>RCWM02000297.1:0-600000 GCA_003667255.2 Euschistus heros
GTATCGTCTGATGTTCTACCATGGAGAAGATGGGTACAGAATTAATATCCCCCAGCGTGACCCGAACAGCAATATACCACTTAAGAAAACTGTGTCTGCAGCTGATTTTTACGCCAAAATGTTGATAGAACGAGGAGGTGAAGAACCTTATTTACTTTAATTTACCAATTTATGCTTGATATGTACGCAAAAATATAAACAGAAAGACTATCCTGTAATAAAAAAAAAAAAGTCAAAAAAGTTAAGTAGTTGAAAATATACTCACTTAAAGTATGCTATAAGAAAAGCAAATGGTCTGGTATCAGAACTGGGTAAGATGGTAGTGCTGCCTCGAAGCTTCACTGGAGGACTATCAAAATAATATAAAATTAACTTATAAAAATTGTCAAATTTACTTATTGAAATTATTCTAAAAATGGAATTCTTTAGGATAATTTAAGTAATAATAATTATTAACGATAAGCTTAACTTTTACTAATTTAAGTTGTCCTAAATCCTAATGATATTAAACCGTAGCGGAGCAGGGTACTTTCAGCTATATTATATAATTTATAAAAAAATGAACTTTGCATGCAATACATAAAGGACTACGTTAAGATTCTTTAGTACCAAAATAATAAAATCAATTGAATTATAACACCTCCTAAAATGATTGAAAAATATATTTTCAAGTTCTGTTTAAATCAGAAAGATTTTTATAATTTACATTCCCATGAGACATTTTTATTTATATAAGAAAATAAGAATTCGTACAAAATCGTAAAGATATTCCAGTACACTACGTCATAGGAGGGGCTTTAATAAATAGAGTATTAAAGTTTTACGATGAGTTGTAGCACCTTTACTGCGAAGAAAAAAAAGAAATCCTTTTCTCTGCTATTTAAATAATTTTTTTAGGTCATTAGCATAAACAAATTATTATTTTTTTTTTGTTATGGGTAATGCCACCCTTCAGGCTTAATATACCTATAAAAATGGTATGCTTTTAAAAATACTCACAAGTGGCATTAAGCTGTTTTTTTTTTTCTTTTATGTTCTGATTTTCAAAACCTTATCTGAATTATTTTATTTTTTTTACTTGTGAGTCCATATTATATTATAAATAATGAACCTAAATTAATTTAAACTTTTTTTTTCTTTCATTTCTTTATTGAAATATACAACTGAAAGACAATATTCTTATAGTGCATTTGTGAATTAAAAATATGACACGACAAAATCTAGTTGTGAGAATACTCATACGTAGCTGATTGTAATTGTAAATAACCGCAAACTTTAACTTATCTTAAAACTTTACTAAAATACATTCCAAAACCTTACAATTTTCTAATAGATATATGTTACGATCACAAATAAATTGATAATATCGTTAATTTTAATTAAAAAAATTAATGAATACGTTTTAAATTACTCATTTACTCGTATATAGCTCATCAGATATGGAAATGTTTAACAGTTATAGAATGCAGACAGTCACTTTGTCAAACTAAAGGGCTAAGTTGAAGAAACACTGTCAAGAGGCTTAAGGATTACCTGAGCTAATGGTAAAAATGGAGGGAAAAAAATCACTTGAGGCACGCATGATGGTATAGAAGGAAAAATACAATTAGGATTGATGAATTAATTGCCACTTCTATTGAGATCAATTTATTAGAAAACTAGTTTCGAATGCTAAACATTCATCTTCAGTTCTAAAACATACAATTTTTTTTTTTTATCACATCAGTACTAATGTGTTGAAAATTTTGTACGTTTTAGAACTGAAGATGAATGTTTAGCATTCGAAACTAGTTTTCTAATAATTGATCTCAATAGAATTGGCAATTAATTCATCAATCCTAATTGTAAGAAGAAAAAAATTGGTATAATTTATGCTGCTATTAATATGATGAAAAGTATGCAAGTTTTATTATCCGTTATGTTTTAAAACTAGGAAATAAGATTTTTAGTTTATTTTTTATTATTTTATTTATTTTTACTATCTTTGTTATAAAATATACCAAGACTATGCTTTTATTATGATTAATAAAATAAAATACAGAACCTAATATATCACCAAAATATTTATTTTTTTTATTTATAATAGAGCGCTACAGTCCTAGTCGGACCTTAGCTTCACTAACAAGGGGAGGACACACTCAGTCTCTCACGGATCTTGTTGGCAATTTTTTTGGAGGTTCCTGGTCAAAAAATATTAGACACGTATTTTGCCGTTCCGACCAATGGGCCCTAGAAGCCGAGAAAAGCATTAAAATAATTTATTTTATATCTCGGGTTAAAAAAATGATATAGACATGATTCTTGCACCAAGGTATTTATTTTGGATTGCGAATTCAAGGAAAAATACAGCCGCTTCATAGATTTTGGTTTAGGTTAATTAATTTCTAAAAAAAAACGATTAGATTTTCAAGCAAACTACCTCTATAGATTTTTTCACACAAAAATTACCATCAGATTCTAATTCAGCACTCTCAAAAACATTGAAAAACGTTTATTCAATAAAAACAAAAAATATCATTTTTTTACCCTTTTCTAGGGGATGAATTTTTAAAACCGATTATTGGTTTCTTTCCTTTAAATGGCCATTACTTTGTACACTCCAAGCAAATTCAACTTTATTGGTATTGCTGGAAAGAAGAGAGTCTCAGCTTTCATTTGGTGTATATAAATGCATAATTCGATGAACAAAAGAGATAGAAAAACCTTTTGGAAAAGTTGGAAAATCCGAAATACATTTTTATTTTTAACTTGAGTTTGAAACCAGATAGAAAGATAAAACCAAAGACATTTCGAGCGTATTAGCACCCTATATTTTGGGTAAAAATATGATATATCGATACGTTTAATCGTCTAACCGTAATTCAAGTTTTTGTCAATTTAAAAAAAAAATGCATATCCGAATCACAACTAATCCTCTCTAATCTGTTTTGTAATCCTTGTTGACTGGGTTGTTCTAATAGCTTAAGCTTATAATTTTTATTTCATTATATTGAACAAAATCCCAAGTGGTCAGCAACCGAAGTGAGGCAGTTATTGCTTTGCTTTGTTTCAAGAAACATCGTTTTCTTCTTACTTATTTTGTGTTTGTAGGTTATCTAACAGTTGGACGGTTCCGGTTAATTTTTTTCATTAATGATGGATTCTTTTGTGGACCAAAATGTTAATGGTCATGATGTGGCCGGGGGAATGAAATTTTGTTTGGAATTTCTTCGTGAAAAAGGTGTTATGAGTGACTTACCGGATCTGGTTTCTTCGAGATCTGTGTTGTTTGGAAATAAAGTAGCTGAATAGGTGATGCACCTGATACATGATTTTACTTTTGAAGACGACGAGGAACTGATTTTGGAATCAAAGGATAGCCCACATATGACTCATCAGGAGTGCTTAAGTGACAGGTCTGTTTCAGATGATGAGCCTGCAGATGAACAGGAAATCAGCTCTCAAGAATCTGTAAGTAATGAAGTTAATAAAGAGCGTATATTGGTTCCCTTAGATGTGAAAAAGAAAGTAGTTTATTTATCTCAAGAGGCTCCATCCCAGTTGGAGCTTACAAACTTTACAAAAACTTGGCAGTAAAAAAAGTTTACTAGATGGAGTTAATTAAAACAATTTGGGAAATGGATTTTTTCTTTTTATATATATTTTGTTTTATTGATATTATATATATATATATATCCATATACGTTTCGTTTTAAGTTTTTGAGGGTACTGAAATGGAATTCTTGGGCTAAAAAAAAGTATTTATCACCATTTACGGTGTAAAAGCTAAAATTGTTCCAGTGAAGTGCGTTAAATATATTTTTTTCACAAGAACCGACATCGGATTCGAATTCAGCATTCAAAAGAATCCTTAAATACGAAATTTTATCTAAATAGAAAAATAAAAATTTGTAAGCTTCAAAATTAGCCTGACCAAGTAAGTGTATGCATTTTTTTTTTTTTAAATTGACAAAAACTTGAATTACGGTTAGACGATTAAACGTATCGATATCATATTTTTACCCAAAATATAGGGTGCTAATACGCTCGAAATGTCTTTGGTTTTATCTTTCTATCTGGTTTCAAACTCAAGTTAAAAATAAAAATGTATTTCGGATTTTCCAACTTTTCCAAAAGGTTTTTCTATCTCTTTTGTTCATCGAATTATGCATTTATATACACCAAATGAAAGCTGAGACTCTCTTCTTTCCAGCAATACCAATAAAGTTGAATTTGCTTGGAGTGTAACAAAGTAATGGCCATTTAAAGGAAAGAAACCAATAATCGGTTTTAAAAATTCATCCCCTAGAAAAGGGTAAAAAATGATATTTTTTGTTTTTATTGAATAAACGTTTTTCAATGTTTTTGAGAGTGCTGAATTAGAATCTGATGTTAATTTTTGTGTGAAAAAATCTATAGAGGTAGTTTGCTTGAAAATCTAATCGTTTTTTTTAGAAATTAATTAACCTAAACCAAAATCTATGAAGCGGCTGTATTTTTCCTTGAATTCGCAATCCAAAATAAATACCTTGGTGCAAGAATCATGTCTATATCACTTTTTAAACTCGAGATATAAAATAAATTATTTTAATGCTATTTTATTTTTTTTCTCGGCTTCTAGGGCCCATTGGTCGGAACGGCAAAATACATGTCTAATATTTTTTGACCAGGAACCTCCAAAAAAATTGCCAACAAGATCCGTGAGAGACTGAGTGTGTCCTCCCCTTGTTAGTGAAGCTAAGGTCCGACTAGGACTGTAGCGCTCTATTATAAATAAAAAAAATAAATATTTTGGTGATATATTAGGTTCTGTATTTTATTTTATTAATCATAATAAAAGTATAGTCTTGGTATACTTTATTGAAGTTTTTATATTTAAAATAATTTTTGTAAGATTAAATATTTGAAGTAATACGCATATATTTTACCTAGGAAAACGATTCACGGGGTAATGAAGAAATAAATAAATTAAAGTCGGTTTACAAGCTTATGCCATTTGCGCAAATTGGTTTTCACAAACCAGTTTTTACAGTTAAATTAGAGCGTGTAAACAAAGTTTTAAAGTGAACAAGCTGAAAATTTTAGTTAGAATAAAATCTGCCGGGACAGAAATTCAATTGGAGAGAGGTGTGTTGGCATGTGCGTGTAAACGATGCTCAAGCTTAGCGCATGTATATTTTACGTTCGTCCACCTGTTCCATACTTAATTTTAGAATGAATGAGTACGATCCTTGGCAACTCTCCTTCCCTACTGATTTATGTTCTTCAGGATACTATTTAAAGATGGCGAAAGAACATACTTGTCCAAAAAGATATTTTATTTTTTGCCCTTAAGTATACTTTTTTTGAAGTATTCCAACATATAAAGATTTTTAGATGACGGAAGGACTTCTTGGACCACTGTCCTTCTCGACAAATAATTATTTTTCATCCTTAAGGATACCTCATATAAATCCACCAGGATTTAACGAGTTTTAAGTTATTCTAAGGATATTCCGCCATTATTGTTCTTTTAATTTTTGTCCTTAAAGACACTATTTTTCAAATTATTCATGATTTAACGATTTTAAGGTGGCGGAACGATATTATAACATTGTTTTCCGTTGCAAGAATTAATAGTTTCACTTTACAACTGTACAAGCAGAATTGAACGTGTGAACAGCATCAACTTGATTTGCCAAAACTAGCTTGCACAAGCCAGTTAGTGCAAATGGCTTGAGCGTGTAAACCGGCCTTTACTTATTCTTTATTATACTATTTACTTATTAAAAATTGCTGGTATGTAAACTTAATGTGAGTAATAATGATCTTGATCCAATTATATTGAATAAAACTTTTTTGAAATTCAAAACACAGAATATAATACCTATCTAAAGCCTTTAGTAAGAATTAAGAAAGATACCAGAACAAACCAGCAGAGTGTCGCAAGAACCACAAAGCAGACTGCAGCAGCCCAAGCCTCCACCCTGCTCCTAATTACTCATTATTAAGGTGCCATTAGCATTTCTAAACAAACACCTGACCGGCATTCCCTCGTACTATTGCTTCAGGCATTAGCAGTTTCTAAAGCCAAGTCATTTTCCTATTCTATGGCTGTACGGCAAAAATCCTTCACGATTTGAGAAATACTAAAAAGATATTTCGAATACGTACTGCTTGAATGGAATGTGGGCGTTGCAACAAGATCAGTGAAAGATATTACAGCTGAACTATTCTGTATTTACTGGATCGTAGGTTCGGTAAATACAGATGTACTATTAAAGTTAAGTAAATCTTCAGAACATATCCAGCCAGAATATCCGGAGAACTTTCCTTTTCAAACCATCAACTCATTGTTGTTGGAAATCTAGCTTTCAGATAGAAATATGATGTCTAACAAAGGCTTTATAAATTCTCAGTCCAAGCGTTCAAATTACGAAAGACTTATTTAACCCTAGAATACTAACCTACGTAAATTTTACTCATTGAGTATAGAGAAACGCATGTCGCCATTTTGGAACTGTCGCTAGTGCCACCTGGAGCCAATTATTCTTGCCCCATTTAGTAGTGTTCAAGACACTATCAAGGTCGATTGTGTTTATCAGCCTAGTTTCGTGCAGTACATCATTATAGTAAACCCGGTGAGTAAATTTTACGCATAGTTATTAATAAGAGAATATTATATATGTAATATTTACTCATAGTTATCAATAAACACAAGTGATTTTAAGAAATGGATACAATCATAGTGATGAAACTTTTTTGTAATTACTATTATTATTTTTATGTTTTTCAGACTGACCATTATTCTGTTAATGGAGGAGGGTAGAATTACCAGCAATGAAGAATTCTGGAGAGTTTATAATGAAGATAGGAGGCGCGGTAGCTCAGTGGGTAAGGCGCTTGACTACCATGTTCTCGGGCCCGAGTTCGAGTCCGACCGACGGCAGAAAATTTATATTCTGGCATTTCGGTCGTGGGTCGAATTCGAGGTCGGGAGACCCTCCTGGGGCACACCCAGCGTCTTAAAAAGTGGGTACCCTTAATTGGGGAAAAAAACCTGGCGGTTGAGCGTGAATTCTGGCCAAATCACCTCCTTTTACAACCGTTGGCCTAGAAACAGTACAGCCTACCTAAGTACTGAACCCGAGACCCTCCATGGGTTGTAAGTGCTACAGGTTTTTTTTTTTTTTTTTTTTTTTTTTTTTTTTTTTTTTTTTTTTTTTTTTTTTTTTTTTTTTTTTTTTTTTTTTTTTTTTTTTTAATGAAGATACCATTGATGAAGAAGACAAAGATTTACTGGAGATCAATTTAACGTGTATATCAGATGACAGCAACGCAGACCGAGATTACTTTCCTGGAGATGAGGATACATGTCATGAGGAGGATATTGAAGGACAGGTTGTCCATCCTATAATAGATTGTGAGAATCAAGGAATTATTTCTACTTCTCTACCATAAAAGGGGGAAAAAAAAGTTCCACAAAGGAAAAGACAAAGCAGACAAAAACATAAGAAGGGATTTTACTCAAAAGGCTTGACTTTATGTTGAAGCTTCAGGAGCAGCTAACAAAAAGTTGGCAGATTTATAGATTGTCTATCAAAACTATACCAAGACACCTGCGATCGAAAATTGAAGGGGTTCTAATGTCAATGAAGGAAATTTAAGTTGGAAGAAGTAGCGAAGCACCTACGCAGTCACCAAATGAAGGCCAATTACAAACACCACCTAAGGTCCAAAGAAATATTGTTCATACAAAAGAGGAGGAATACGACCACATATTGCGTAAAATATTCTAAATCCATATGTAGTGAGCACCAAATAAAATAAACTGTGATTAGAAAAACAAATCTAGTGATCAATTTCCAATCTATTCCACCAAGTCTAAGGATCTATTTCCAAACCATTCTACCAAGTAGTAAAATTTACGTATAGTTAGTAATACATAACTACGAATTAAGGTTAGTATTCTAGGGTTAATGGGAATATAAAAAGAATGACCGTTTCTTAAACAAATATTTGTATTATTATTTCTTTGATATAAAATACAATTAATACTCAAAGTATAGTCTGTTGTTATCCACCTTCATTACCCATCTGCTAGCCAATTTATCCATGCCACGCTGATACCATTCCTTGGAATGGCTGTCAAAGAACGCTTGGACAGCATTTTCAACTTCCGCAAAATCAAATTCCGCGAGGTCTGGTCTAATATGGTGCATGAGGCAGGAGTTCAAACCCATTAAGTTCTGTAAACTTTTCTCAACTTTTGTAAAATTGTTGAGGAGTAAGTTCGTGAGGGACCAGTCTACAGGTCTTTTTCACCTTCTCCATGGAGAGAAGATGGCGACTACCAGTGTCTTTCGACATACCACACTCTCTGGCAAGTTCGCGAGTACTTGTGGACGGATTTGACTCAAGAGCTTCCTTCAGAACCTCATCAATATCCATTAATGACCGCCTGGAGCTCTTCTTCCTTTCCAACGTCGTATCTCCACTTCTAAATTTTTCAAACCAACACCGAGCAGTGCGCTCTTCGAGGACACCTTCCCCTTCATATTTAATAATTTCACGAGTTGCTTCAGCGGCTGTGAAATTTTTTTCAGTAATGTCTTAAAATTACGAGGATTTCGTAGGACACCTACATGTTTCTTCTTTAAAATAAATAACTGAACTGAGGCTTTTTTTTGAAGAAGACCAGTGTTAGTAAACAAGCCTAGAGAATGCTCTAAAGGTATTATTAAGTATTGGTAAATAATAAACAGCATTAAGATATTTATAGACTTTTGAACTCTGGAATTTGATAAAACGGTCATTTTTTTTTTTTGTATATGCCCTATTACATGAAAATAATTAGACCCATTTAAACATACAGAGTTGCGCTTTGGTGCTCCTCTAAACCTTCCAATTCTTCTGGTATCTATTCCTTACAATCCAAAATCCCAGATTATATAATTATAATGTTTTTTAGACTTCAAACAAGCCTATTTTTGTTTAACGTGGAAACAGCATATCCCTCAACCCGGGAAAAGATCCCGAAGATAGAAAGGCAAATATTAGGAAGAATTTATGGCTCAAAAATATCACAATGAAGCTACAGACTGAGATCGAGAAATAAAATAAACAGAAGGACAGAGGTCATAGAGACAGTTATGAGGAAAAGATGACTGACCTATCGACACATGGTTAGAATATATCCCAGAAGGTTGAATAAGCAGATATTTGATAAGATATACAACCTGAAAAACCAGAGTGGTTTGTGTGAAGAAGATGAAGGAAGAACTAAAAAGACTTGGAATCACTGACGGGGACTGCCTGGATATAGAAAGATTCAGGAATTGTCTTAAAAATATCAGAGTTCTTGTGGAAGAGAGAACACAAGGGCGTGTAGGATGAACGGAAGAGCGAATGAGGGATTATTGGAGGAGACGAATAAGCGTGTCATAAAAAGTTTAATATGATATCTACGTGGTCCTTCGTTGGCCGGTTTCCAATAAAAAAAAACAAAAACAATAAAAACAAGCCTAAGACTCCATTGATAATAGAATAGAAAATAAACTTTATTCTGGGACGATGTCCCCTAAGAATAATATAATGTACAGAAATAAATACAATTATCTAGCTTTCATTTGATGAAATGAAATAAATTAACAATCTGGTTAACTATTTACAATTTTACAAAAATAGACACAGATGAAATAAAAATTAAAAAAATCCAATAATTGTTGGAGAAAAATAAAAACTTATGTACAAGGTGTCATCAAAAAGTTCCAGGACTGAATTTTTATACATTTATTCATACAACATACAGGTTATTCAAATTTGTCTCCTTCGAAGTACTCCCCTTGGGAAGCTACACACTTTTCCCACCGGTATTTCCACTGATCAAAGGCCCCAGAAAACTCTTCTTTTGTAAAGGTGTTTAGCAGCTCCGTTGTTTTTTTCTTTCATTTTGTCAACTGTTTGAAATCTTCGTCCTTTTAGGTGTCTCTTGAGCTTCGGGAAAAGAAAAAAGTCGGCTGGAGCCAGGCCAGGTGAGTAGGGGGGCTTAGGAATGACAGTCATTGCGTTTTTTACACAAAAAGGCCATCTTTAAACCTCTTGAACCACTGATGGCAGCATGATCGGCTTAGACATTCTTCACCAAAAGCCTTTTGTAACATCAAAAAGGTTTCAGAAAACGTTTTGTTCAGTTTCACACAAAACTTCACACAAACACGTTGCTCTTCTTTCACATTCATTTTCATAAAATAGCCAAACTCTATAAAACTAAAGGAGGCGCGGCAGCTCAGTGGGTAAGGCACTTGACTACCAAGCTCCCGGGCCCGAGTTTGAGTCCGACTGAAGGCAGAAAATTTATTTTCTGTTATTTCGGCCGTGGATCGAATTCGAGGTCGGGAGACCCTCCTGGGGCACACCCAGCCTCCTAAAAAGTGGGTACCCTTAATTGGGGGAAAAACTTGGCGGTTGAGCGTGAATTCTGGCCAAATCACCTCCTTTCACAACCGTTGGCTTAGAAACAGTACAGCCTACCTAAGTACTGAGCCCAAGACCCTTTATGGGTTGTAAGTGGTACAGGTTTTTTTTTTTTTTTTTTTTTTTTTTTTTTTTTTTTCTATAAAACTAACCTCAAACAAACTGTGCTAATGTTACTTTCAGTGATGTTATGATTGATCTGCAAACTCAGCTGTTCTGTTGAGTCAGGCAATACAATGCTGCCAATCGCATCGCTGTGATACATTGCATTCCCATAGTATATAAAAAGTCCTGGAACTTTTTGATCACCTCGTACATCTAATGAATGCAATTTTTTTTTTTTTTTTTTTTTTTTTTTTTTTTTTTTTTTTTTTTTTTTTTTTTTTTTTTTTTTTTTTTTTTTTTTTTTTTTTTTTTAGTTTTTTTTTTTTTTTTTTGCTAGTTTTGAGGTTTTGCTAGTTAGTATCATTCTGGAGGGAAATGGGTATTGAAAGAGAAGGGATTAAATTACATGGTACTGAATTCCATAAGGAAGCAGCAGCACGGGAAATGTAAGAATGGTCAAATAATGTACTCTTATGGGAAGAAGTATACAGGTCTGAGGAGCGAGATCCTGTAGTGCGGGAAGAGATCGAGGATCTGAACTGTACGATGTTATAGATGTAGGAGGAATTTCGAGAATTTATGGTTTGATAGAGGAAGGAGGCTAGGAAGTAATTTCTGCGGGATGAAGGATAAAGCCATTTTAACTGTGTATTTAGATGTGATGTGTAGGAGGCTTTTGGAACCCTTAAGATAACCTAATGAAACAGTTCATATAGGAAAATAAGGGAAATAAATATATCTAAAAAGTTAGTTAAACTGGTTTAAAATGACCGTGGAAGGCAATGAATGCCTTTAAGAATGCTTGTTAGAAACAATGTCAAATGTAAGAAAAGGAGAAAGTCAGACCTACCTCATATTTAACCTTCCTCTGAATTAAATTTTAAGATATTCTGAAATTCAGATAGGACATTTCTTAAAAGTTTTATAAATATTTAAATATTAATGAATTTACTTCTTCAAATCTCTGACATTCCAACTCAT
This sequence comes from Euschistus heros, assembly GCA_003667255.2. Classification (NCBI taxonomy): domain Eukaryota; kingdom Metazoa; phylum Arthropoda; class Insecta; order Hemiptera; family Pentatomidae; genus Euschistus; species Euschistus heros. Next base: position 11,521 of record RCWM02000297.1, read on the forward strand.
CCTACCACTGTCCTTACCACTTACGCTGATGATCCCTTCATTGTCTCGCAAACACTGCAATCTAATATCCTACCCCTTCAAGAATGGTGTCAAAAGTGGAGAATAAAAATTAAATCAAAAAAATCTCACCAAATAACCTTTACTCTTCGTCGTAAACCCACGACTTCCTGTCCTACAGTATCCTTTAATGATATTCCACTAATCCCTGTTAAACAGATCCGCTACCTAGGACTCCACTTGGACAAACGTCTTACTTGGAATCCACATGCAAGACTAAAAAGACAAGAAACTCCCCGTCGTTACAGATTACTTCAACATTTACTAGACAAACGTTCAAAGCTCCCGATTAATTACAAAAGACTAATAATATACATGGCTGTGATTAGACCTATCTGGACGTACGGAGTTGAGCTTTGGGGCTCCACTAAACCATTCAATTCATCTCGTATCCAATCCTTACAATCCAAAATCCTTCGAAAAATCTTCAATGCACCTTACTTTGTCACCAATAAACTTATCCATAAAGATCTTAATGTTCCATACGTTGCAGATTTACCCCAAACCAGATATCTATCCTTTCATAGTAAGCTCTATAACCACTCAAATCCCCTAATTTCTCAACTTGCTTCCCACACCATTCCTGGTAATCCTTCGAGGCGTCTGAAAAGAAGATGGCCCAGAGACCTTCTAGTGTAGAATTTTTATCAAAGTGCTACTGATGAGTAGTACTTTTCATGTTCTGTCACTTTATTGAAATAGTTAACAGCACATTTACGTGATGTATAAATTTTGTACAGTTGTAAATTTCAATAAATTAAAAAAAACTTCAAATCTCATTGATCGAATGTTAGGAATGAAATATATATATTATTTACTAATATATGGCCAGGACACTTAGAATAAAACCAATAGAAGGGAATGCTTATCCTCGTGGTTAGAATGGAATGGCTGAGAGGGCTAGAGTGTAGTCACCCCAGAGCGGGCAGTAATATGTACCACCCCTTGGTATTATGTCCTCCGCCGATTAGCTTAAAAGCCCAAAGAGGATCCCTTTGGAGAGAATAGATCACCAACTTCATCTCACATTTCTTTCCAGCCGCTTTCTCTTTCAGGCAATTTCCTCGGAGTGCTTTTCCGACTTTCAATGAAATTTTCATGTTGGGAGGGTGAAGGGAAGATGATTAACGTATGCTAAGGATGGGTCGACCTTTGTAATCTAATAACCACACAGCACGGTGAAAACAGGAACTTTGAATTATAACAATATAAAAACAAAGAACGAAATACATCTAAATGTAAATGTAGCATATACCTACATATCCGTTTACATATAAAGCTAAAAAAAATTATCTCGGATATTGAGAACGTTAATAAACCATGAATAATTCAAAAGCTCAAATCATCAATGAAGATCGAAAGAGTAAAAAATATAGAATTCCTTTAAATTTCTTAATTCGATCAATTGAATTTTTCCATTGAAACCTTCTTCCATAAGTTTCTTTAAAATAAAGAAGAGATTTTGGGTACTAAGCCAGGGAGTTTCAGAAATGCATGCTAATCAATTCCTGGATAATCAAGAAATTGATTTTATCTTACTTTTTATTGAATGATATTAAAATTGTCTCACTCGAGGGCAACGCGTATTTATTTAACATAATATCGTGTAGTATTAAAATAAATATAAACAGCCTCTAAGTATACAAAAAAAGTGTCCAGTATCCATAGTTTTGAAAAAATTAAAAATGTAAATTACAAATACTATATAACATTGGGAAAGGGTTGTGACATGTGACAGTTCTCTTTCTCTCCTCCCTGAGACCACTTTTAGTGACAGTACATGGGACAAGCTAACAGGTAGCAATGAAATCACAGTTTTAATTTTTTTGGACATTCCCATTGCTAGCTTAACACCCTTTAAATAATAATAATATAAAAGAAATTATGATAATAATCTAATATAGACAAATAAATTAAATTCGTAGAAGTGTTGATCATACTTTTTTTTCAAACAAAGCTAAAAGTATAATTAAAAAATAAGAAAATTTGTTTGATTTTTTTTGAAAATTTAAAAACGAAGAAAGATATTTTATGTCACAAAAATATAAAAATGTAAGAAATTCTTCTTTTATTACTGCTGTAAACATTAAGACAGGTAAGACGAATTATATATATATATATATATATATATATATATATATATATATATATATATATATATATATTTTTTTTTTGTAACATTCCACAATTAAATATTATTTATTAAGCCTAGTGCTTTAAGGAACCGGTGTATAAATATATAATAAAAATGTATAATTTAGTTAATTACTTAGTAAGTGATGGAGTTTATCTATTGTTTGAATAGGTAAAAAATAATAAATAAATAAAAATAGCTACAGGATTAATTTAATTGGATTGACGCTAGTCCAGATTGTCAATAAAAAAATACTGTTTTTTTAATACCTTAAAAATCAAGCAGAAGAAAGATGGTAGGATTTACTGTCCTTCCTCATGTATGCTATTGCAAGATTATCATGCTTTGTCTCACGATCTACCAGGTCATTTCCTTCAGTTACGTTTCAGTTCATACATTGGTTTTCTTCAACGCTAAGATAAGAAGATACAGTTTTTTATACAGATTTTTTAGAACACCTTTCCTCTTATGAAACTGTTTAGGTTCGTTTCGTTTCGTTATATATATATATATACATAATCATACTAATTTCTTGTTACTCCATTTTCAATAGCTCTCCGAGAAATCTGAAAATAAGATGGCCTTTGTTTTCGGTCCTTTTCATTTAACCTTAAAAGCTTATCACATTACCTCCCTGTGTAACAGGTTGTCATGAAACAATACTGTAGTGTTATTGAGCGCTAGACAATTCATAAAGTAGCAGGAATACAGGTTTTTTTTTTTTATTTATAACTTAAATAAAAGTATATTAAGGTCATATATATTTCATAGTTTTATAAATAGGTAAGACTATATAAACATTTTAGGGCTTACTTCTATAAACTGGCCCAAACTTCAGCTAGTTCAGTCATCCTTTGACGAAATTAAAATAACCTAAAGAGGTTATTTTCATTACTATTTTTTTGATTATTCATTGACCCTTCATGGACTTTTATCTTTTAAGTTCATTGGGATATTATGTTTTATACTCTGTCTCATTTTTGTAATCTGTAGTTTTATTAGGTAGGGCTTAAAATATGTTTATTTGGTTTTATATTTTTTTTTATTTGTATAGAATATATTGATCTAGTAAATGTGAAATTTTTTTTATTTAAATAACAGGACAATAACTTGTAAAGTAACTACCCAATAGTAGTGACAGGAGGCACCCCGTGAAATGATTTTTACTTCGACAAGATATTTCTTTCTTCTGACCGCATCACAGATCATCTTCTTTTTATATTTCTTAACAGTCTTTTTATTATTTTTTTAAAGAGTATTATTGCTATTTGAATTAAAATCTAAATCCAAAACCTTTACACATGTAAGTCTGCCACAAAAATAGCAGCTGCAGAGCTGATCTCTTACCGCAGCTAGTAAGAGGAACTGCTATTTGAAAACAGAATCAATTTATCGCCGAAGATCAAACATTATCATTTCTCAATGTGTCTTCTCTAATCCTTTTCGGATGAAAGCTCGTCCCTCTTACTTTCTCCTCTATAAGAAGCAATGTTGACAGAACAGGTGGCTATAGAATGTATAACCTACGTCTTAATGGAATGTTAAATCTATCAAGCTATTTAGATTATACTTTAAAACGTTATATTATATTTGTGTAATCACTATAATTTTTTTCGGTTTTCAGGAAATAAAACCTCTAATTCATTAACGCTCGTTTTTCTGAAAAAAAAAATATATCTTTATACTTTTTTCTTCTCTATCAATACATAATGTAGAATATTTATAAAGCTTAGGCCAAGTTTCTCCTAGTATTCACATCTCCAACGCCTTCTGTATACCTTTATCCGAGGTAATCTAAAGTTCACCTCTGTTTTCTTCTCTCTTGTTTCATATATTATCCCCCCTGCTATCGTTTCTTGATTCATTCCGAGGAGGTACCCGAACCATCTACATTGATTTTTTTCTGAGGTGGTTTTAACTGGTTGAACTTCGAAGTTTAACCATGTCGTGTTGTGAGGCAAGGTAGAAATAAATAATAGAATACATTTTTTATAGCCTGATGATCCAGACCTGACACAGTCCAGGGCATGCGTAGAGACTAAGGTTGGGCGATACTCGATAGTTACCATCGATATATCGATATGTCATGCCTATCGATAGTCACTATCGATAGTGTCGACTATCAATGGTCACTATCGATAGATTTTTTACCCTCAAGTTTTGAAACTCTCGGAATTATGCTGCTGATCTGTCGCTGTCCAGTGTCGAGTTCTTCTATATAACGTTGATGCCGCACCGGACATTATTATTTAATTTAATCCTCATTATTAGGATTATTTAATCCTCCGAAATTACTAATTTTCTTTATATTGGGTAGGACACGTAGTCTCACACTTGTGCAAACAAACCAGGTTCGCTGTATTGATCATTGGCTCTTCTAGGTTTTTATAATCTTAACTTAACAATAAAAGGATGCTAAGCTCTTTAATTAAGGATCTTTTTCTACAATTCTTCGAAAATTTTGTATAGCGTTTTTAAAATTCAAATAAATTAGTTTTTTCTCTCATCTTTATGATATAATCTTATAATTTATAATCCTGCAAATTTCAAATAGTAAGTTGATAATAGAATTTGATTAAAGTAGTTGAAATTATTTATGGAATAGCTTTGGAAAAAAAAGAAGCAACTATCGAAAAACTATCGATAGCAATTGATAGTTCACAACCAATAGTATCGGGCTAGCGATAGTGCTAACTATCGACTAGCGCCCAACCCTAGTAGAGACTGGAATCAACAGAGGATGGTCAGATGTGAAGGAGTAATTCCAGTCCCTCACGTAGTTTTGTGATTATTTTCGATAATAGGAGAATCAATCGAAGGATGTGAATAAAATCATTTACCTTAAGGATCCTTTTTTAAGATGGCGGAAGGACATCTTTTGGGGCTCATATGTATTAATTTTCGGCTATGAGGATAATATGTTCCAGGATTCCAGAATTAAACGGTTTTTAAGTTATGCGGAGAATATTTTGCCATTCTTGTCCTTACGTATACTATTTTGAAATATTCTAAGAATTCCTTTATTCTAAGAATGTTTAGCTTAATAAAATTTACTATCGTAAACATTTAAATGTATAATGTTTTGTAATAGAAACGAGGTTAGCCACACTGTAAAATATTTTTATGGTTAACAAATTAAAATTCAAGCAAACGAAATCAATAAAATTATTTCTGCTTAATAAAAAATACTACCAATACAAAATCCTTTACTTGTAAGCACTGATAATGTAGTCCATTATCCACAAGAGTTTCTCAATAGTCTCTGACCATTAAGTGTATGAAAATTACGTAAAAGAACAACTGGACATAAAATTTTTAATTTTTATGTTTAAGTTGGTAATATGTTACAGACTACTTCAATATTTACTAGACAAACGTTCAAAGCTCCCAATCAATTACAAAAGACTCATTTACATGACTGTGATTAGACCTATTTGGACGTACGGAGTTGAGCTTTGGGTCTCTACTAAACCATCCAATTCATCTCGTATCCAATCTTTACAATCCAAAATCCTTTGAAAAATCCTCAATGCTCCTTACATTGTGACCAACAAACTTATCCATAAAGAACTTAGTGTTCCATATGTTTCAGATTGCCCAAACCAGATACCTATCCTTCCATAGTAAGCTCCATAACCACTCCAATCCACTAGTCTCCCAACTTGCTTCCTCCTCCATCCCTGATGATCCTCCGAGGCATCTGAAGATGGCCTGGAGACCTTTTAGTGCAGATTTTATTGAAGTGCTACTAGTGAGTAATTCCTCATATGTTATCTACATGTCATTGTATTCACTATCAACACATTTACTTGTATATTATTTCGTACAGTTGTAATTATAAATAAAAAAAAAAAAAGTAGGTAATATGGACTCATACATAAAAATTAAAAATTGCATGTCCAATTGTTCTTTTACGTAATCTTCATAAACTTAATAAATGCAATTTAAACCAGGTTAAACAATTTTGCTTTGCGTTGAAATATCATTGAAGGAATAATGCTCGATCGCATAGTTTTATACAAGATTTTATCGATAAACAAATAAAACTTTTTAGTTTTATTAGTTAAAACTATCTTTTAATTCTGTATAAGATATAAATTTAAATTTTTTAATAAATAAAATAAATAAATAAATAAAAATAAAAAATTCTTTAATTACTTATGAGAGCGGGTGAAGTCACGACAGGGGATCGTAGAACAAAATATGTTACTTTGATGATGTGGTCGGCATGAATTTATCAGATTTGAGAGTTGCATAAATCCTTTTGTTATTTAAACATAAGCATTGTTTTCCTCTAATTTTCTAAAATGAAATTTGTATAGCCTTAGAATCAGATTTCTGACTTGATATAAATGTGTGATTTTTACAATATAGAGACAGTTTAAGAAAGTTCAGAGTCTTAAAATTACAATAAAAACCACCAATTTAGTGATTGCAGATGACTTCTTCTAATACGGTATGGTATTGTTAAATGTTGATTTTCTTTTAATACATTTTTTTTAGCAATGGATTCGAAGATTGTTACCTAATGTATACATTAGTACATAATACACATCTTAAAACATAGCTTGATCTACCTTCTTAACTTACGAACACATCGCATACCGGCAAGAAAAGTGTCACAACTCAAATTTCTCATCTTTTGTGAAAAGCGCTTTTAAGGTTCGGATACATTTTAAAATAAACACTTGCATAAATTGAATTGAAATATGTGCCCCAAGTGATGCACTGAGGAACTTACTACACGTTTATTTTCTTAATAGGATAGTGGGTTTGCTTAAAATGAGTAAATTTAGAGATGTGGCAGCATCCTTGCCGATCTGCAACATGATGTGTTTTGTTCACATTAACTTTCAGTCCAAATACTTCTTCAGTTTTCAGTAATTTAAATATATTCTAGTAAGAGATTGTTTATTTTGTTCCTGAGAACTTATACGAATTTTTATGATTTAGTGCGAAATCAGAATTCAAGTCTTACCTTGCTTCAAAAATTAAACTTTAAAAAATAAAACTTAGTTTCATGCTTCATATTCCCCTGATATCCTTTAAAGCAATTGCATGAAAATCTGTTTCTATAGTTTGTTTAAACATGAGAAACGATTCATGATAATATCATCAACGACCTCCTGGATAGTTCATAGAATCAACATAACATTATACTAAACAAATTCTAAAGTAATTTCCAAAACAAATTTATCGCTTCCTTATGTAGCGGGTTTAATACTTTTTAATTTAATTCTTCAGTTGAATAAATTTAAATTAGAATAATCACGTATTCAAATTAGGGCATCGGGTACTTCCTGGCATCCAACGCCTCGAAGTTTGAGTGGGAATACTTTTCTATTTGAAAGTCGACTTCCTACAAGAAGCTTCGTTCATTAATAAACTTATTCTCGTTCAGGGAGGCGGTGAGTCATTCATGAATCTGTTAATGAAACTTTCAGTGGGGATTCTATTGTACATTGTTTCAGGTTTATGTTATAACATTATATATTTTAGATGGGCGAGTATAAATTTACTAGTAAGTATAAATTATAGTTATTCAGAACCTAGTATAAATTTAAATTTAGTTAAACTGTACGTAAAAAACAGTTCTATACAGGGTGTATCGCAAGTAGATGACAATAAGCAAGATGGAGAAGCTAGATAAAAAAATGTAATTAAACAACGCAAACCGCATGTTTCTATCTCATTCCGTTCCAGAAATATGCCGTTCCAAAGGTTATTTCGAGAAAAACGTGATTTTTAAATGAAACCTCAATTTTCTCTGCTTTCATACATTTTTTTTTTCAACGTTCCATCACAGTTTTAAAATCAGCATTTAATTGAATTTCACAACTTTTGTGAGATTCGGCAGCTTGCACTCTTTTTTTTTGGAAGATTAGTGATCCTCAAAGGTTTGTCACTAACAACACGTTTTAAGACGTAAAGAAAATTTAATGCTGATTTCAAAACTGTGATGGAACGTTGAAAAAGAATGTATGAAAGCAGAGAAAATTGAAGTTTTCCTTTACAAATCACGTTTTTCTCGAAATAACCTTTGGAACGGCATATGTCTGGAACGGAATGAGATAAAAACATGCGGTTTGCGTTGTTTAATTACATTCTTTATCTAGTTTCTCCATCTTGCTTATTGTCATCTACTTGTGATGTTGCTATAACACCCTGTATATACAGTGCAATGTTCTTGGGAACATTATAGAGAAACCTTACAACCATCTCTTGTTTCTGCCTGGTAATTTGGGTGAATTAATAATAGCCTGTAAAATTTTACGTTTTTGTATGAAAAATGTGATGAGTTTTTATTTTTATTTTTAACGATGTGCTCGTGAACGAATATCAAATTTTTAGATCTTTTGGCGTAGTAAATGATTTGTGGTAGCATCAAATATGTCGAACATTTTTACGTCTCTAAAAAAACATCTGCTGCACGGTTGGCTCTTAAGAAAAATACGTTATATTCGAAATTATACTAGGATATTTATAATACAATTTAAGCAGAAAATAAACTCTATAGACTAACCCAGGACTAAGTTACTGGCTTTAAAATTTTGAGAATTCTCTCTCAGATAATTTTTTTTTTTTTTTTTTAACGGTTCTGTACGTCCTTAACAGCGACGTTTAGAGCATGTTTGATTATGAATGATTTTACAAATTGTTAAAACGTTATATTTGTTAATTCATGTCTAAATTTTAATATGAGAAGGAGTAGAGAAGGTGAGCTCAGTACTGCAAAACTTACAACTTCTTACATCTGGCCATTTTTTTATGCAAACAATTGTTTTTATTTTTTAAAATTCACTATTTATGCATACCTATCAATCATTTGAGGTTAATAAAAAATTAAGGATAATTAATCAAAAATAAAACTCCGAATACACTTTATCATTACAGTTTTACTGCTGCTTTCGGGATTTAAAAGAAATCCAGAATTGTCACCATTAAAAATACGTGATGGGTGACACAAAACATCAAAGACGTGTTCTTCCTTTAAAATATTTTCCACTGAGTCAAACCAACCACGGATGTCTTTCTCAGACACAAAAGAGCTGGCTGGTGATACGGCTTCAGTGGTTCTACTGAAGATATTTGGATGACGACGGAGAAAACCCCTATACCATCCCTCACTGGGGATACTATTTTTAAATTTACATTGTCGGTTCGAAACTATTACTAGTTCTTTGACGCCCAAGAGTACATCAATTTTTCGTTTGGGAGACCTCCGTTTAGTGCATTGAATAATCCATTTCTCTAACAGGTCTTCCTTTTCAGCAGACAAAATGGGGTCTGCCACCACACTGAAACCTTCCTGTGCACTTTAATCTCCGAGTTAGCGTCATCCTTGGGATTTTGTACCTGTTATAATAAAAGGGAGTAATACATTAGTACTAGGGATTTTAAGTACGAAAAACATCCATTTAAAAAACTCATACTTTTTCGCTATAGATTTTACAGAAGCCCCTTCATGAATTTCTTCTTTTGCCTGTATCATCTTCAGAGTACGGATATCGTCTTTTAGGCATAGTTACAAATAAGTATTTACAGAAAAAAAACAAGAGTCTAAAAAAGCATCTTGAAGAAAAAATAAAATCGTAAAAGCAAGTGACCATTATACATTTATACACTGATCATAACAAGTTATAGTCACCGATAGACCTAACATTGTCACCTATGACCAAAACTAGTAAACGTTATCGTATTTTACTTTTAAGATATTACAATTATGGCAGGGAAAATCTACATTTTTTTTAGGAGTAAGAACACTTGTTATGCCAAAAAATTTTAAATGGTCATGGGTGACCATAACTAAAATCATAGATATTTATAGACAGGTTGTGGTTAGTTGAAAATTTTAATTGATTAAAGTGACAGAATGAAGAACAAAGGGGTCTGAAGAAAAACAGAAATCAAAATGAACAGATAGATACCTTTAAAACCTGAAATTGGCAAAGATTTTCAAAGCAATTCCTTAATAATGTTCAATTGTAAAATCACACCTACTACACACAGGAGCTATTGCACAACACTAATTCGGTAAAACATTAACTAAGCCAAATGGAAATTGATGGGAGAGAAGGATTCATTAGCAATTGAGTCGTAAGCCCTTCCGTGAAACGTCTCTTAAAAGGATCTAATAAAGAAAACAAGCAAAGGCTTATTTTTGTTAAAAATGTAAAAACCTGCCCATAACTGGTGAGATGACCATAACTAGTGATTTAGCCTAGTCCGAAACATTGGAAAATGAAAAAGGAGCCAGTTTTTGGCTCCATATTTTTTCGGGTTATCAAGATTTATGATAGTTGATTACAATACAATCATTTTATTGATAACGAATGAAAGAGTTAGTTGCCAAGTGGTGTAATTCCAAAATAAGGATAATGGACTTACTCTACATTTAGATTCTATATTAAATGAAAAATTCAGAGCTTAAGTGTTGTAAGTCATATTTTAATAAGAAACCTTTAGGTAGCGATTAGAAATTAATTACGTATTTTTGCAACACTGGTATAAATGCAGATACTTTCCTTCGTACTACAAGTCAACAACAGAAAAGGAAACGTGGAAAGTTTTTTTACATTATCTTGTTTATTTGTTTCTTAAGGAATATTTGGTAGGTATCTATTTTATTTTTTTATTAGAATGAATTCAGAAAATGAAAACGTGAATAATAGATCGAGAATTCGAATCAATTTAAGAAATTTCATTCATAAAAATAATAATTCAAACAATCTTATATATTACTTCACAACAAACTTACTAAATTTAAGTTATTAATATATTTAATTTAGAATTAAAATACTAGAAAACGCTCGTCGTTTCCAACTACTCAACATTTACATAAAAACGTTCAAAGCTCCCAATAAATTACAGCTTTCTTTAACATAGCAATAATCTGACCATTTGGACCTACAGAGTTGAGCTTTTGGAGTTCCACTAAACCTTCCAATTCTTTTTGTATCCAACCCTTATAATCGAAAATTCTTCGTAAAATTCTCAATGTTCATTATTATTTCACAAAAAGACGCGGTCTTTTGCACTTGTTCCCCGCAATTCGTTTCGAGTTTATTATCATATATTTAGGTTACGAGTAACCCAAATGTAATAACATGTCAATGAGAGATCGTTTGATTGTTCCTATTATTAAATAATTAAATAAAAAAACAAAAAAATTACAAAAACCAAAAAAAAAAAAAAAATTTAAATATTTTATTAAGTGTTATTCGATGTAAAATACCTTTTTTCTGAAGAAATTCTATCGCTTTTTCTTTTGTATTTATTCGACAAATTAAATCGAACAAAGACATGTAGCGTATAATATTAAAAAAAAATTTGTTTTTGTAATTTTTTTTTATTTTTATTTAATTATTAAATAACAGGAACAATTCAAACGATCTCTCATTGACATGTTATTACGTTTGGGAAGGTTACTCGTAGCCTAAACATATGATAACAAACTCAAAATGAAATGCGGGGAACAAGTGCAAAAGACCCAAAAAACGTATCCATATAAATTTCAACGTTTTATATGTTGCCGATTTAGCCCACAGCAGATACTTGTCCTTTCATAGTAAATCATACTCACTCGAATCCACTAGTCTCCCAACTTGCCTCAAACTCAATTCCCGAAAATTCTACGATGTGTCTAAAAAGTAGATGACCCAGAGACCTTCGACTGTAGAATTGTATTGAAGTGCTTCTAGTGAGTAATTGTTTAAATGTCATTGTAATATTTTTTTTTTATTTATTTGTGTATGTAATGTATATAGTTGTAAACAAAAAAAAATAAATAAAAAGAGTGAAATATTTTTTTAACATGAAAACTTTAATATTTCTTTCCTGAAAAGTTGTAAAATGAAACTTCACCACTTGGCAACTAATCCCCTCTAATCCCCTATATAATAACTATGACTGATCAAATAACATTACAATATAAAATAACAATAATAATATTTGTACTCATCTTATAATGTTCCAAAAAGTTCTTTTTCCAGGTGCTATACAGATAGAACAGTTTTGTTTTAGAAACCGTAGCGTATTCTGAAAATGAAAGTTAACTGATATTATTTGGACCTCCGGTTAGTAGGGAAACACTCCCACATGCCAGGGAAATTTCGGGGAAAAAAATTCAGGTCGTGAGAATCAAGAAGATGTTTTGGCCGTGATTACTTGTTCAAGGCAAGTGTGAAATGGAAAGCATGATGACCAAAGAGAAAGCAAAAGTGTATGACAAAAATAGTAAACTAATCGAATAAACGGAACATGATGGTGGATTGTACAAAGCAGCGGGACAAAATATTAGTCAGTCTGCGTTAGTAAATTTATTATTATCGATTATATATGGAAGAAGATACCAATCCATAATAAATCGATCGCTAAGAGCTGAGATCGACTTGTGGTAGTGCAGCGCATCACAGAGGCCTCAGACCTATCTGCTTCTGTTGCAATATTAATGAGCAACTAACTCGCTCTCATTTAACTTAGACCACTTCAAGGCTTTCGACACCTGCTGCCTTAACGTGCAGGTTCCACACAAAAGTTAAATTCTCCAGTCAAGTTTTAATTGCAATTGTGAGCTAACTACTATTTAATATATTAAATATATCGTAGCATATTTAAAAGGTAATATCTTGGTAGTCCAATTTGAGAAAAATTAAAGCTAAAGTATTACTTGTCCAATTTAAAAAAGTGAAAAGTAGTTTCACTGTATCACTCAATAAAAAAAAAAGTTCGTTATAAATATAGATAAGTTTTTTATTTTTTTGTATTTTTATTTTGAGGCTAGGTACCTTATAAAGTATCAATTTTTTTTTTATTTGTTAATATTTTAAACATAATATATATTATAATATATATATATATATATATATATATATATATATATATATATATATATATATATCGAATACACACATATATATATATATATATATATATATATATATATATATATATATATATATATATATATATATATATATATATACATCAAGTAAATGCGAGGAAATGAGTTTACAATAGCTTGTGAAGAAACTCGCCATTAGTAACCTATTAAATCTACATTAGGCCATTTTTCAGAGGCCTTGGAAGATTGTCGAGAATCGAGAGAGAAGCAAAGGTGGTCATTGAAATATAAGCTTATTTGTGACATAATTAGGACTCATGTAAGAATAAGTTTATTTAAGAAATAATTGGAGCATCGAGGATTTTAAGAAGGATTTTGAATTATAAGGATCGGATACGATAAAAATATTATGGCTTAAAGGAGTCCTAAAACTCAAGTCAGTATGCCTAAATAGGTTCAATTCCTGCCAAGTAAATTAGACGTTTGTAATTATTTGGAAGTTTTGTACGTTTGTCTAGTAAATGCTGGAGAAGTTCATGACAATGAGCAGTTTGTCCGGTAGCAACTTATAAATTTCGATTTAATACCTTAAACAAGATATAACACCCAGTTTATGTATTACGGAGTACGAATTTCAAACTTATTGTTATATTCTGTGCAATACATTTCAGGACGGTTTACCATCAATTTTCTAACGTGCGGCACTGTACCGCTGCTGCCCAAGAATTGTCTCAGTTACAGTGCTTAGAAAAGAAGTATTATTTTTGTGACCAACCGTTGCACAAGAAGATATTATGGTTAGCAATCATTCTGAACCTTTTCCCTCTGTTAAAAGCCCACACTTTATAGATGTTGGGTGCAACGTGCTCCACGTCCGTGGAGTATCCAGGGCTCGAAGTCGATCCACGGCTAAAAGAAAACAGAAATTTAATTTTCTGTTTTTAGATAGATTTTATAACTTATTAATTTCTAATTACCGAATACTCTACGTTGGTTTTAGCGTAGCAGTTTTTTTTTTTTTTTTTTAATGAATTGTATTGGATATTATTGTATCTTTTATTTTACCGTGATTTTCTTTATCTTTATTATATTTTAATTTTTCTTGGGTGGATTTTTGTTTAATCTATTACTAATAATAATGAACCATGTAGAAATCCCTTTGGTTTTGCCGATAACATGACGGTGAGTGAAAAATAACCTACGCCTGAATCCAGAGAAGAGCAAGGCTATCCTTATCGGTTCAAAACCCACCAATAATTCCCTCCCTTACTATCCATTACTTTACCTCAATAACCGTACAATTCAATTTCAAATTTCCATCAAAAACCTCGGAATCTCCTTTGATCAACACTTATCTTGGAATAACCTCATTTCCCAAATAACCAGAAAATCCATCATGATCCTCAAACAGCTCCAAAGACATCGTGACTCCTTTCCCCGAAGTACCCGCCAACTTTTGGTATCCTCTTTCAATTTCCCTACTTTGATTACGGGTGCTTGGTGTAAGAGGGGCTGTCTGTTGAGCTAGAGATGAGACTAAGGGGACTGATGAATCGTTTCATAAGATTTATCTTTGGTGTCGACAGAGGGTATTTTCGACAGACTTTGTATTTTTCCAGTATAAAGAGCTAGGGTGGCATTTCCCCGATTTTCGACGGCAATACTACCTCGGTACTTTCCCATTCCTGTAATTAAAAACCAACAAACCTTCCTATATCCTAGACCTACTTACTCTGTGTTCTTCTACTCACCACCTGAATACAAGATCCCAACCTTCCAACCTATATACCCCTTCACATAGAACTGCCTCCTTTGAAAAATCCTTCGTCATCCGTGCTACTTCTTTTTGGAATTCCTTGCCTATCCATATTCGCAAAACCTCTTCCTTAACTTCTTTTAAACATCTTTTATTTATCCATCTCCTCGATCATTCACTCTTCCTCTAAAATGTAAATAATATTTAAATATGCATATGTGTGCTAAAATTTTTAGTGTTGATTGTTTTTATTTTTTTTATTTATTTATTTTTTTTTATTCACTTTAATTTTTAATTTTTGTTTTTTTATTTCTCCTCTCTACTTTTTTTTTTCTCCTAATTTAATAGTACTACTGATGTGCTGATTTAACTAATGTCAGCCAGACAATCGTACCTTTTCTTGTCCACTTTAATTATTCTTAGGTGACAGTCTGTCCCAGAATAAAGTTTATTTTCATTTTATTTTCATTTTATTTCATTTCATGAGCGGAAAAATACGGTGTGATTTGAGTTCTAACGACGCTAACCTAGAAAGTGGGTTTTCAAAAAGAGTCGGTATGCTACTAACACGGGCTCGGCTACTTTCACATTTCACACTCAATAGTCACATATTGCCCGAGGAATCCTTATTGACGCTTAAGAAAAAAGAAAAATTGACAACGATGTGCTACGTGAGAGTGTTCTGTACACACGGCTTGTCGGAGAAAAGTAGTATTTTTAAATACATCGTGCCTACATCATTATTTGAATATCATTATTTAAAATGAATATATATATATAATATATATATAAAAAATAACAATAACTAATTATTGCTATTTACAACTAGATACATTATAAACAAAAAATAAATTTAAGGATCATTATTAAAATGACATGACAATAACATGTATGTGTGGTGGCAGCAGCACAGGATCGGGACAATAGGCGGGAGTGGCCAAGACTAGACATAACATCGTAGTGCCAATCGAAGAGAATAAATTAGAACATGCTGAATAATTAGAAAATTCATGAGTTTAGTTTTCTTTAAGACTTTTATTATTAATTGAAATATTCAAATCATAATACCTGAAAGAAATCTCAATTAAAATAATAATGAAAGTCGTGCTTTTCTACAAGTCATTACATGCTGTTCTCTTGTTGATTATCTCTTCAACTGGCAACAGTTTGTAAATTGATGTATTACACTTTATCATATTTCTTCATACTCTTCAACCTTTCCTTTTATTTATTATTATAAATAACCTTTTTTTCAATGTTATTTGTAATATTTACATTTTAAGTGTGTTTGTGAAAAAGTAAGCGTATTGAGGATTTTACAAAGGATTGAGGGCCTAATTAGTGTTATATAAAAAAGTCTTTTATAATTAATTGGATGCTTGTCTAGGAAATATTGGAATAGTCGAAAAGTACCTCAACTTAAAAAAAAAAATCAACCCTATGTATTTTATTATTGAGAATCCAGAATCGATTTAATTGCATCCGTATCGAGAATCGAAAAAAAAAAAATAGGTATTGGCACATCAATGTTAACATATGGGATTTGTAGATTCCTGGCCGCTTTTGTCAATGCTGATCTAAAATGATCTAAAGGCGATTCCATAGGGACTGGTCGATATCACTAACAAAAATTATATTGTTTCAGAAATGTGATGATTTTAATCGATACTGGATTTGATATCACATAGCATTGCTGAGAGTTTTTCTTTTTTACCCCAGCCTTTCCTGCTAAAGGAAGCTTTCATACGGCGGACATTCCTCGAGAATGTGTCTGATATAATTATAGATTTAGTGTATACACACTAAGTGAATATACACTTACAAGTGTCATAATTTGGGGTCATATGAAACACTCAACATTTTGGTGAGACTGCTTTCATTATAAGATAGCATGCGCAAGGCGAGTATGGTCAATCCTTAATCTTGCCAATCTTCTCTTCTGTTTTTTCCATGGGAAGTACTCCATTGTTTCATTTCGCTTTTATTACTTTTTTATTTACTATCTGTCTGAGTTCCTTCCCATAATTCAGATCAGGTCCTCTTGGCACACACTTGCAAGAAATTGCATATGCCTAAAGGAGTGTAGATACTCTTAACACCCGGTGAGGAAATGGCTGCTTCCTTAAGGTGGGGTTCCGCATGGAGCAGCCAGCCGCAGTTGCTGCGTTCAGGGTGGTTCCACATGAAGTTTCCAAACGCTGTGGCTGGAAGTTCATCAACTGGTATTCTGTCTTCAGCGGAGTATATTGAGAAGAAAACTGGTGTTGTGTTTGTTAATAGAGGAAGAGGAGTTCCATGTTACATACAGATCAATTGACTATGTTTTCCCGAAGAAGAGAAGAATTTTTTCTCCCTTCGTTAATTGAGCTGCACCTCCAAAACGACGAGGAAAAATTCAGGAAGTTTTTCCGGCTGAACTTCGTTCAATTAGATTTTATAGTTTCTCTATATTTCTAATTCTCTAACGTACTAAAACTAGCCATTTTTAATAAACGGGAGCTCAACGAGGCTTATTATGAAAACTAACAAACTGTGGGCAGACCTGAAATCTAGCAAATTGTGGGAAGACTAGAAAACAAATCAATACTTATTAGTCTCCATTGCTGTGAATCCCACGTTTTCCCTTGGTGATTTCACAATATATAGACAGACAATTTAGAAAACTCGCTGGAACCACAATTTTATTATATTTTTCAGATGATGCATAAAGTTCCAGTTTCTTTATTACTAGAGACCGGATTTTTGTGCAGTAAAAAATCAAAAAACGTGCAGTAAAAACCTCAAAACATGCAAAATCGTGCAGTAAGAAATTCAAAACGTAAATCTAAAAACTTAATACATGCAGCAATCCATTTATTTACACAAATATGCAAAACTTAACCAGCCTTGAATAAACTTAAGGACATTTCGACAAACGTTTCGTTTTAGAATTAATTCAATCTAAAATACATTAAAATTTGGGGAAAAAAGGAGATGAAAAAGATTATTAATTAAAAAAAAATATATAAAATATCTTTATTAAAATTCCTTTTACGTGGAAACAAAATATAATTAAATGTTTTTGAAAAATAAATTTGTTTTTAAACGTTTCGTGAAAATGTAGGACATTATAAATTTTAAAATATTTCTCAGTAAAATTACGCCGCCTGTATCTTAATAAAATGTTCTTTAGTAAAGAAAAGGAACGTTATACATCTATGGACGTAACATTTGGGCCAATGACCCTGCAACAGCAGGAACAAGGGGGCTGCCTGCTTGGCAGTCGGCGAGGGCGCATGCCCAGGGTGCTAACTATGTGCACCAAGACCTGCGGATTGTGATGCTTTCACAGTATCACGCAGGGCGAAGAGTCCTGTCCTCCACGTGGTGCCCCTGGACCCCGGGGAGCCCTTCAGGCTCCTTGAGTGACAAAACCCGCAGGATCTATGTTGGAGGCAGAAAACCTCTCCCAAGACAGAGCGGAACAGCCGGGCTCTGGATGAAGTTGGCAGTGGGTGAATCTGCTTTACTGGCGGACTCTGGGAACCGGGCGCCACCCAGTTTCAAGAAAAATGCCTTCCCTCAGCATGCGGGGCTCTGCTGAGTGGTGACCGATTAGAACCCTAGCTTAAACAAATCAAAATAGACAAAGTAAAAAGTATTATTGAAGAGGAATCACTGTCCTCAATGTCGGACAGTGGTCAGCTGTCACAGAGGGGAGAGGACAGAGGGGTGAGCTGTCACCCACCATAGAGGAGTTCAACCTGGAACTCTGTAGTAACTCAGAGGTGGAAGTTGTTTCACCAGTGAGTAAGAATGAATTTGAGGAGATGACAGTTGACATGGGACAAGTCCCAGCAATCGTGCCATCCACGGAGGAAGACTGTACTGATGTAGTACCAGGCAGGGAGGAACCCACTGAGGAAGGCGCCAGATGGGTGCGACTCGGGAGGGGAGCTCGGAAGAGGTTAGGCTGGCTCATCGGTCATGGCTACGGGAGGGAGGAGGCCCTGAGGCTGTGTCTGGAGCCAGTCAGGAGACCTCCCAAGAAAGCCGAACCGGCAGAACGGCCCATGAAAAGGGCTCTCTCCAATACTCCAGAGGGCAGGAGAGAGCAAAAGAGGGTTAAGATGAATACCTCTTTTAGAGCCGAGGAAAGGGTTGAGGGGCGTTGGGCACCCCAGAGACCCTCTTTCAGGAACGTGGCGCTGGACGCAAAGAAGATTGGGATCTTTCATGCACTGCACCCAGAGACCACGCTAAGTAATGATCAGTTGCAGCTGATCAAGGAAGGACTCATGGGCGAGCTGGGGAAGGATAGGAGTGTCAAACCCCAGTTCTATGCCTGTCTTGAGCGGAATGGGTGGCTGCAGCTGAACTGCGCCGGCGATGCCACTGTTGAGTGGGTTAGGAGGGTAACCCAATCGATGGCCCTTTGGGAAGGAGCCAGTCTGAATGTCAAAGGGGAGAACGAGTTCCCAAAACGCAAGGCTCTGATACTATACCTGCCAAAAACAGATCTGGAAGTGGAAAAGATTCAGGACAGATTAGCTGGGCAGAACGCAGGCGAGCTCCACGTGGACTCTTGGAGGTTCTATAAAAGGGACGAGTCTTCTCCAGGGTTCACCGAGCTCGTCTTCGGGGTTGAGGGCGGAGTAGCTGCTCTGCTGGCCGGGGAGGGGGCCAGGCTGTTCTATGGACTTGGCCTGGTCAACTTCAAGGTCTGCGGGGCTAAGCGGCCGTCCGAAACCTGCGACTCCGTTCAGGCTCGGACCGAAAAGACCAGAGAAGTGGGTGACCAAGAGGCACAAGCGGTGCCTTCCACTTCGTCTGGTTTAATGAGGAAACCGGAAGGGGCCAAGAGGACCGTGGAAACACCTCCTCCAGCTACCAGTGTGGCCCCCAAAGTCGTGAAGGATGGAGAGGGGAGAAAGACAATGAGGCCAGTAGGGCCTCAGACACAGTGGCAGGATCGACAGCGGGAGATGGGCAAGCAAAGGCCCAGAGGGTCGGGCAAGAGAGCCCGTCCTCGTCCTCCCGAGTGATGAAGGTAATCAGGTTCCTGCAGGCGAACCTTCATCATGCAAAGGCAGCTTCTGGCGTGCTGGTGATGAGGTTCGCCTCCGAGGGCCTAGACATAGCCATGGTGCAGGAGCCATGGGCGTTTAAAGGTCATGTCAGAGGCCTTAACACGACGAAAGGTAAGTTGGTTTACTGTGAGTTAGTAGAGAGGCCAAGGGCGGCCTTACTCATTCGCAGTGATTTTAAGTTTTATCCGATTACAGACTTCATACGGGAGGACCTGGCTGCTGTGGAGGTGGAAGTGATCATAGGGGGAGTGTGCCGACAGCTATGTGTGGCCTCGGCATACTTCCCTGGTGACTCGGAGGAGGTTCCACCCAAGGACGTCCGGGAGTTTGTGCAGCACTGCCAGAGGACCAACAAACTGTTCATCATTGGCTGCGATGCCAACGCCCATAGTCTGGTGTGGGGGAGCAATGATGACAACAGAAGAGGTGAGTTGCTTTTAGAGTACCTCTTAATTAATAATATTGATATTGCTAATAAGGGCAATAAGCCCACTTTTATTACAGCAAACAGGGAGGAGGTGCTGGATATTACACTAGTTAGGCCATCACTTAGTAACTATGTTAGGAACTGGCATGTATCAACTGAGACCTCAATGTCTGACCATAGGCACATCAGGTTTGATTTAGGGGTCGTGGGGGATATCAGCCAGAGTGTAAGAAACCCAAAGAGAACGGATTGGGAGTCATTCAGGAAATGTCTAGCTGTAAAGATGGGAGACATTGAGAATATGATCATAAGACAACCATTAACAGTAAGGGCTTTAGAGGAGTCCTCAGTAATGGTCAACGGTGCGATCCATGAAGCCTACGAGGAAAGTTGCCCATTGAGGGCAACAGGTAATAAGGGGGACGTGCCTTGGTGGAACGCGAAGTTAGTTAGGCTCAGGAAGGAAACCAGGAGACTCTTCAACAGGATGAAGAAAACGGGGAAAAGGGAAGAGTACTCCAGGGCCCTAACAGAATATAACAAGGAAATAAGGAAAGCAAAGAGAGCCACTTGGAGAGACTTCTGTGAGGGGATAACAAGCACACCCGTAGCTGCTAGACTCCAGAAGGTCCTTGTTAAGGACCATAGTAATGGGCTTGGTAATCTGAGGAAACCCAACAATACGTACACTAACACAAAAGAGGAGACTCTTGAGTTTCTACTGGATACGCACTTTCCAGGAAGCGTAGTGATAGACCCAGATGGGGATGTAGAGGGGGTCTACAGGGAAGGACGGCCACCCGTCGGTAGAGACAGAGAGGAGGCTTCCCGCATCTTTACAAGTAGTAAGGTGGAATGGGCTATTGGGTCCTTCCAGCCTTACAAGTCACCTGGAGGAGATGGTGTAATACCGGCCCATTTGAAAGAGGGCAAGGAAATTCTTCTCAAGAGTCTAGTGATACTCTTTAGGGCCAGCTATATGCTGAGATATATTCCCCATCTGTGGAGGAAGGTTGACATGGTGTTTATACCGAAAGGGGGTAAGAGACCTCCTGAGGATCCTAAATCCTATAGACCTATTAGCTTATCTTCAGTGATACTGAAAACGATGGAGAAGATAATAGACGAACATGTAAAGGGTAAACTGCTAACTGAGCATCCCTTGCACCCTAATCAATTCGCCTACCAAGTGGGCAAGTCAACAATAACAGCCCTCCACCATCTAGTTGGAAAACTGGAGAATGCACTATCTCATAAGGAGATAGCACTATGTGCCTTTGTGGACATAGAAGGGGCGTTTGACAATACCTCACACACCACCATTAGGGATGCGCTAGAACACTTAGGGGCTAAAAGAGCTCTAGTAGAATGGATACACAGTATGCTTGTGTCAAGACAAATCACAGCGAAATTGGGGAGCACAAGAAGAACAATAATAACCAGGAAAGGCTGTCCTCAAGGAGGTGTGCTCTCTTCTCTGCTGTGGTTGATAGTAATAGACAGCCTAATTAAACTGCTCACTGAAGCTGGTTTTGAAGTTATAGGATACGCAGATGATCTGGTAATAATAATCAGAGGGAAGTACATCCGTACCCTATTAGAAAGGTTGAGAGTGGCCTTTGACATGCTATGGGACTGGTGTATTGCTCATGGGTTATCAGTTAATCCGGGCAAGACTACTGTAGTCCCATTTACAAAGAAGACAAATGTGGCGCTAGAGTTGCCCAGGTTAGGAGGACAGGAGGTTGTAGCAGCAGATAAGGTGAAATTCCTGGGATGAACTCTTGATAGAAAATTGACCTGGAAGGATCACCTGGAGGTTATAAGAGCGAAAGCAATCAGCTCTTTGTGGACATGCAGCAGATTGTGTGGTAAGAAATGGGGAATTAGGCCTCAAATGGTTTACTGGATATACACTGCAATAGTGAGACCAATGATAGCATATGGTGCTCTAGTGTGGTGGACTAAATGCCAAGAGGTCACGGCTGGAAAGCGGCTCAATGGGGTGCAAAGGCTAGCATGCTTGGTAATAACAGGTGCCATTAGGACCTGTTCTACCGCAGCAATGGAGGTGTTACTGGGGCTTGCCCCCATAGGCCTCTATGTAAAAATGGAAGCTCTTAAGAGTGCTATAAACATTAATAACACATATGGTTATAAGACAGGAGACTTCACAGGACATTTAAGGGTCCTGCAGGAATTCGGGGGAACTGATCTATGCAAGTTGGCCGACTGAATTCCCCGGGAATCCAACTTTATAAAAAACTTCAAAGTGGTTTTTCCCAGCAGGGAATGCTGGGCTACCAAGGTATTAGATTTCGAAAGGGGATCACACGTATGGTACACAGACGGCTCAAGGAAGGATGGGAGAGCCGGGATGGGCATATATGGGCCCAACTGTAAAATGGCAGTACCTCTGGGTACGTATCCATCAGTGTTCCAAACAGAGGTGCAAGCGATAGCGTTTGCTGCAAACAGAAGCCTCGACAAAAAACCTAAGGGCCAAAGGTTTTACATACTATCGGATAGTCAAGCGGCTCTGAAGGCTGTCCTTTCACCCTATGTTAACTCCATGTTGGTAACAGACTGTAAAAACTCCCTAAATCGGTTGGGAGAGGGAAACAAGGTCACCCTCATATGGGTCCCGGGACACGAAGGAGTGGAAGGAAATGAGGTAGCAGATGAGCTGGCGAGGAGGGGTTCTGAGACTCCGTTCCTTGGCCCTGAGCCATCCTGTTATGTACCTCAGTGTGAAATTACGAGAATGATCGGGCGTTGGCTCGAGGAAGGCTGGACAGCACTCTGGGCTGGTAGACCGGGGATGAGGCAATCCAAGCTTTTCATCCACCTGAAGAACAGAAGGTACATGTATCTTTTAAGATTGTCAAGAAAAGAGTTAAACAATGTAACCTGCATGCTTACAGGGCACGGGCCCCTGAGATACCATCTCAAGAGAATGGGCCTAGTAGAGGACACTGAGTGCAGACTATGTCTGGAAGGGGAAGAGTCAGCAGAACACCTGTTGTGCAACTGCGAGGCTCTTGCATACTACAGACTAAGATTCTTTGGGGACTCTGTGGTACAACCAAAAACAATATGTGAAGCGGATGCCAAGAACATATTGGGTTTTATAAGGGAAATTAAGTTTCTCTGGGATGACTGAAGGTGCTAGGAGGTTACAAAAGATCACTGAGTGGTCGTAGTGACTGAAGTGCAGTGGTGCACGATGGGCCCTGTGTTAAGGATAATAATAATGGACGTAACAGGACAATTTTTGTAGCATGCGATTGTGGATCGATCCAGATTATCAGCTTCTATTTCCTTTCCGTTGATACAATAATTAATTTTTTTAAACAAATTTAGCTGCAGTTTTTCTCAAGGATTTACTCAATTTTGAAAATAAACATATTCCCTTTTCATTTTCAATTCGTTTTAAGCTTTCTTCGAGAGTTTCAAACAAATATCAGCTCTGGATATTCATTGGTCCATTGTTTCAATTTTGACAATGAATGAAAAAAAACACCCGGACGTTTTTGGCATTTTCAAAGTTGATAGTTTAAAATCTTGTTAACAACTAGCCCTTTGTGCTAAATCAGAAGAGGGGAATGAAATGGGAAGCGGGGAGTAAAATTTTCTGAGGAAACGTCGTAGGAAGTACGATCCTCAATGTTTGCCTAAATCCTCAAAGCTCCCAATTCAATACGATCATTTAATATTAGTACGTCACAAACACATTTGATTCAAGCGGCTTTTTAATTTCAATTTAAAACTAATTAACCTATTTAATATAAATAATTGTTATAAATGTTGCCTAATAACCGTAAGTAAAAATTTTCAAAAAATAAATGGGTTAAGTGAATAAAATTAGATGAATTTGGTTCAATTGTGCAATTTCGTGCAGTAAAAACCGAATTCGTGCAGTTAAGCTCAAAAAAGTCAAATTTTGTGCAATTTCGTGCAAAATAAAATTTGAGAATAAGAATCCCCAGGTTATGAATAAGATAACTGCTTGGGTTAGAGAGCGCTAAATCAAAGCGAACTAAATGTGCAATAACACAGAAATCCGGTCTCTATTTATTACTGTTTTATCCAATGAACATTTTACTGACAACCCTGTTTTCATTAAATAATTTTTATCATGTAAGATATAGTAAAATTATGTAAGAGATATTTATATATAAATGAATTGTGATATTAGTTGTATCAAATTATTTATAAATGTATATTTATATTTATAAAACCTGAAAACTGTGTAATGTATCTGTAATGTATTTTTAAGATTTTTTTTTTTTTTTTAAATGCCATATTTACATATACATATACAGTTTAAAATGGTACAAGAAATTTTGGTGATGTGGGTTTGCATACCACAGACGCGAAGGGGCACCGCCTGGACTGGTCCCTAGAACAGTCCGAACGCAGCAGCTCATAGTCCAGTAAAATAAGGGTTTGCCGAAAAAAAAACTGCGGAACTTTTATTCTAAACGGATCTTTATGTTTTTTGGGGTGCTGAATCCGAATCTGAAGTTTGCTACCACGGCAACCATCGGCTTCATATTCAAAATCGCAAAAAACCGCCAAAAAAAACAACGTTACTTTTTTATCTATAACACGATGACGAAGTTTTTTTTTCGAAGAAAGTCTTCAAATATAAATTGTAGCTGGAACTAGTACCTATACAATGAAAAAAAGAAATCCGAAATCGGACTATTTTTTGCGAAGTTAATTTGGGAAAGAATGGAGAAATTGGCCTACTTGTCGTCAGCCCCACAGCTCCGCGAAAACACGTTTGTCGTACTCTTTTGGCTATAACTCTGAAACTATTTGTCCGAAACAACATTACTTTTTTTCATCTTAAAGCTGATTAAATTTACTATAAGAATCTATAAATGAAGTTTTAATCAAACCCCGTAAAATGTACATGCCAGCCCGCTAATGAAAACGTACTGTTGTATAATCCAAGTGTTTTTTGGCATATTTGTCGCTCTAACTGCTCAAAAAATTGTTCGATCCCAAATTACTTTTTTCTATCGCAAAGCTGATTAAATTTGCTATCAGATGCTATATACGTAAATTATATTAAATCCTTTAAACCACCCAAGCTATCACGCTAAATATGTATGTTTTGGCAAAATATGTAAACTATGACATGTTCAGTAGACTGTTGTGGGTATTTCATGGTTTTAATTATAAGTTACATATAAAAGTTATAATATTAAATTTAACCACCTTTATGATAAAAATATTAAATTTTGGATCGGACAAATGGTTTTGGAGTTATAGCGAATAATGTGCCAAAAAAAAAATGTGTTTTACAAAAGTACGTAATTTTCAGTGCGACAGCTTTTGTATTTCAAGATTTTTGATACAACTTTCATATATAGGATATAATTGTAAATTTAACCACCTTTCTGATAGAAAAAAAAACATTTTAAATCGGACAAATATTTTCGGAGTTATAATGAAAAATGTGCCGATAACCATGGATATAACAACAATACGGGTTTTTAGGCGTCTGGGATGCATATTTTAAGGGACTTGATTATAACTTCATATATACATTCCAATAGTAAATTTAACAAGCTTTTAGATGAAAAAAAGTAATTGTAGATCAGACAAATATTTTTGTAGTTATAATGAAAAATGTACTAAAAAAACTTGGATTTTACAAAAGTACGGGTTTTTAGCGTACTAGTATGTGTTTTTGGCCCCTTAATCTCTTTAACTCTAAAAATATAGGTCCGATCTAAATTCTTTTATTCATATTAATGCTGGTTAAATTTATTATCTGATCCTATGTATAAAATCGTTCATGAAATTATTTCCGTACAATGTACAGTAAAATAAAAGGCCGTTTTCAGGAATGTAGTATATAATAAATACGATAATATGCATGTTAAAAATATTTTATAGACTCACCTATTGGTATTTTTCAAGGACTCCCTTTTTCGAATCTCAACGAAAAATCAAATCTAGTTGTTATAGAAATGACTTTATAATTGATCACTTTTGATTACGCCGAACGTCAGTGAAGATTTTCCGGCACCACTCTGTCAGGTACAGCTGGTACAAGGAGTTGGTAGTAATGAATAAAAACTGATCTTTAGTTCATGTTTATTATAATAACATAACATATTTTATTATAATAACATCACTAACAACTAACACTGGGCTAATCACCCGTAAAAATGATGACAATTACAAAAAAAATAATAACGAAAAAACAAAACAAAAAAAAAACATCATATATAATATATATAAAACAATTATATATATATTTTATATGTATATTTTCATATTATTGTGTAACAATAGTACGTTAAGAATCACGATATGGATAATAATATGTATTATTATATAACGATAGAGAGAATATATAATATAAGAATATAAGTAGTATAACTAATAATAGACAGTTGAAACTGTAATTGTGTAAACTGTAATCCATGGTTTTTGGCACATTTTTCATTATAACTCCGAAAGTATTTGTCCGATTCAAAATGTATTTTTTTTTCAATCAGAAAGGTAGTTTTTTTATACATAGGATCTGATAATAAATTTAACTAGCATTAATATGAATAAAAGAATTTGGATTGGACCTATATTTTTAGAGTTAAAGAGATTAAGGGGCCAAAAACACATACTAGTACGCTAAAAACCCGTACTTTTGTGAAATCCAAGTTTTTTTAGTACATTTTTCATTATAACTACAAAAATATTTGTCTGATCTACAATTACTTTTTTTCATCTAAAAGCTTGTTAAATTTACTATTGGAATGTATATATGAAGTTATAATCAAGTCCCTTAAAATATGCATCCCAGACGCCTAAAAACCCGTATTGTTGTTAAATCCATGGTTATCGGCACATTTTTCATTTTAACTCCGAAAGTATTTGTCCGATTTAAAATGTTTTTTTCTATCAGAAAGGTGGTTAAATTTACAATTAGATCCTTTATATGACAGATGTATCAAAATTCTTGAAATACAAAAGCTGTCGCACTGAAAATTACGTACTTTTGTAAAACACATTTTTTTTTGGCACATTATTCGCTATAACTCCAAAACCATTTGTCCGATCCAAAATTTAATATTTTTATCATAAAGGTGGTTAAATTTAATATTATAACTTTTATATGTAACTTATAATTAACACCATGAAATACCCACAACAGTCTACTGAACATGTCATAGTTTACATATTTTGCCAAAACATACATATTTAGCGTGATAGCTTGGGTGGTTTAAAGGATTTAATATAATTTACGTATATAGCATCTGATAGCAAATTTAATCAGCTTTGCGATAGAAAAAAAAGGAATTTGGGATCGAACAATTATTTGAGCAGTTAGAGCGACAAATATGCCAAAAAACACTTGGATTATACAACAGTACGTTTTTATTAGCGGGCTGGCATGTACATTTTACGGGTTTGATTAAAACTTCATTTATAGATTCTTATAGTAAATTTAATCAGCTTTAAGATGAAAAAAAGTAATGTTGTATCGGACAAATATTTTCAGAGTTATAGCCAAAAGAGTACGACAAACGTGTTTTCGCGGAGCTGTGGGGTTGACGACAAGTAGGCCAATTTCTCCATTTTTTCCCAATTACGTAACTTCGCGAAAAAAATGGTCCGATTTCGGATTTCTTTTTTCTATTATGTAGGTACTAGTTCCAGCTACAATTAATATTTGAAGACTTTCTTCGAAAAAAAGCTTTGTTATCGTGTTGTAGATAAAAAAAAACAAAAATAACGGGGTTTTTTGGCGGTTTTTTGCGATTTTGAATATAAAGCCGATAGTTTCCGTGGTAGCAAACTTCAGATTTGGATTCAGCACCCCAAAAAACATAAAGGTCCGTTGAGAATAAATGTTCCGCAGTTTTTTTCTTGAAAACGGCCTTTTGGAGCCTTATTTTCCTGGACTACTCAGCTTCTACAATTTCTGGCGGCAGCCGCAGCTACCCCTCTTGCAACACTTTTATTAAAAATAACTGAAGCAGTGCCTCGCTTCCAGTCGCGGCGTCTGGCAGACGCAGCTGCTGCGGCTGGCTGCTCCATGCGGAACCCCACCTTTAGCCGCTGTCTGGGGCTACAAACGGTATCCGGATGAGTATTAAGCTCTTTAGGGAGTCCTTTAACATCCAGGCATATTTTTGTGCTTTTATTATGATTGGGTTCTTGGTATATAAGTTGAGAATCGATATTATTGGAGAAAAGGAGTCGGTTTCCTTTCAGAAGTGGGGCTGCAGCTCACCGGCCTTTACAGCTCTGCACCGACTAGTTCGATCCTTACGCTTCACTTCGAGTTCACATTTATGGATAGTTCTTTCCTATAACCTTACATGTAAATATCCACTTCTACAGTTTCAACGTTGATTGTGTTGTTTAGTGTATCATAGTCATCTTAAATGTAAAAAGGTGAAACAGAAGTTAACAATATGAGCTTTATAATGGATTTAGTGTTTTTATAAATTTATATTTTTATGTCAATTTAAGTGAGAAATTTTCTGTTTACGTATTTGTGGATGGATTCTTTGTCGTCCATATTACTGATTGGCCTGAAGAGAGAGGGAGATTGTATTATTAATTCAATAAAACACATCGATCTAAAAATGAATGTGACAAAATAATGAAGTTTCATAAATCAAAAGTTTCATGTTATTTTATTTCTACTTCCCTTGAGAAAATATAGCAGAAATTAACATCATAACTTTAATTAGAGGTTAAAATGACTTGTTAAATTAATTAATTAATTATATTAATTCTTATTTAATACAATAATAATTCAACATTAATTTAGTGTTTTATATTATTATACGTTCTTATGTCCACTTCATTATTTTCTAATTTCTCATTTGAATATCAGAATTTAATATTAGTTTAAACATTTATTTAAGTTTCTCCGTAAATTAAGGAGTATAACCTTTCCCCTCGAAAAGTAGCGACTAAAACATAGAAATAGATCGAAACAAGATTAGGGTCAATAAAAGGTATTCTGGGCACCTGAAGGGGCTGCAGCCGCGTTTCTCATAGAGGGCCAAGGAATCTGTAAATATGACAAAGTTTGCGTCTTCTAGTTGCATAACGTAATGTAACACCGTACTAATAGCCCAGCATTCCGCTTTAAAATTACTAGTGGTTGATGGAGGTTGATGGTTCAGTATTGATAAGAACAGAACATCAACATTGTTGTTTGATTTTGAGCCGTTTGCAAAAATAAAAAGAAAGAAGAAAAGAAGTAATTTATTTTTTAGAACCGGAATTATAATTGATTTTCTCCAGGTCTCAGGAAAATTTCCAGTGCACCCAAATATGATTAGGTAGTAATAGAATTAGATTTTCAACACATTGTTATGTATGTTATCTATTCTAGTCGGGTTCAATTAATTTAAATTGGGTTTTAATTATTCTATACTTAAAAGAAAATTATGTGAATTTTCAAGGCTATGGTTCCTAGTATCCATTTCCTAGTATATTACTTCAATTTATGATCCAATGTTGTAGATAATAAGTGTTATTTACTGTTTGTATATTTATTTTTTTAATAATTAATGATTTTAAATAGAGTTTATGTACATTATTAGCTCTTATTTTTTATAATAACAATCTATTTTTGAGGTCTGGTACTGAGGGCCGAGAATTATTTTCACCGACATATAACTAGTCAAAATTGTTATCAAATGATATAGATGATTCCAGTTTGAGGAAAAAGTAGAAGGTAACGTTTGATATCTAAAAAATACTTTATTTATTAATATTTCATTAAAAAATCCATATAGAATTCTGAGTAGTAAATTTCTAAAGGTAGATATAAATTCTCCAGCTGAGATTAACTTTTCCTCAGAAATACGGACCATTAGATTAGGAGCACTTCTCGGCTGGTCTCTTAATGAAGTAGAAAGTTGAGAGTAATCCGGTATATAGACCAAAATACCAACGGAGGTAGTTGGCACTCTGGTATAATGTCTCTGGTATAGCAACGCAATTCACACCGCTCTCGAGAGTAATTTATCCTAAATTTTACTTTCATTAATTCCAGGCACCTTTAATCACTTTGATTGCTCTGCTCATTATATTATAGTTAGTTTCCAGTATAGCGAGCTTACAGTTCTGTGTATTAGATTTCGTTATTATATGATAGAAGGATTTGTGATTTCTCTCCCACAGTGATTTAATTATCTAAACTATAAATTTTCCATTTTCATTCTCACCCAATCATTGGCTATGAAATATGGAGTGCATAAATAAATATATAAATGGCACAATCGATGCAAAATCACGCTGAAGTGTAACGTATAATAATAAATAAAAGGCTGAAGGTTTGATGTCAACACCAACAACCATTGATCAAAACCTTTTTCCAACCCTCCCCACCAGTACCTAAAACCCCAAGATCAGCCTTGGAAAAAAATCCTTCCATCTTCGTTTCGGTCTACCCCTCGGTCGTTTTAAGGACGAACCAAGGTTCGGAATTACAATCTTGCGCATCAAAATTAATTTTTTTTTTTTTTTTGGGGGGGGGAAGCCCAAATTTTATTGGAAAATCTATCTTTTATAGTGGAAAGAACAGTTTTACAGGTGGTCCTGGAAAACAACATTTTATATTAACTTTTCATTTTTGACTAATTCATATATTGATCGTCAAACAATCACTACAACAAAAGTCGGTCTTTAGGAGCTAATGTTGATTTTAGATTTTATATTTATTAACATTTTGTCTGCTTGGAGGTAAAAGCCACTAAGTGCAGTTTTTCCCAAATTTGACAAAAAGTCATTGTGTTGATATTATCATTTCCCATAAGTATAAAAAGCCTCCAAGTAAATGAATGAATGAGAAAATTCACTATACTATAACTATCTGAAAAATTTTTATTGAGGATATTCCCGTTTGGATATTGAAGCGGAAAAAAATTGATTTTTTTTACTTAATGACTTTTGTCTCCAAGCAGACGATTTGTTCTCGCGATAGAGAAGTTGGTATCCATTTCATTTTGTTACTTATGATAATTAATTTCATTAATGCGATTACAAAAATGTCTTCTCTATCTTAAAAAGTAGTTTCACTCAAAAAAAAAAAAATATATATATTAGAATTATTTTAAAGTAGTTAAAGTGTATAGAAACTATTTTCTACTGGGAAGTTCTTTTAATAGATTAAAATAATGATTATTCCAGAATATATTTATAAAATATTGTTTCTCATTAATGGGTTTAAGATTTTTTTTTTGTGTGCAGTAAGTCAATGCACCAAAACTAATATTCATTTCTTTGAATCGTAGAAAGTAACGAATTCAAAGAGTGATTAATCAGGAATATATTTACAAAATATTCTTTGCTTCTCTTTGCTTTTAGTTGCATTATGTTTTTTTTCTGCGTAGGAGGTCGAGACACGCTTTTTAGTTAATCAAAAAGCTCACCACGTGCTATGGAGACGAGTTCCTTTTTGAAAAAAAATTGGCACGCTAGATTGCAATTCTGATCCACGGTGTGACGGCTCAAAACTGGTTATCTATTTGAGAATGTGTCCATTACTAAATCCATCGACTTTAGATGCCGTTTTTATACTAAATATGTGAAACGAATACAAAATTGTCGCTAAAAGTATAAGTAATAAAATGTCTGATTTTTTAAAAATGTAATTATTATTCAATAGTAAACAAAAAAATCTTTAAATAGAAACATAACATTAGAAAAATATTAAATAGGTAAGCTTGATTTTTTTTAGAAGTTAGATCCTAAAATAGTTATTGGGTGTTCATGGGCGGAGGAGAGGGAGTAAAAAAAATTCCGAATTCTAAATACCCTCCTTGAGGGGAGATAAATAATTTACAAGGACGCGGCTGGGAAGATAATTTGGCAAAAGTACTGGAGACCGCAATGCAGTTTTTAGCAGTTGGTCAGCAACTCGGGCAAACTTAGTTTCCAACTTCGGGGGATAAAAACCTAACTTATACCACACTTGGGGCTTTACTAAAGAGCTCCTACTTAGTATGAAAGCGATAATATTTTTCACAACTTTCTTCTAGTTTTTATAGCGCAGTTGGCCAATATTAAATAAGGAAATTTCTCTCCGATAAAACGGCTCAGCAGGTAAGATTACATAAATTTTATAAAAATCTACATAGATTAAAGTTAATGAATTCAGAATAAAAAAATAAAAAAAAAAATGACAGCATTAGTATCGTTGAAGAAATATTAACAAGAAATAGACAAATCAATCTTTTCTTCAAACTCTATTTAATTATTATTTTTTTAGATTAAAATTATAACTGTAGAATAGAAATAGAATAGAATAGAAAAAAAAAAATTATTCTGGGACAAAGTCCCTTAAGAATAATAGATAAATGACAGAACTTAAGTTATATCTGACCTAGAGATTATAAATTAGATAATAAAATAGCAGAATTAAAAGTAAATACAATTTTACAATAAAATAAGTAATAAAATGAAACAAAAAAATCTATACACATATATAAAGACATACACACTACATACATACATAAACTATATTTACAATCAGTAAAAGAAAAAATATTATTTAAGAAATTGATTAAACAATATATTTCTGATGTTGAATCTAGTATAGGATGAAGAAAAAAAAAGGATGATGAAAAAAGAATAAAAATGAAAATTATTATCATATAAAGATTGTTTAAACAGGCTAAACGTTTATATCTGATATGCTTGGGTGAAGTTCATTAAAGCATCTAAATAATTAGATAGCATCCGACTGGATGGAGGAAAGGTAGTGGAAGAGGTTGGTGTTTATAAGTTCCCTGAGAGGATGCATTACGAATAGAAGAAGGAAGATAATTCCAAAGAATAGCGGAGCGGGCAAGGAAGAAACGTTGGAAAGCAGTAGCTCTGCAGGATGGGGTGTAGAGATCGGAAAACGGGACCTTGTATGCAATGATTGGATTGAGGACTTGAAATGTAGGATATTGTGAATAAACGGAGGGTTGTGTATTAATAACTTGGAAGAGGAATGAACCAAGGAAGTAATCTCTACGGAAGGAAAGCGAATTTAACTCGGTGTAAAGATGGGACACATGAGAGCGTCTCGAGGTTCCAAAAACAAATCTTATGAAGCAGTTCATGATACGCTTTAATCTATCTTCAAGAACCATCGAGAGTCCACCATAAATCACACATCCATAGTCAAATTGGGAGAATATGAGGGAGCATACTAGGAGTTTTACGTGAGGATGGCGGAAGTAGGTGTCGGGAACGGTGGAATAATTTTAGGATGCCAATCGATCGTCGAGAGATTTGAGCAATGTGGGGTTTCCAGGAAAGGGTATGATCGATTGTTAAACCTAGGTTTTTAACATAGGAGAGGAAAGCTATTGGGGAAGTTGGTATTCGATCGAAGGAGGGATTGGAATCCTATTGCGATTGCTTGAGTTTTAGCTGCGTTTAAAGTCAATTTATTCAGGAGTGCCCAGGCATACTGTTTACATAGTAATGGAAAAAAAAATTCTATTAACTGAGATGTTAATGTTCGCTAATAACATTACAATTGCTTGTAAAGAGACTATTCATTGCTAGTACATCAAAAAAGGTCAATAACAGAAGCTCTTTTGGTCATCTTTACAGAAGCCCCGGATGGTTATCGGGAATTGAGTGTGAAGAAAATTGGGAGACTAGTGGATACGAGTGAGTATGGCCGAATCATATGGAACAATAAGATTTTAATAGATAAGCTTTTTTGTGACAGTAAAGAGCATTGAGGATTCTTCGAAGGATTTTTAATTGTAAGGATTGGATACAAGACAAAAATCCTATGTCCAAATTGGTCTAATTACTGTCATGAAATTTGTAATTACTGTCTTTTGTAATTTATTAAGAACTTTGAACGCTTGTCTAGTAAATGTAGGAGTAGTCGCATTAAGATATAAAATTTTAAACATTTATTTATTTTAGTGAAATAAAAATAATATAGAAGTTTAATGAATCTGAATTTTATTTTTGCCATATCTAAAAAAAATGTAACATAAAATGATGTTTCTTTAAGTATTTTTATTTCAAATATGATTTGAAAAATTTTATATTTAATTAATATAGTTTTCCTATTTCTTGTTTCTAGTGAACCAATTTTCATTTCTTGCTGCATTTTTGTAAATTGGTAACCAGATTGTTTTACTACAGAAAATATAGCTTTAGGATTACAACATGTTAGAAATTCAATGTTTTTAATAAAATACATTGAAATTTTATAGTAAAACTGTAGTGGTGTTTAAATATATTTTTTTCTTTTCATATGTAACTTAAAATAAAAAAAAAAAAAAAAAACCTATTATTTTAGAGGTATAATCACCTACTCCTTAGTTGACCATGGAAAATCTTTTATCCGTTAGAGAGCATAAAGCATTTAAAAGCTATTTATTTATTTATAACCAATACATTCCAATATTTAATTATATATTATGAGTGATATATGGGTTTTATGTTTGTTTCAATTTATTTATATATATTTTTTTTATTTTAACTGTTCATTCTGAAGTCAGACCTCCTGTGATTGTAATTATTTTTACAAAATACAGTAATTTATTCATTCATTTATTATTTTCAACCGACTTCAAAAAATAGGAGGTTCTCAACTCGTCTGTATTTTTTTTTTGTGTGTGTATGTTACGCGATTACTCTGTCAATTCTGAATCAATTTTGATATATTCTTTTTAGTTCGGCAGGGCATACTTTAGAGGTGGTCCCATAAAAAATATTTTGAAATCCACGCAGCACTTTTTAAAAAAAAAAAAAAAAAAAAAACTGTTATCAAAATCACTTATTAACTGTTTTTTTATTTTTCTCAAAAATTGCTGCGTTGATTTCCAAATATTTTTTATGGGACTACCTCTGAAGTATCCCCTACCGATCTAAACAAGAAACATCAAAATTGATTCAGAATTCAGGGAGTAATCGTGTAACATACACAAAAAAAAAAATAAATAAATAAAATAATAATAAAAATACGAGTTGAGAACATCCGTAAATTCTGAATCAATTTTGATGATTCTTTTTTAGATCGGTAGGGAATACTTCATAAATATAATAAATTGGTATCAGGTATTTAATTTTCTGTATCAATGATTTTATATGTATGTACAAACAACATACACATGCCCATTAATGAAAAATATACGTAATGATTTCAACTCCGATTTTGTGTTCAATTTTCCCAATAAGGTAAGTGGAATGATAACCTCGATAAGTCTTTTTTCAGTATGTCAAACCATTTTTCAGGGAAGCTTGAAGATCGAGAATTGAGTGTATAAACAAAAAATACACTCACCACTAAAAAGTAAAAAATAAAAAAATATTTTTGGAGAAAAAAACAAAACCGACTTCAAGATTAAACCTACATATACAAACTTTAATTCCTAATATACAAATTCGAATTCCTTCAAAACAAAAACCATTAAATGAAAATCAACGAAATTATCGATACTTATATTCCTATTCACAATTTATGATCAGTTATTTTTGGAGTCGGTGCCAACCGACAGAATTTGAAAAGAAATTGTAATCGTAAAGATCCTCCCACTGTTTCATCACCGCCACACCGCTGTCTTCGGCCATTCGAAAGTCTATTGTAAAGGCAGGATTAAACTGCCCTTCTTGGCTGGCACCGACTCCAAAGATAACTGGTCATAAATTGTAAATAGGTATATAAGTATCGATAATTTCGTTGATTTTCATTTAATGGTTTTTGTTTTGAAGCAATTAAAATATTATTTTTTTATTTTTTTAGTTCAACTTTGTAAATGTAAGTCGTTTTTTTTTTTTTCTCTAAAAATTATTTTTTAGAGGATATTGTTTTGTTTATTTTTTGTTTTGTTTTTTAATTTAGAAACTACGTTTTTAGAGGATGCGAAGTAAAAATTCAATTACATCATTCTAAAAGATGGAAAAACTAATTGAAAATAAAATTTAATTTTTCTCCGGATACAATAGGGATAAAAAATGAATGATCATAAGCATAAGCATGAAAGAGCATGAGCATATTATAATAATGAATAACTTTTAACAGAAAGTTTCCCACGCATAATTGTAATCTCATAGTTTAATGTCAAGATGTATATTTTTTCATAATCCATTTTATATTTTCATCTTGAACCATGTACAATTGTTGATTATTTTGCATTTTCGATACAGTATAGGCGATATAGACTAGGTTCTTTGAAATGTACATTGTGAATTTGAAACAGATAACTTTATAAGAAAAAGGATGATGAAGAATAATTTGTAAGCAAGCGGTCTTACGAGAGGGGGCTACACCTGTTAGTTCAGGGATTGTTTGATTCTTTATGATGACTACAGCATCACTATATATAACCAAGAAATAAGTTTTGCAACTGCGTAAATTCCTTGAAGGACATCGTCAGAAATGCAACAAGTCTAATGACATTCCCCTCACGTAGTTTTTTTTTTTACAATCCGAACAAGCAGCGGTGAGGTCAATGAGACATGCGGAACCAATCGAAGCCAACAGTCAGCGCACGCAATGCTTTACTGATTGCATTTGTTTTTATTATGAGTGCTGTGAATAATAATGATATTGCGAAACATTTCTTAGAAGATGAGATGTAGAGATTTTATTGAAAGAAACGTTCCAGTTCTGTCATTATCAACATTTTTGTTAGATTATCATTATATATAAGTGGTAGCATACTTAAAAATCCTGCAACAACTATGTATATCATGTGTTCCATCTCTACACCGAGTTAAATTGGCTTTCGCCTTCCTACCGTAGTGATTACTTCCTTGGTTCATTCCTCTTCCAAGTTATTAACATACATAAACCTCCGTTATTCACAATATCCTACATTTCAAGTCCTCAATCCAATCACTACATACAAGATCCCGTCTCTCCGATCTCTACACCCCATCCCTGGGTCAACAACAACAACTGCATTCCAACGCATCTTCCTCGGAATTTCCACGGAATGAGTGCTGCAATACAATTGAAATTATTTATTTATTTATTTATTATTATGAATACAAAAAATTGATTCTTCTTTTTCGCATAGTATCAGGGAGTTTTTCAATTTTCTTGTAGAGTGTTTCATTCTTTATGTATATTGTCTTATTATCCTGAAATTTTGGTCCTATGATTTTTCTTAAAATTTTTTCTTTCCTTTAGTTCAAGTTTCTCCATATGACCTTTGATATTCATGTTTAGTGTTTCAGCTGCATACAAGGCTTCTGGTTTAATCACTGTTTTGTAATGTTTTATTTTGGACCACCAGGAAAGAGATTTTTTTGTTGTATGTATCTTTTGTTAGTTGGAAAGCAAGTTCAAGTTTATTTTTTCTGGATTCCATTGCTTTGTTTTCCTTAGCATTCCAACTAATCCATTCTCCGAGATATTTGAATTATTTTTACTATTTCTATGTTTTGTTCTTGGACTTTAAGGTATTTACGTGGGTGTTTGATGTTTGTCATGATTTTAGTTTTTATGTGATATGTGAAGTCCTATCTTATTTGCTTGTTTCTCCAGTTCGAGAATTTGTTCCCTGGCTTCCTCCATTGTTTCAGCAATGGATTTAACGTACCCCAAAGAGGGTGAAACGAAAAAAAAAAAATAATAATAAAACTATTTAACATTTCAAAGCATTCTCTCAGTATTTCCCAAAATGCCGACGTTGCATCTTCCTGGTTTTTTGTAATTAATAAGTGATTTCAGTATCAATTTTAGAAATTATCACTATTCGAAAGGTGTTGTACCATTCGAAAGGTGTTTGTATTTAGAAGTTTTTTATAAGTAGTGCACCTTTGTAACATATGGAATATTTTTGAGAAAATGCAGTCAAAACTTTTGGAACGGATTTAGAAACCTGCTATTTCATTTCTAAATAAGTTTATTTAAAGCAAATTTAATCTTCTTTTAAATTAGCATATAGACATTGCTCTAGGTTTAATAGTTCTGGAAATATAGACAATTATTTGTCAAAAAATAGAAAAATTTCTTCGGAAAACATAAAATTAAAAATATCTATAAAACGAATGAGAATCGAAATATCCAAGTTACCCTACAATCGCCTCTTCAAGTTACTGCAGTCTTATGCTGAACAGCTTTCTTGTTTATGCATTTTCCTTTTCAAATCTAAAGAGCATGAACTATTATTGCCTTTTACGTGGAAATGAGGAGCTGAAACATCGTGCTTTTAGGTTTTTTTTAAAATTTAAAATATGTACGCCAGAGAGGCGTATAGCTTTACTAATAAGTGTTATTAACTGAGATAATGACAATATGCCAATAAAAAACAAAAAAACCTCGGTATTAGTTGTTTCCATTAATAGCGATCCCTATATAATTACTATTAAAAAAAAAAACCATTTTTTAAAATAAATAATATATATTTTAATGTACAGTCTTCTCTCATAGCATTTCCCTATATACTATGGTGCTGCCTATACTGGTTATCTTATTTCAAACGCAGCTGACTGAATGTTTGCAGAACCCGCATAGTGGCTTGGTATTCAGTGCACTCAGCTGAGAGGGTATTGTGTGTATTGTGTCAGCCGTTAGAATATTTGGGTTCGTTGTGCAACAGGCGTTCTGAGCGTGCCCATGTTGATGCAACCAATTTCTCGGGTAAGATTTTACTTTAAGTGGGTATTAATTGATGTATTATAATAACGTATTTAAATCTACTTTGCATGTAAAATATTTTTAGAAACAGTGTCGAAACATGAAATTTTCATTATAATATCAACACGTATGTTGATCTAACTACGAAAATCAGAGGCATTGAGTGCCCGACTGTTTCATAAACTGGACTACGTCTGATTCTTTAAATAAATCTTTTAGCTCCTCGCTTGTTCGGCGTCTTTTTCAAAAGAAGCTATTGTGATTTCCTTACAGGCACAAGGTGTCAGCCACACCAGCAGATGTGTCTGCGTTGATAGCCCCAATACTTGGAATTAAATTAGTTAAATTAACATACTCGGAATCAAACAGCTTAAAGTGCATAGCAGTTTTAAAAAGAGTATTTTCATTCCATTGTTTGTTTTTATTCGATGCTGTTCACTTTACTAGGACACCATGATTCAGAAAGCTGCTTGATTTCCAAACAATGGGGATCACTAGACTACTCAATGCTACCAACCTCACGGATTACAATGTACCAATTACATGGAGCGGAAGTATTTTTTCTCACAGGAACCCAGGTCGTGTGGCAACCTGTTAACCATTAGCAGCTACTTCGTTACCGTATCTGATCCGACTAACAAACGGCACCCTCCAATAACGTAACGATTCCTCTGACCCGAATTTCCTCTAAGATCGTCGCTGATTGTTTCACCTCCTGATCCCACACGACCGGGCCCGGGTGTCCTCAGAAGATTCCGAAGAGCAATCCCCAGGCTCGTGTCACGACTGGCAGAGTGTGGGTATTCGGAGGCGATGAACAAATCGGTGGGATCTGGAGGTAACAATAGTTATTACTGAATTAGCAGGATGTGAATAACAAATAACATGAAAAAAATACTTTTATTTTATAATAGCTTCCCCAGTCGCGGCTCTGCCTGATCTCATAAGTAAAGGATATATATAAAGATATTTTTACTAATGAACATTTTAATCTTTTACCAATTAAAATATTGTATTGAAGTATACATTTAAGAATTATTTCTTCAAAGATATTTTCACGCATAGTTGTACTTTTTAACCTGGTATAAATTAACCACTGATTAGGTGGTTGAAGATTGCGTAATAACATGAGTGGGCTTTCAATTTTTTATTTTAATGTATTATTTAGTAATCCATTTTGCCAGAGACTGTTAAGAAACTCATGCAGATAATGAACTACATTATCAGTGCTTACAACTAAAAGCCCATGGAGCATATTTTTACACATGATATAAAAGCATATAAAAAAGCAAAGAATCGATATTTGATAGTAATTTTTCGATTTCAACTGGTTCGTTTTTAATTTTCAACCACAAAGGATATGACAGTGCAGCAAACCTTGTTTCTGCTTCTCAACACTGTACATTTAAATTATTATTATAATAAACTTTAATCTTGTTAACAGATGGGTTTAGTAGTTTTACTGTTGCAAGCTGTTGCAGAATGGCGTTAGCCACATATCGTTCGAGATTTAAATTTACTGGGTCCACACGACACACCACATATTTATAGCCTTCTTGATAACAATGTAATTAAATTAAGCAACTTTGTATAACAAGTTTTAGTTCTATATAAAACCTTATCATCGTAACCTCTCTTAAAAGGTGATCGCCACCTATCAGTCAGACACTGAAAATAAAGAAATAAATAAAGAAAACATATTTATCGCTTTTTTAACAACAATTTAATTAAAATATTTAAATATTA
This sequence comes from Euschistus heros, assembly GCA_003667255.2. Lineage (NCBI taxonomy): Eukaryota > Metazoa > Arthropoda > Insecta > Hemiptera > Pentatomidae > Euschistus > Euschistus heros. Next base: position 52,151 of record RCWM02000297.1, read on the forward strand.
TTATTGCTAAAGTAATATCTTATCATCATAAATGAGAAGAAAGTTGGCTGACCGAAATATTTGTGTCCTTTTAATGGGTTGTCGGGAGATTAAAGTAGGTTTTCATGTTTTAATTAAATCATCTCTTTGGATAATATAATCTCTCGGCGGAAACTGCCCGCTAGGGAGCGGGTCTCCCGGGTGGCGGATGGGGGATCCCTCTTAGGAGGGGTGGTCTGAATATACAGAATAAAGACCCGTGGACCAACAGGTACCCAGTGCTGGGGGGTATAGCCCGGCCACCCTTTCTCCTGAGGGGACATAAATATTCAGGAGGCCAGTTATCCCGAGGATACGGGGCCTCTTCTACTGGGCTAATCACCCGTAGTTGAGAACATATGATTCAAAGCAACTTAACTTGCCTCGGACTTGGACAGACTCATCGGTTACGACGCGGCGCTCATAAGGACATACGACATGGAATATGGAATATTAAAACATTGAATGGAAAGGAGGTGGAGTTGGTGGAGGAGATGAAGTCCTACAGGGTAGATTTACAGGTCATCAGCGAAGTGAAGAAGAAGGGCCATGGAGAAGTTTGTTTAGATAAAGAACATGTCCTCATTTACTCTGGAGTTCCTGCGGGAATTAGGGCAAAGGAAGGTGTAGGAATGATTATGAGAGACAGTCTCTTTGCAAAAGTAGAAAATTGGGAACCAGTATCTCCTAAAATAATCACGGCAAACCTGGAATTACCTATAGGTAAAGTGACTATTATTCAAGTATACGCCCCCACCGAAGATGCTATTGTTCTGGATAAAGATCAGTTTTATGCCCAGCTGGAAAGAGAAATCATTAAAAGCCAGGACAAGAATAGAGAAGCAATTATTATGGGGCGACTTCAACGCTAGGACTGGGAATGACTATGCCAGAGCACACGGAGTTATGGGAAGGCATGGAGGTGAGCGTACTAAGAATGGTAATGGTCAAAGACTTATTGATTTGTGTGTTGACTACGATCTGCTAATTGGAAACTCATTCTTTCCTCACAAAAAGATACATAAAATAACTTTTTCCGCAGAAGAAAGGAATGTAAATAGTATAATAGACTATTACATCTACAGTCGACGGATTAGAAGACTGTTTACTGATATCAAAGTGATAAGAGGTGCAGAAATTGGCTCAGACCACCTCCTGTTAGTCGGAGATACTCAAATTCTTCCCCCCAGAAAGGAACATCCAAGAAGTTACCAGAAAATTGACGTTATTAAGCTCCAGGAACCTGAAAAAAGAATGGAATACTCAAGTCTATTGGATTCTAAACTTCAGGATACCATTATGGATGGAAGTGTAGATACAATATGGACAGGAATAAAGAAAGCCATACTGGAGGCTGCTACTGCTACTTGCGGTATTGCCTATGTTTCACCTGCACGCAAAAGATTCAGGTGGTGGAATGATAGGGTGAAAGCATCAGTTGCGAGAAAGAAGGCAGCATGGAAGGAATACTATAAGCACAAGACTCCAGTCAATTGGGAACTATATGTTCGAAGAAGAAACGAGTCCAAGCTAGTAGTAGGGACGGCAAAGAGAAGGAGCTGGGAGAAATTTGGTCAAACCTTACAGAGAAATTATCACGAAAACGTCAAGGTTTTTTGGAAAAAGATCAAGGGCAATGAAAGGAAGGATGAGTAAACCAATACGCAATGTAAAAGATGAGGGAGGCAGATTGATTACTGGGGACCAAGGTATTTTGGAAAGATGGAGACGCCACTACAAAGAAGTGTTTTTTGGAGGAAGTGGAAACAGTGGTGGAGAGATTAAGACTCGGAAAGGCACCAGGAAGAGATGGCATCACCCCTGAATTAATCAAATTTGGTGGGTCAGAACTAATGAAATCATTACAGTGTCTTTTTCAGAAGTTACTTACTGAAAAAGCGATCCCTAAGGAATGGGAATACAACATCATTGTTCCGATTCACAAAAAGGGCAATGCTAGCGAATGTGTGAACTATAGATCTATTTGTCTATCCCAGGTTGTGTACAAGCTCTATACATCAATATTAGAAAAGAAGCTGAGAGAGCTAGTGGAGAACGACTTGGAAGAGGAGCAGGCTGCTTTCAGGCCTCAACGCCAGACTCAGGACCATATCTTCTCTCTCAGAACAATAATAGATAAGTCATGGGACCGGGGAAAGAGTATTTATTTGGCATTTATAGATTTGAAGGCTGCCTTTGATTCGACCATTAATGTCAAGAAGAGTAAAATAATGCAAATTGGTCGGGAACAAGAATACGTTGAGGTATTTGGTAAGGGTGAAGCATTGGAAATGGTAGACGACTACACTTACCTGGGAACAGTGATAAGCAGGAATGGAAAGGTAGACCAGGAGATATCGAACAGAATAAAGAAGGCAAACTCCATCTACTACCACCTCTACAACACGGTTATAGGGGAAAGGGAGGTGGAGAAAAATGTTAAGTTACATATCTTCAAAGCTGTTTACCTGCCTACTCTTCTATATGGAAGTGAAAGCTGGGTACCATTAGGGAAGCACCTAAGCAGAGTTACTGCAGCGGAAATGAGGTACCTACGGAAAGTAGCGGGCCGAACCAGAAGGGATGATAGAACTAGAGAGGATCTAGGGGTTGTCTCTCTAAAGGATACCCTTGAAAAGAGGCAACTTCGATGGTTCGGACATCTCTGCCGGATGAATGAGGACCGAGACCCGAGAAAGTACTTTGAGGCCAGACCAACAGGAAAACGTTCCAGAGGGAGACCCAGAACTCAATGGATGGACTACATCTCCAAGGTGGGAGAGAAGAGAGGCAAAGACTGGAATGCCATGAGGGCGCTGGCTCGGGATAGGGAGGATTGGTTTGCTTGGACAGAGGCACCTCCACGCTGAAAGGCACTAAGGAGGAAGATAAAGAAGAGGAAGGATAATATAATGATTACGGATTATATCTTTCCACAATTGTCTTCATTATTAACCCTTTTCCAATAAAAAGTTGGTGTACGTCTGTAGCATTAAACTGCTTAAATACAATATGGTTCGTGCAAAGATATCAAAGCGTGGTTTTGATCATAGCTGGCCGTGTTAGCTCCTAGCATTCGGACTGATATGGACTGTGGCAAAAAAAAAAAAATTGTAAATATTAGTGGATTGTACTAGTGTAATTAGATTAAATAGTTTTTTAATCAACATTCTCCAATCTATTCCTGTGTTCTATTAAGATTGACAAATTAATTTGTTTTAATTCAATTTTTTTTTTTTCCAGAAAAATTGAGCTTTGATGGAAAGGACATTTTATGCTCTAAACATTTATGCCAAACTCTATGACCCTACGATTTGAACTAAGTGAATTTTCTTAACCTTACTATTCTATGATCTAATCTAATGATTCTAAACCTTATCTAATCGATGATTAAAGTCTGTTGGCCTAGAAGGAAAATGTAAAAATAAATCGAAACTGAGATTTCATCGTAACTTGTTAGATTTTCCCATGTAATATCACTTAAGGTGTCTCATAAAGGGTAAAAAAGAAGATTTTCACATTTTCTGGAGTTTAAGGACCCGTTCCCCATGATAAAGAATAAAGGCTTAGTAATTTAAATTTTCGGATCTTTTTTAGAAGTATGGTTACAGACATTTCTTCTTCTAATTTCTCCGTGTTAACCTTCAATTTGTCTTGGCTAGCACTAAAAGTCATCATTAGACAATGCCGGACAACACAGAAGCGTTTTATGTCAACATAAAACTTTCTGATGTTCTAAAAAAAAAAAATCTAGGTCTATTTCATTCAGAGAAAACGCAGTATTCGAATACTGATCAATCGTGAATAACGAATGCATGGAAGTTCTTTATTTCCCTTCATTATTGACAGCCGGTTTCAGATTCAGGTACCAGTTGCATCCGGTAGCGATATGATCCCCCTCGAGGTATCAGTTTCGTTAGGATGATAACAGATAGTAAACGGCTGGATACAGGTGATTAGGGGCCCACATTGTCTAGTTACTATGGCAACAATCAGCAAGCACAGCATTTTGATTCTGTGGACCGCTCTGCTACGGCTGTTGTATTCACTCATGCGTAGAATCAATTCCAACTTTGCCTCATCAATAGTTCTCTATAATTTGATTTCAGCTAACTGCAGAGACCATCTCACCACTGTGTGGTAGATGGGTATTTAGATTTAGAGTTATTTAGTTCTTTTCAACGAAAAAATGTCAGAGATGTAACGTATTAGTATATTAACTTTAGAAGAGACAACCTTTTTTACTAGTTAAGTTATTGTCGTGAGAAAGTGGATAAGTCATATAGTCATGAAAATGAGTTAACCATTATCTTCCAAGCAGGATTTTTAATATCTGCTTTATAAAAAATTGGTTAAGTTGTGCTATTTTTAAGGTCTTAAAATATCTAATTTCGCCCCAATGGTATTTATACAATAATTCAAGAATATAGGGAAACAATCAAAAATGCCATACTAAAAAGTGGCAATCAATGGCAAAAACCGTTAAATCCTGGCATATCTCAAAATAGTACCCTTAAGCACGAAAACTAATATATATGTGGCCATGGATGTCCTTCCGCCATCTTAAAATAGTAGCCTTAAGGATGGACTCTAATGTAATGATTAGTTTCTTGAAGATTAAAAAAAAAAAAAAAAAAAAAAGTATCCTTAAGAAGAAAAGTAATAGTTAGTCGAGAAGGAGTCTGCCAAAGGATGTCATTCCGTCGTCAAAAATAAAACCAGTATTCTGATATTACGCCCAAAAGGATACTGTTTTCAGATCTACCAGGATCTGACGATTTTTGGCTGCCGAATGACATTCTTGGCTACTCTTCTTCCCTATAAAAATGGAATATTGTTAATGAAAACTAGGAAGCAGGTAACATGACTACGCAAAAGTAATGTGCTGTAGTTTAACGTTGTTGTAAGTAATGTTATAGGATCATAAAACCAGAGTGATATCACTAGAAAATATCTGTGTATGTAGTTAAAACTTAATTTAGTTTTAAATTTGATCATATTTCACAAAAATCATTGGAGGCTGCACTTATTATTATAATGCAGTCTAAAAAAGATAAGGTTTTGGAAAACGTAAATTACGATGGTAATTTAAATTATATTGTTATTGTATATAATTCTATTGGTTTATTTAAGTATTATTGTCCTCATCATATTCCAAATCCACTAGCACAATCCCTATCCAGTTCTACTCATTCCTGTAATCCTCCTCGCAGGTTAAAAAGGCAGTGGCTTCGTGATCTATTGTGAAATTCGATATAGAGTCTTGGCAATGGCCAGTTCCTGCACTCATGCCTTGAGTGACTGTATTATAACGCTCTCACTTCGCCTGAGAGAGAAGCCCAGGGAGTTCTTTGGACCTGGCTTGTTCCCTCGGCTGGGTGTAAATTGTAAATATAGAATATGAATTGTATTTTGAACTATTAATTTAATTATATTATTGTTAATATTATTTTTAATACTTATATATTTTTAAGGATATTTATTTCACCTTATATACGGCATAGTTTATGTTATTTATTTTTTATATATTTTATTGTTCTTTTTTTTTTTCTTTTTCATTTTTAGCTTATTGTACACATTGTGAGAATGGAATCATAAAGTCATCCACATTACATTATTGGCTACATTTGAGGCAGATCGAATACTTACACTATATAAGCTCTAAAAAAAAAATACATTATTCAATTAGAATTAGAATTGAAGAATTTAAGTATTCTAATGATTTAATCATTATTCATTTCAAATGTAACGTATTTCTAAAATTCTTTACTCGGATTAAACAAATACCTATAAATTTCAGGTATGCAATCGCAAGCAAATCATGAACTTGCTATAAGATATAATAGTATTGCCTGTCATGAGTTACATAACGAATGCTCAAAGAAAAACCAATTAACAATTACTAAATATTAATTAAACTTCAATTATTATACATAATCCAATTGAGTTTTAGTTCTTATTGCCCTGAACACAGCTGAGCAGCAAATCGACTCACGACTCATGGCCGTCATTCTCATAGTTCCTTCGTGAAGCAGTGGCTAAGTCTCTGTCGTGTCTCATGTTCTTCCTTTGTCTTCAAGAACAAGGGCGAAACAGAAGCTGCAACAGCTGTACCAGACGTCCAGGTGGTACTTAGTAGAATTCTGTTTATAAGAAACGAGTTCATTCCCAGCAATCATTCTCCCTCTATCCGCGGAAAAATCCATGTTGCCGAAACGGGTAGGAAAGAGAGAGAAAAAAAAATATATCATGACGAGTTATAACTAATGATTATTGACAGAACTAAAAAATAAATATCCTCATAGTTTTCTTCTAATAATTATTCACCAATAATTTGTTTTGAACTGTGAATTCGCTGTCCTCAAAAGCCATAAAGATATCAGGCTGAATACTTTTCTCTATTGATTAAGGAAAAAAAATACACTGTTCAGTTATATGTTCTATTTTGAAAAAGCGATTTCAGCTGAAAAAATTCTGGTTCATTTGATAGAATATACCCATTGGCCATTTTTATATTACCTCTGTACATTTTTATATCTGTACTTTTGATCTTTAAGTTTTAAAGGCTGTTAAAACTCAAAAGCTCAATCGTATTTTGTTTTTCTTGCTAGGAATTAACTGATTTGCCGTAAACTAATTTTGTACAACTTTAAATTGAAAAAGATGTTTGTATATACGTATATATATATATATATATATATATATATATATATATATATATATATATATATATATTTATATATATATGTATTTTGCTTCACAGTCATTACATTTTAATTCGTATACGCCGCTTTTTTGGAAAGGGTCTATTTTGTCTTTCGGTGAAGGAAGTATGATGACAATGGTTTATCTATTTTAAATGCAGGGTTTAAACCTAATTTTTTAAATTCTTTCCCGACTTTAGCAGATATTTGGGCCGTAGTATGGTATCAAAATATATTTTTTAGGGGTAGCTTTATCCTCTGGGAGTGTTTTGTATATATTATTCATAGTTTTTTTATGTATTTGTTTTCTTAAAATATTATTGATTGTGGTTTTACTGTATCCATTGTTGTTAGCTATATTGTGAATTGTTTGTATTTCTTTGTTATAATTTCGTTCATTTAGCGGTATATCATGCTATGAAATGCTGCGAGTTAGTGTGTTAGTGGTCTCCTGGCATTGTTGTCTATAACTACATCTGTGTGTGTGGGTTTCCTGTATATATTAAATTCGTGTTGTTTAGTGTTTATGGAGATTTCTATGTCTAAAAAATTTAAAGTTTTATTGTTCTCTAACTCCAGTGTGAATTTAATTGAAGGGTGGATTTCGTTTATTTCGTTTAAGAAACTATTGATTTGTCTGGTCGTCCCAGACCATAGGCAAATTATGTCATCAACATACGATACCAGTAATGATGTGTTGAGATAATTTTGAATGATGGATTTTCCGTTCTAGTTTATCCATAAAAAGATCTGCCAGAAGGGGTGAAAGAGGGGACCCCATTGGTAATCCTTCTTCCAGTTTATAGAATGTATTGTTAAATTGAAAATAATTATGTTTTATACAAACTGACATTAAATTGTAAAAGTCTAATTTTTCTAGTGGTTGAAAATTAGACCGGAAGATTAGTTCTTCTTAAATTTCTATTGTTTCTGAAGGTGGGATCCTGGTAAACAGATTTGTGACATCGAATGATATTAACTTTGCTCTGTCTGGAACATTTACGTTTTTAGTTTTGTTGACTAATTCTATTGAGTTTTGTATTGTATTTCGTGGGAAATAAGAAATTTTCGTTTCGAAGATGTTGTTTAAACAATGAGCAAGTTTGTATATGGAGCTATTAATGTAGGTAACTACTGGTCTTATTGGAATGTCTGCTTTATATATTTTGGGTAGGCCGTAGAGACGGGGCGGTAAAGGATTCATTTCAATCAGGTTGTATTTTATATTATCAGGTATTAAAATACTATTATTTATTAACTCCCGAACTTGACTGTTAAATTTTTTAGCGGGGTTTTTTTATACTGGGAAAGCTGTTTTTTTTCGATGAAGTCATAGATTTTATTTTTGTATAACTCTTCTTCTATAATTACTGCGGTGTTCCCTTTGTCCGCTTTTATGATTGTAAGGTCGTTTTTTAATTATAGTATCAATTAAAATATAATTATAAAATATTAAAAAACGACCTTACAATCATAAAAGCCCCTTCACCGAAAGACAAAATAGACCTTTCCAAAAAAGCGGCGTATACGAATTAAAATGTAATGACTGTGAAGTAAAATACAAGGGAAAAACTGGACGATCGGTAAATCAAAGAGTAAATGAACATATAAGAGCATACACTAATAAGACCCAAAATTTCAATTTCGCTATCCATCTAAATGAAAATTACCACAAATTTAATAAAGCCTCGGGAGTAAAAATATTACATCAAGCAGAAAATAGCCTAAAATTAAATACTTTTGAATCACTAGAAATAATAAAATCGTTTAAAACCGATCCAGATTTTTGTTTAAATGATCAGATTAACATATCCAATAGCCCCATTTTAAATTTGTTTCCCATAGGAACGGAAAAAATCCAATGAGTCATAAGGGAAACCCCGTTGTAAATCTAAAACTTAACCTACCTGCCTCCTCCTTTTACTTCTCACAAATTCAATGTTTTAGTTACCTCGAAGGTGAGTGCCTATGCTTGATTTCTTGTCTTATCTTTTTAAAAAAACTTTAGTATATATAATCTATGTAACATAGTACTGATGTGTTGAAAAAAATTTTGTATGTTTTAGAACTGAAGATGAATGTTTAGCATTCAAAACTAGTTTTCAAATAAAATAATCTCAATAGAAGTGGCACTTAATTCATCAATCCTAAAGGTTTATTATATTATTATTATTATTGCTAGGAAAAAATTATCGAATGTTGCCTGTCACTCTGATTTAATATTTTTTAAGAGGACGGATTATATCATAAATTGATCCATTGTTATCTTATGCAATGCAGTGTTATTTCATAAATATTAAAATTATTATATATGATAGAAATGTAAAAAAGAGCAGCCATTTTGGGTATTGAAGTCAAACAGAGTATAGTTGTGGAAAATATATTGAGTCTCTATTGGTGTTAAGGACCTCTAAAAAAATACCAAAGCAAAATTTAAAAAAAAAATTTTTTACGAGTTCAAATTTGGCTGAAGTACCAATTTTACATCATTGTTGTTTATAGTGAAGGAAGCATCAGGGAATGTACAGTGCAGCGATAGTTCCAAAAATTTCGTCTGAAGATTTTGAACTCGAAGAGAAGGAAAACGGTCGCGTTACACCTTCCGTTGTAATTCTAAGGGTTTCGGTACAGGCACAATGAGCCATAAGGCTGAGGTGCCACTAAAGCCAGCCCAAAAAAAAAAAAAAAAAAAAAAGGGTTTCGGTAAACCACACGAGACATTATGAGAGAAGTTACCCTAACTTATAATTACAAATATATATATATATATATATATATATATATATATATATATATATATATATATATATATATATTATTTTATTTTTGAAGAGAAAAGATTTGACCCAGCCGGAATTCGAACCCGAGTTTCCACCTCTCTAGCGTGGCGCCTTATCCAACTAGGCGCCACGCTGGACAGGTGGAAACTCGGGTTCGAATCCCGACTGGGTCAAATCTTTTCTCTTCAAAAATAAAATAATATATTTAATAATATTGAATTATTTCAAGAAAAATTACATATATATATATATATATATATATATAAGTTTATAAGCTGGATCTTCAAATTTAAGACTATAAACTTCCTTTGGATTGCTATAAACAAATCTTTATTTACAAAATAACAAGGCCTTGATATCTAAAAAACATGTGTTATTATTAATTAATATTTTGCGTATTAATTTTAAAAGGTTAGATTTTTGTGTAATGGCTTATATAAGAAAAATACTATAAAAACTGATTTATAAGTTTATAAGCTGGATCTTCAAGTTTAAGACAATAAACTTCTTTTGGATTGCTACAATAAAAATCTTTATTTACAAAATTACGTATTTTTTTTCTCTTAAATGATATAATGTATAAAATGAACACGGAAATCCATACATATCTACAAAATCAGTTTTTATAGTCATTTTCATATATAAGCAGTTACACAAAAATCTAACCTTTTAAAATTAACGCACAAAATATTGATTAATAATAACACATATTTTTTAGATATCAAGTACATATATAATTACATATATGTATATATATGTATATATATATATATATATATATATATATATATATATATATATATATATATATATATATATATATATATATATATATATATATATATATACTGTTATACATTTATTAAATATATATTTAATAAATCTTTGATTTGTTTCCAATTGGGACGGGAAAAACCCAAGGGTTTAACTTACATTAACCTTCCCCCCTCCACCCACTCTTGGTGTCTATCATAAGTCCGTTTTTGCCTCTGTAGGAAAGTACCAATATATTCGATTTCTTAATTTACATTTTTAAAAACATAAAGTACATGATCTATGTAATAAAGTGTAAATGTTTGAAAACTTTGTGTGTTTTAAAACTGACGATGGTTGTTTAGCATTCGAGACTACTTTTCAAATAAACATAATTCCAATAGAAGTGTCATTTAATTTATCTATTCCAATTGTATTGATCCTCCTATACCATTCAAAAGTTCATTGTCCAAAATTATTTTTTTATTAGTTGGATTCATATGGAATATTTATTCGTACAGTCATAAGTTTATTAATATATATATATATATTTTAAAGTAAGGTACGGTAACTGCTACAAAATAAACAGTTAACGTATTTCTCTTCGCACTTTTTCTACCCTCGGTTGATGGATACAGCGACAGCAGCCAGAACCCTCCGGTAAGCCGAAGAGATCCCGCCGAAGCCGGCTCAAGGACCTCCCGGCCCCACAACGAAAGACTATATTTACTTTGAAAACTCAATTATCGGAGGTAATTTACTTAAGGTGAGTTGCTTAATTTTATAAGCCACGCAGAGGGTCATAAATTAAGGGAGGTCTAATTTATGTACCTCGAAATTAAATGTTGTTAGCGACTCTCCGAAAATTATAAGTGTTTGGGAAATAATTTGGGGAAAGAGACTCGAATAATGTTTATTTAATTACATTTATGAATTATTTATTTATGAACATAATAATTTACTATAAATTATAAAGTAGCTGGAAAATAATTTAATTTAACTGCAATGATATTCCACTAATCCCTGTTGAACAGATCCGCTACCTAGGACTCCACTTGGACAAACGTCTTACTTGGAATCCACATACAAGACTAAAAAGACAAGAAACTGCCCGTCGTTACAGATTACTTTAACATTTATTAGAAAAACTTTCAAAGCTCCCAATAAATTACAAAAGACTAATATACATGACTGTGATTAGACCTATCAGGACGTACGGAGTTGAGCTTTGGGGCATCACTAAACCATCCAATTCATCTCCAATCCAAAATCCTTCGAAAAATCCTCAATGAATGGTTTAGGTATGTCGTGGTAAAGTTTGAAATTGATACTGGAATCGCTTATTATCATCAAAAACAGATGCAACATCGGTACTTTGGAAAATTCTAAGAGAATACTCAAAAGTGATAAGCAGTTTCATTATGCTATAATATTATTAAAAAAGTAAATAATTTCAATTTAAGATGATTTAGACTAAAGCGACAAGAAACTGCTCGTCGTTACAGATTCCTTCAGCATTTACTATACAAACGATCAAAACTCCCAATTCATTACAAAAGACTTATTTACATGACTGTTATTAGACCTATTTGGACGTACGGAGTTGAGCTTTGAGGCTCTACTAAACCATCCAACTCATCTCGTATCCAAATTCATTGTCGTATCCTTCCAATCCAAAATCCTTAGAAAAACCCTAAATGGCCCTTACTTTGTCACCAATAAACTTATCCATAGGGATCTTAGTGTTCCATATGTTGTTGAGTTAGCCCAAACCAGATACCTATCCTTTCATAGCAAGCTTCATTACCACTCAAATCCATTAGTTTCTCAACTTGCTTCCCACTCCATTCTCGATAATCCTCCGAGGCGTCCAAAAAGAAGATGGCCTAGAGATCTTCTAGTGTAGAATTTTATTGGTGCTACTGATGCGTAGTTCTTTTCAAGTTATTACATGTCATTGTAATCGTTATCAGCTCATTTACTTGATGTACATATATGTATAGTTCTAAGTTTCAATAAATTGATGTATATAAAAAAAAAAAAAGATGATTTAATTACATTTTATTTCCATGATAATAACTTTAATAAGTGTACTTTACAAATGTATGTAAAATATAACTATTCTACAATAACAATAACTGTTCAAAAGTCCTTGAAAGTATTTATTTTATTTTATTAAAATTATTTGCCGAACAGTAAAAATGTCTTGAAAAAAATCCACCGTGAAATGGGAGTTGATCGACTCGAAGAAGTCTTCAAATGTCTCTCCAGGCGACACCATGAACTTCTCCACGACACATCTGGAGTTCTGGAGTATAACCTGGGAACCTCCATAACAAGAAGATTAAGCCTAGGGCTTACTTGGAATATAGCATTTGTTTATGTTTCTCTTTTCTAAAGAAACAATTGGGGTAAAACATTCTATGTTGAATCGAAAATTAAATAAAATTTGCTGTTTGTGTCTTGAAAAAAACATAAAATTAAATATATGTATTAAAACATATGAATGGAACAATAGTTTATATAAAATTTTGTATGGTATATGACGCCCGAAATCGACGATGTAAAGGCAGTCTTTCTAAACACTGAGTATATGAAAATATTTCTTATAAAATTAATGTTTTTCAATTACTTATAATAGTTGAACTTATTTTGAAGATATGATTTAATTCTTTGATATCTATTGTACAACTGTTCTCTATTCATATTAACGAAAACAATATGTTTTGTATAATTCTACACACACAGACGGTTTAATTAAATTCGGCAAGACTTCCGTAGGTCCGCTTGTAAACTCCCCGTTCGTGATGAGGTAATTCCCCTTTACCTCCTGCCGAGGTAGATTTCATCCTTTGAAGTGAGGCTTTGCCCAGAACCGGCAGGAAGGAAACACGACATGACTATTTTAAATACACGACTTTCTCTACGTTACGCAACAATAGGAAACAACTCGTCATCGGCTGTTCTCAATTAATTCCAGTTCAAATTAGCTCCTGCTGTCATTAGTGTTGATTGTAATCATATCCGTCTGTCGTCAATAGTCGGCTCCGGAGCGGGTCTCGAACCCACAACAATAATATGAAGCATGTTTCGAAATCGCAAGGAAACAGGAGGGTTTAAAACTGATCTCTCTCTCTCTCACGAGTCATTGTGGCGAAGCATTTCTCAAGTTTCCTCCACACGAAGTATAGTGAAGTCATTCTTTATATATAAGTTGCCTTAGCATCTTTGCATATTTATTTTAAAAGCATACAATAGATTTAAGTAAAGAACTAATTTTAACTAATCATTATATTTTTTATCGATAAAAATCTTGCATTATTTCTTCTATACAGGGTGTTCAGCACAAGACTGCAATAACTTTGAGAGGCGATTCTAGGCATCATTTACAACAAAAAATTTCATATAAAACTATAGCTCAATTCTCATCTGCTTTTAAGATATTTTTAATTTTATGTTTTATCAAGAAATTTCTAATCTTTGACAAATAATATTTCCCGGAATATTAAACCTAGAGCAATTTCCTTTAAAATAAACTTATTTAAACTTCAAAATAGCAGCGTCCAGTATTTAACTTATTGATCCAAACATATGAAATAGCAAGTTTCTGATTCCGTTCCAAAAACTTTGACTGCATTTTTTCTCAAAAATTTTACCTATGTTACAAACGTGTACTACTCGAACAAAACTTTTACACACAAAACCTTTCGAATGTATACCATGAATAGTGATCATTTCTAAAATCGATACTGAAATCACTTATTAATTACAAAAATAGGGAGATACAACATCGGAATTTTGGGAAATACTGAGAGAATGCTCAGAAATGTTAAATAGTTTTATTAATATAAAGTAATTTAATCACAATTACCTATTTATCTTATTCTAATATTTGAATTTAAGATAGTTTACATACTTAATTTACAATAATTGTTCAAAATGTCCTCCCTCTTCTCTCATACACAGCACCGATCTTCTTTTGAGTGCATCTACTGCTAGGCGAACTTTATCATGATTTTGCCACATTCTATTGCATTAGTTCCCTCCTCTGTAGCGACATACACTCCAATAGATCAAATATTTCAGTATTACTTTTCTTTTAATAAAGCATAATTTATGAGTGCTGCAATACAAGTTTAAATAAGTTTATTTTAAAGAAAATTTAATCTTCTTTCTAATGAACACATTGAAATTGTTCTAGGTTTAAGACTCTAGGGAAATATAGACAATTATTTGCCAAAAATTAGAAATTTCTCGATAAAATATAAAATTAAAAATATCTATAAAATGGATGACAATCGAGCTATAGTTTATATGAAATTTTTTGTTGCAAATGATGCCTAGAATCGCCTCTCAAAGTTACTGCAGTCTTATGCGGAACATCCTGTATATATTCGTGCAAGGCAGTCATTTTTAACCTGGTTAAAATTTCACTGATCAGGTATTTGAGAATTACGTAAAAGCCTATTAGGACATCCAATTATTAATTTTAATGTATGATTTGGTAATTCAGATAGACTGCATTATCAGTGCTTACAACTGAAGGCCTATGAATCATAACATGATTATGATATTATTTTTACACATAATATCAAAAAAAAAATTAACGACATTTTGATTTGGTATTAATTTTCATTCGGCAATAATAAGTTTATCAATTTTATTTTCTTGGATTTTAATTTCTAATCATAAATGTTAATGACAGTGTGATAAAACTCTTTCCTGCCACTCGATACTGTACATTAAAATTATTATTATGGTAAACTTTATTATTGCTAACCTTCCTAGAACTATGGAGGTGATTATGGTTAAAAACAGACGGGTTTAATAATCTTGCCATGCCGCATTTTTAATCTTCACAGAGATCTACACGTCAGACGCTTTTTAAGTAACAATATAATGAATGAATTAAGTAAACTTTATTATCAATTCAGGTTCTAGATAACACCTTAACATTGTAACCTCTGTTGAATAGCGATCGCCACCTATCGGTCAATTTTATACAATAGTATAAAATATTGTCCTTTTATACAATAGTATAGATATGTATATATTTAATATATGCTAATGTAGTAAAGTAAATTAATAGTAAATGATAACAAACGCTTTACATTATAATGCCTTAAGATTATCTTTTTCTTAGACAACTCAGAGGGTTATCGAGAATCGATTGGGGAGCAAGTTGAGAGACTTTTAGATTTTAATTAACGTGCAGTTTACTATAGTAGATATCTGGTTTGTGCTGAATCAGTTATAGAACATTAAGATCTTTATAGATCCGTTTGTTTGAGGCAAACTGATTATTTTTCGAAGGATTTTGGATGGTTAGAATTTGTTGTGGTTTGTAATGTATTTTTTTTATAATTGTCTTAATTTATTTTCTTAATCACAGCTCAGATAATTCCTAAACTGTGGAACAAATAAATAAATAAATAAATAAATAAATAAATATATATATATATATATATATATATATATATGGAGAGAGAGAGAGAGATGTATGTAAAAAAAAAAACTCAATTATCAATTCATAAAAACTCAGCAAAAATAGGTGAACAACTAAAGAAAAACTGTTAGATATAAAAAAGAGTTAAATTTTTAAAACTTTACTTTTTCAGAGCTAGTAGTAATCAGGGTCCGATAATTTCAGTGAGATGAAAATACTTTGCTATTACTTTGACCTAATGGCAAGCAATAAGCTTTAGAAATCACCAGCTTCGAATAATGGAAAGCCCTCAGTGATAAGAAATCGATGAGCTTTCAAGTACCAAACCAGAAAGCTCATTGTACTGCTGCTTGGTATCGAGAGAGTACTTACTGCAAAAGTAAGAAGCCAAGAAAGGAAACGCTGGGTTCCTCTATTACATGGGAATGTGCCTCAGTACTGGCTCAACAATCTTACTGGCGTGATTTTTCTTTCTTACTGAATTTTGTAAAATAACAGTTCAGAACATTCAGTTGTACAATGCAACCGATAAGATTAGTTAAGATTCACTTATCTACTACTTAAATCGTAAACAAGGGCAAGAACTATAATTAGAAACTCATTTTAGTTTCTAATTAAAATTCCACATACCAGACTTAAAAGAATAAAAAACTGCTCGTCTAAAATTTACTAAACAAGAGTTCAAAGCTCCCAAACGAATTAACAAAGTCTTATTTACACGACAGTGATTATACCCATTTGGACTTATGAAGTTGTGTTTGGGGCTCCGCTAACCATCTAATCC
Source organism: Euschistus heros (assembly GCA_003667255.2). NCBI lineage: Eukaryota > Metazoa > Arthropoda > Insecta > Hemiptera > Pentatomidae > Euschistus > Euschistus heros. The sequence continues at coordinate 68,636 of RCWM02000297.1, forward strand.
TTCTCGTATCTACTCCTTACAATCTAAAATCCTTTCATAAAATCCTCAATGCTCTTTATTATGTCAAAAGCAAACTTATCCACAAAGATCTTGATGTTCCACGCGTCACTTATCCTTTCATAAAAACTCCATGCAACTCGAATCCTAGTCTCACTAAACTACACTAGTCTCACGCTCAATTCCTAATAATCCTCCGATGTGCCTGAAAAGAAGATGGCCGAGAGATCTTTTAATGTTCAACTATCAAGTGCGAGTGGTTCTTTACATGTTTATTGACATATCATTGTAATCATTTTCCTTTAACTTACTTGTTCTATATACATTGTATACAATCGTAAATATCAATAAATAGTTTAAATTAAAAAAACAAAATTATTTATTTATGTATTATAGTTTTTAATGTCTAATTACTTTAAATCAAAAACTCCTTTTTGTATCATAATGTTTCAATTTGCCTCCCTCAAAGGTAAAAAGCAATAGAGATGATACTGGTCCAACTTATACAATACATTATGAACAAAAGAAAAAAACGTATATAATACAAATAAAAAACATTAAAGTACAATCATAGTCTTACTGGATTTTATAGTAACAAACAATTTTTTTTTTTCTATTTCTTGCCCAAGAGGATAGGATTATCTTCAGCTTCATCAGGTTGCTACTTACAAAAAAGCTTGCCCTGCCCCTTGTCATAACAGTTACTGCCTGTATAAATTATTTGGTTAAATAATTGAGGGGTGCTGGATTGATTTTTTTCATCTATAAATATCTGAATAACTGCTTTAAATGACAATTCATAAATTTGTATGCATTTTTATTATCATCCTTCTGTATATTTATATTTTTTTGTATGAATTTATTTATGTAATTTAAGGGGTGAATGATAGTTGAGTCCATTAAGGGAGGGGTTTCTTAATGCTTGTTACAGGTTATTGGTTCGAATCCCACCAAGGTGGGTTTAAATTGATATCTTGGAGGACACACTGAATCTATCTTAACCTTCTTATTCTCATCTTCCTAAACAAAGTTGGTAACCTCTGAATAACCTCTCTTCCTGCCCTAGATGGGACAAATAAGAACCTCAAGCCGCAACAAACAAACGATATTAATGTATTTAATATCTACTCTCAATCACCAAGAGCACATCCAAATTGGTTTGTTTGAGGCAAACTGATTATTCTTCAAAGGATTTTGGATGGTTAAAATTTGTTGTGGTTTGGGCCTGTCCTTACTTATACGAGATGGAGTTCCAATAATTAAAGATAATTTTTCTGTTGATTTCTTTCTCGTTTAATTCAATGCTAACATAAATTTAAAAATATTTTATCAAAGAGCGTACTTCGGCATAAGAGTGCCGCCAAAATCCTTTTAATTCTACTGGTAAATTTTGTATTTTTCATATTTCTTTTTCATTTCTAAAAAAAATCATAAATGAATCGACTGTATTTAAATTAAATTACATACATCCTAGTTGTATTGAGAAGTTTTGGTTCTCAAGTACCATGTGGCAGTACAGATAAATAATGATGCTACTAAAATCGAAAGCTGACAGAAAGAGAAAAAGTTTTGAAACGGATGTCAATGCATGTTGTTGAGAGTACAACATTCCTAAGCGTTGTTCAGCTCCGAACGCTCCTAAACTAAAATATTAGTTGTTTTTTTTTTTTGTTTTTTTTTTTTTAAAGTAAATTTACATATATACTAATTAATATACAGCTTCGTGGTGTATCTCATTGTTAATAATATTCTGTCATTTTATCTCATATAATTCTGTCAAATTAAATCTCATATCAACGCAAAAATTAAGACCCTTTTGCTTTCAATCTTAATTTACCCGGTTAAGGCCACTTTTCATCATATTTTTTTCATATGAAAAATCAGTTAATACGAAAACCCAAACGTTAAAAATGTATTATTTTTTAAGGTTCAATCAAAATATGATTGATAAAAAATAGAGCAATTCATATCGTAAAGAGATATTATAAATTGCGCTTAATGCATTTGGAGAAATGCAAGATAGGATATTTTTCATACCTTTGGTAAAAAATAATTTATGTACGTTTAAATATGCATAAACGGAAAAGAAGGTCGGTGTTTTAAATAAAATAGTTTGAAACTATATACAAATATAAACAGACAGTAATATATAACTTTATTTATTAGACTTTATTAACATGGAACTAACACGAACCATATAGGTTTAGCTACCGTTAGTAATAAAAAAGAAAACAAAAAGTGAAACTTCAGAGATTCAAAAACCATCTGACTTTTCGCACCTAAACGCATTGCTGTCAGCTAGCAGGGAATGCTAAGCAAAGGAGAGAGCAGCTGATAGGTAGAAGATGTCGGCGTTTTCACTTTTAACGAGTTAATTATTGTATTTGCTCTAAGTACAAAAATAGTTAAAGCAATTATAGACAGCTTGTAATTATACGTGACCTCATCCAGCTTCGCTACAATTGCTTAGAATCGAAAGTTGAAACATCGATATCAAAGGACAATAAGCGATTTCAATTCGGAATAAGCTAGAATGAAATTAGGTTTTCATGTTTACAAGAAGAACAAAGGATATAATACAAACTGTATTCTTCTATTTTATGATTATAATGATGGTTCTTCAACTAGCTTCTTAATCTAGTTAACTATCATCATAACTAGTTTCAGGATACTACAATGACAACAAATTTATATATAAAAAAGTTAAAATTTAATTCCGTACCAACATTTTTCAATATTCATTACCTATACCTGTAACGAAAAAGGAAATTTCAATCCTTAGTTCTAATGTATCAGTTTAAAAACTTGATTTAAGTATAACTCGGGATCGGTGGAATCGAGAAAAGATTCTTAATAAATAAATAAATTAATGATGGCAAAGTTTGTGGGACAAACAAACGTTTAGTAAACTAAGACTAATTAAGGCAATAGTAAAAGGATGAACCTCAAATCCAATGCTTTCAAGAATAGAGGAAGTGGTCATCGCTCGACTTCGACACGCAGCTGTCTTATGGCCAAAGAAACGTGATCTAAATGGCAGCACTGCCAGACAGTACTATCAATAAAGTATATCTTTGAAGACTGTCCCCGGGATACAGAGAAGCATTGGCTAACTTAGAAATTCCTCATTCACTTAAGTCAGTATTAGTTGAACATCTAAATTTACTCTCTCAAATAATTAACTAGTGTCTTACATCTTTTATTTAATTTTTACTTATTTGTACTCTTTTTTTGTTTTATTATTATATTTATATTTTTCTCTCTAAATTTAAAACTTCCATCATAACTTCGATTAAAAAAAAATAAATTAATAAATAAATGAAAGAAAAATAAATTAATAAAATACAATAGAAAATAACAAATAAAAATCAATAAATAAGTAATAAATTAATAGAAATAAACAAGGGCGATGATAACCTTCAGCAGTTTTCGCCCTTACAATCCAATATACATACATACAATAAATTAATCGTATCATTGATATATGGTTACCTAATTGTTTCGCAATGTTCAGTGATCTCGATCAAGTAAATGCAGAAGTATTGATAAAGATCTGCACATACAGAATACATATTTTTTTGAGTTTCAGATACTTCTATTAAATACAATCATGAGAAAGGTGCTGGTTCCCTCATTGCCAAGGTCGTCAAGCTTCAATGGAAGTAGCGACTCATTCCTGCCTCGAATCTATATTTGATGATGAGATGACTTACGATTTTTTTTTTCGGTATTATTCTATATATTGTTCTCTCAAAATATTATATTATATACCTAGATACACTTCATTTATTTTTTTTAAATTATCATTTTGGAATTATTTTTTCCTTAGATTATTTATTTATTATTGAGCGCTACAGTCCTAGTCGGGCCTTGGCTTCACAAACTACCGAGGGTCATTCCTATCTATCTTCCGCCTTCCTCATCCAACCATTTACTTCCAGTCTTCTCAGGTCATTGTCCAGACGTTGTCCAGCCACCTCAGCCTTGGACTTCCTCTCAATCTTTTTTGGAAGTCTATCTTCCGTCATCCTTTGCACATGACCAAGCCTCCTTAATCTGCCAACTCTGACTATAGAAATGATGCTGGGTTCACCGAACAATTGTTCCAACTCCATGTTGGTTCTGATTCTCCAATTCCCGTTGTTATTCACCGGACCGAAGATATTACTGAGGACATTTCTTTTCCAATCCTCAGCAGTTTCCTTCATGAATGATCCATATATATGGATAAATATCTTGACTATTACTATTAAATGTTAAGTAAGGTTCTTGAGGTTCTATATTGTTCTCATAATCATGCCATACAGTGAAAAAACAGGTTACAATAAAATTATATAAGTTATACAAGTTATATCAAAACATAAAGTTAGCTACAGTACAAGTATATAACAACATGTGTTTAGAATAATAAAAAAATATATAATTACAGAATATAGAAGAGTATGAAGCTACTTAAAATGTTACTAGTGGATATGGGATAGACTAATAATTCTAGTACACAACTAACCTAGGGGAATTTCGAACAGACAGTTACAAAGGTTGTGGGGAAATCCCTGAGAAAAATTAAGTTAAAAGGACTGGGAGGTATTCCCAAGACAAAATATTTCAGTGTAATATACTAATAAATGGAAGAATGATTTATATGATGCATATAAATGTAAATGTATATTATTGGTCTGAATGTATTAAGTTGGAATAACAGGTGTTAAGATTTAGAACTTCTGATTTTTTGTTTATTGCGCGATATTTAAATTTTTCTATGGTTACCATTTCTTTAATATTTCTTTTAAAATTATTTTGCTCACAGTGAATAATTTTGGGGGAATCAAATTTAAAAGAACGTTTTGTTTGCCTGTAATGTGTGGTGAGAGCTGTTTGGTCAGGTTTGTTCGGGTTTTTATTAATGCCGATACACTCGTCGTTTAAGATATTGTTCCGATGTACCAAAATAAGACTTGCCACAACTATCTTCACACGGAATTTCATAAACTATATTGGACTGTAATTCTAACTAATCCGTATCTTTGGTTTTGGTGAATACTTTATCAGTGGTGGAGGTATTTTTAAATGTGATTCACACACACACACACACACACACACACACACACACACACACACACACACATATATATTTTTTATTATTATTATTATTATTGTTATTTTTTTTTTAAACAATTCTCAATCCTGAACCTTTTTTTTACTAGTTTCAACTACTTTCCGATACATTTCCTTATGTTACCTTAGCAAATGACAAAATAATTATCAACTATAATGTGAATCAATTCTTTAATAAAAATTAATAATTATATTTTCATATTTCTTATAGCTATTCTTATATATTCATAGCTTAAAATACCAAATGTCAATATATCTCAATTCCTGAACGAAAATAAATTGTTCTGATTCGTTGTAAGGGACGAGTCATAGCTTAGTAATAACTAGCAAACTGATAAAACGAAGATCCTAAGTTCGATTCCGGCATATGATAACAGCAAAATAAATTCTTAGCAATTAATTTCACTCTTCTAATGAAGCTTCCTGTATAAAAAATATATATATTTATTTTTATAATGAATATGCACTAAACTACAAGAAACTAGTTTTTTGATAAAATATTTTCCTCTCCTCTACGCATGTAAGGAGTGTCAAACAATTTGTCAGTACCTAATTAGATGAATCCTTCCAAATTAGCATGCTTACATCAACTGATATCTGAAACAAAGAAAAATTCAAATTAATATATTGAACATATTTTACATATGTTTGTTGAATGTCCAGTATTCCTTTTTTTTAAATATAGTTATATCTAGACTATAAAAAACATATTTTTAATGAAAAAAAGTAACCAAAAGTTTTTAATTATATATATATATATATATATATATATATATATATATTCTCCTGACTGGGAAAGTAATAGATAACGGACATGTCTATCTATAATCTACTGTCGGAAAATTTCAAAAAAGCACCAACACTTAAAAATGTTGGCAAAACGTGTCTTTTTTCATTCAAACCAATATAGCTCATAATCGGTAGGTTCTAGCGACAAATGAAATATAACAAAAAGTATCATCTATTTAATTTTTAATGAAGAAACTAATAAGTTGTAGCGGTATGATTTGTTTTTTCTTGCTTATACCTCATAACCTATGATTTTTCGTGTTAACAAGCTAATATAGAATAATACAATATTTACTATATACTACATACTGCAGACGACTTTGATCTATTTTCAACAAGAATTATCAGCTCTAGCATGCGATTAATAACATACTAACATGTTAGATACAAAATATATTTTTCGTATATTATATTATTTTGCTGAAGGAAGTCAGAATATTTAGAAAAAAATGTTAACATAGTTTTTAAGTTATAATCGAAAATGAAATAAAAAATATTTAAAATTTTTTTTTTTGATTGTGATTTGATCCAGCCTCAAGGTATAAAACTGAATTAAATACTTCTAAAAATTTTAAATATATATATATATATATATATATATATATATATATATATATATATATATATATATGTCTTGTTAAAGGATATTAAAAAAAAAAAAACTGATGAGGAAATAGGATTTTAGCTAGGACTGTGAATTAGTCACACTACAGTTGAAGGCCTATTAATTAAAGGATATTAAATGGTTCCTTTGTTTCTAGTGATGTATGAACCTTGATTCTTAATTCGAAAAAACAAAATAACTAAAAAAAAGTGTTGGATAAAAGATTATGGGCACGACGTTGATGAAGACACATCAAGAGTTAAAGGTCAAATATAATTTACCAAACATTAGAAAAAAGAAGGATAAGATAGTTAGGACACAGAACGGAGGTCAATAAAGCCTAAAATATGATTACAAAGCAGGAGGAAATATGTTGTTGAAGAAGATGCAATGTGTGAAGACTCTTAATATCCGGAGAAGAAGAAAAGTGGCCAAGGACATGACAGTGGGCATGTTCGTAGAGAGTACTATTTTGATTATACTATAGTACCTTAGTAATTAGATATAATAACAAAATTACGAATGTATATTTAGTAATGCTAACCTTATACTTACCATTAACAGATCAGAAAAAAGATGTGCCCCAACATCTTAATAAACCTCAAGATAATCAATATTAATGTAAACTTTAACACAGAACCGTCTTAAAATGTAGCCTGGCTACAGAAAAAGGCGCATAATCACTTTTAGGTTGTATAATTTATATTAATAACCACCACTTTATATATTTCATAAGTAGGGGTTTTGAAATAAAAACGAAACAAAAAAACTTAAAACTTACTTCCCAAAAAATTAATAAAGCTTCCTGAATATATTTATAAAAAAAAAAAAAAAAATGAAATGAACCTAATTTTTAATAATTGAAACAAAGGCTATTAATACTAACTTATCATGCAAAAGCCTTAAGTATACACATGCAGTAGATAATTAAGCCCAGTTAAGTGATAGTTTCGAAAACGTGATTGATGATTTTTTTTTTTTCTCGCGGTATATATATATATATATATATATATATATATATATATATATATATATCTTTAGAGGTATTTAATTCAGTTTGCCACCTTCAGGGAGGTTGGATCAAATCACACTTTTCGATTATAATTTAAAAGCTATTTTAACATTTTATTCAAATATGGTGATTTCTTTAAGCAAAATAATGTATACGAAAAATACATTTTGCATCTGACATGTTAATATGTTATTAATCGCATTCTTAAGCTGATAGTTCTTGTTGAAAATTGATAAAAGTCGGCTGCAGTTTGTAGCATATATTAAATATGTTATTACTCTATATTAGCCTCTTAACTCGAACAATCACAGGTTATAAGATATAAGCGAGAAAAAAATAAATATACCATTACAACTTATTAGTTTCGTCATTAGAAATAGAGGATAATTTTGTTATATATACCCCAAATAGAGGGTATTTTTTGTTAAATATCATTTATCGCTACAACCTACCGATTATGAGCTATATTGATTTGAATGAAAAAAAAACAAAAAAAAAACACGCTTTGCCAACATTTTTAAATTTTAGTGCTTTTTTGAAAAGCCTGTTGGTGTTGTTTGAAATGAACATTTTCCGACAGTTTTCTTATCAGAAACAGTAGATTATAGATTGACATATCCATGATCCATTACTTTCCCAGTCAGAGAGAAATTAAGTTGTCCAATTCAGTTTACCTTATATATATATTTTTTTTTTCAGTTTAAAATTTTGTCAATTCATTTTTCAAAGAAATTTTGCTGTAAATACTAAATATTGGGCAACTGATTTCGAATTGGGTTTCAGAACCTTAAAAAACTTTAATTTAAAACTGTTTTGTAGTAAAATTAGCAATTATGTACGAAACCAGCTATTAAGAACACCATTTGATGAGGATAAATTATTCTCTGAACCAGTAAACCTTAATTCTTAACACCGCTTTCCATGAAATCTGAAGTAGATTTTTTCTTGGAAAAATACCGTTTCATAATAGGTGTGTGCTCTTATTTTTTACTTATAAAGTTGCAATTGATTGGATTTCAGCAGGTATCTAAAAGGGTAACCATGAAAAGATTGTCCCTTTGACACGTCATTAATATACTGCAATTAATGTGAACTAGAGATGTGAGCATTGAGTTGCGGTCACGCCTGCCAACGCTTTGGCTAACCGAAAAAATGAACCCTAGTCAAAAGAAGATCCTGGAACAATGTGCGGTCAGAGGCACTGGAGAAACGGGAGGTCACGACTCCAGTGAAAGTCCTCCATCTCTTCAGTTATTCCAAGGTCGACCTTTCCCTCCAACGACCTGCCTGCACCGGATCCTTTCAATGGAAAAGTGTAGCTGCGCTGTATAATAGTAATGTGTTTTTAAGTTGCTTGAAGAAAAAAAAAATCTTCCTTACAATAACATCAAATACATACTTCTTGAAAACGTAGATAAATACACAACGCGATATTGCCTAATAATTTCATTTAAAGGTATGTCATCAACCACGTACAGTTTTTGTAAAATCATGTTTGAATGTTTATTTTTATTTATATTTTTTAAACAAAATTAACCCAGAATTGTTGTTTCAGACTAGCAACAGAAAAGATAAGCATTATAATGGTCTTCTTAAAATAGTTACTAAATTTTGAAACTATCTCTTTGCTATGCACGTCGTAAGATATGAAAAAAAAAAAAAAAAAAAATCCCTTCAGATTCATTCCATGAAAATTTACTATAAGGTATTATGACATTTATAATTCGTAAAACTGAAAGTTTGTGTACTTGACTAATTTTTTACAGGTGAAAGTTCAATTTTAGAGTTCCAACCGAATATTCATCTTTATAAATGCCACATAACATGGCCGCTAAAACATAAAGAGACAAAAATCAGCTTTCTTGTGATAGCCGTAACCCAATATTCCGGTTAACGTTAGTTAAATATGTGATACTGCTTAATAATTTTATTTTAGCCATATTTCATGAACCATATTTCATTTATTTAATTTAAATGAACTTTATTTATTTATTTTTTTTTTAATTTATTTTATATTACAATTAACCCAGTGATATATCAGACTTTCAACAGAAAAGGCTAGCATCAAAGTAGTCTACTTAAAAAAGTTATTAAATTCTAAAACTATCTTTTTTTCTCTGTATGAAATAAGATATGGAAAATAAAAAAAAAAATATAAACAACCTTCATATTTTTTGCCTGAAAATTTACTATAAGATATTTTAGCTTTATGATGGTATCATTTCAGAAATATTTTTGATCATATACTTTTATATATATATATATATATATATATATATATATATATATATATATATATATATATATATATATTTTTTTTTTTTTTTTTTTTTTTTTTTTTTTTTTTTTTTTATACGTAACGGCCACTCAGGACCACACCGATTATCATTGGTTAAGTTGTTTACGGAATCTTGACTTCCTTTCGTCCCATCGCAATTTCATCATCCTCGAATGCATCTCTTTTCTTTCTTCGGAACACTTAGTACCCCTCTCTTTTTCTCCCCTAATACAGGTGAGATTTTTCAGTGCCTTCCTGTACGTGTCTCTATCCAGACAGTCTGCATCCGAAATTTTAAGTTTATTTACTTCCTCTCTCATTTGCTACGTATATTATCCCATACTTTTGTAGCTAAAAATCCTTTCAAAGATCCTCTAGTTCAATCTTTCCTCCTTCATCCTCCTCATGTGCCCATAGAACATCAGCCTTCTGATTCTTATCTCGGTTTCAAGGTCTTTAATTTCTTTGTAAATCTCTTCGTTAGATCTTCGTTCTTAGGTACCCCTCCTGTGGTTTTCTTTAAGATCCGCCTTTCTATTCTTTGTAGTCTTTCCAAGTTGGGTAAGCATGAGGTCTCCATCTCATACAAAATCACAGGCTTTACCACCACATTGTAATGCCTTAGTTTTACCCTGAAGGAAAGGTTCTTTTTATTGTAAATTTTGCCTGATAGGAAACTCAAATTTTCTAGTTTTGTAATTTTCTTTAAGATGCACTCCTTCTCAGAACCGTTGCGACATATTACCTCTCCCAAATATTTAAATTTACTGGTTACTTTTATTTTTCCCCACTTGGTGTTTATTGTTGTTTCCCATACTTCTTCTCAGTAGTCATGAGTTCTGTTTTTTGGTATGATATTTGTAGGCCTGCTTTCCTTGCAACCATGTGTAGGGTATCAATGTTTTTTATTTTAATGAATATTCATGATTAATATATTATCTATTGTTTAGATTAATATAAATAAATATATTTTGAGATAAAAATAGTATGATGTATGTTTTGTTTTTTGTAACTCCAATGTGTAGTTTATATATTTGACTGCATCCGTGACTATATTCTTTCACCAAAATATTTTTATTGTGGGCTTGTAATTTATAAAGTAATACAAATATCTTAATTCGACCTATAGTTGTGGTCTGTTTAGGATCAACATTCTTATGTTGTGTTGGGAGTAATCCTAAAGTTTATGAAACTATTTACTAAGATCTACCACGGTCGATAATTGTGTCGTCTAGTTGCAAAACCGGCCATCTCCAAAAACCAAATTTTTTCAGGAGAGCTGATTTTCTGTTACATCACGCCAAAACGAAGTAGGAAGAAAATCTCTTCGGTTTTTAGTGGCACAAGGGTAGTGTGTTTGAAAGCACTTTTTGAAATGGAAGGGCAAGTGGCGGGGGTGAGTTACTCAATTTTTTATTTTGGATTTGGCCGCTTTTGCTACTCATTTTGGAGCTGGCCGGTTTTGCAATGAATTAGAACTTAAAAATAATTATATTTAATGAAAATATTGGGTTTTTTGGGATGCAAATGAACAAAACTTTCTCCAATAAGTGAATATTATTTGAAAAAATTAAACTCTGAAATGTTGTGGTGAACTCAAACATCTAGACGGAAAACTGGCGAGAATTATTTTTAAATTAATAAGTACTGAAAATGGACGGAGAGAAATGGAAGGCAGAAGGTGAAAAAGCCAGGGGCCACTATATGTTGTCTTTTGTGCTAAAATAAGAAGAAGAAGAATTTCCGAAAAAAGTAATTTACAAAAATATAAACATTCAGAAACATATACTCTTGCGGTATTATCGTCTTTAACAGGCTTACACATTTCTTTCTGATATTCTTCTTCATCCCTCTCATCTACATGTCTGCTTCCTCCTTCTTGAGCAGATGACGCTACGACGTTGCAGTAAAAAATCAAACGATCTGTAGAAAACCTCCCCTTGAACTAGCACCTTATTATTTTGTTTGGTTCTGAAAAATTTCTTCGTTGGGGTGACTTTGAAGTGCCATAGTGGAGGGGGTTTGAGGAGGGCATTACTGGGACTCTTCCAATCAAGATTTATGTAGTCTCTTCCTGGCTTGAACACAGTTCCACTTTCTGAGAGAATACCAAAAAACTCTGAAGGCTGAACGAGACTCGATTTTCTTTAACTTCTTCTCAATTTGGGTAAAAACCCGATCTGGAGGGGTTTGTTTCTTCTCCATGTTGCATGGTCTCTTTGTCTTTTTCTTGCTAAACTATCTGGAACTTCTTCTACAAACTTCTCCATAAAGATCGAATGAAAAGTGTACGAAAAAACAATCATCATAATCTGTCCCTCTCTACCGCTGTGCTTGGCTAGAGCTTGGCCCAGGTGTCCCTTTCTTGAACCAATTCTCTCCTCCTGCTCCAGTCCAGCCCTCACTTCCTGAACGCCTCCCGCACGCCTTCCTCCCAGGTGATCCGTGGTCTTCCTCTTGGTCTTCTTCCTTCTACTCTCGTCTCATACGTTATCCTGGCCGTTCTCTCCGTGCTCATCCTCAGGAGGTGCCCAAACCATCTTAATTTATTTTCTTCAAGAGTGGTTTCTACCGCCTGTACCTCGAGGTTCGATCTTATTGTAGAGTTACGGATCCTATCTCTCCTGGTCCTTCCTTCAACCTTTCTTAGGTATCTCATTTCCATTGTCTGGATATGCCCTTTGTGTTTTGAGGTAAGGGTCCATGATTCAGAGGAGTAAGATAGGATGGGCAGGAACGTAGACTTGTAGACGGATATCTTGGTCTTCTTCGTCACCTCCCTTCTGTTGAGAAAACCTTTCCGGATTGCGTTGAACAGTCTACTAGCTGCTCCCAGCCTTTGCGATACCTCTCCATCGATATAACCGCTTTCGTTGATCCAGGCACCTAGATATTTGAAGTCCTGCACCTGCTCCAGAATAGATCCCTTTAATCTCAATATTCTCATAATACGGTGAGGACGTCTTCCTATTCTCATACATTTCGTCTTATCTGGATTAATATCCATATTAATGCTTGTCAACTCTTCTTGTATGATATTTACGTTGTGTTGTAGGTCCCGGTCATCCGCAGCGAACACGACGAGGTCATCAGCAAAAGCGAGAACTGTAAGCAAAGCAGGCTGAAGGTTTCTATGCCCTAGTTGAAAACGCCGCAATCTGGGTTTGGCTCTCTTCAGCACCTTATCCAGCACCAATATGAAAAGCAGGGGGCTTAGGCTGCACCCCTGACGTATTCCCTGCGTCGTCTCAAATTCCTTGGAGGTGTGGATGCCAGTCCTTATAATATTTCTTGTTTTTTGGTAGAGACTCCTGACTGCCAGAATCGTGCCAATATCCACTTGCTTTTCCGACAGAGCTCGCTGTATATCCTCCTTTTTGACTCTGATGAATGCCTTTTCTAAATCCACGAAGCAGACAGAAAGTTCTTTACCTTTCTCGATGGACTTCTCCATGACCTGCCTCAAAGTAAATATCAGGTCTTGCGTACTCCTCGAGTTTCTGAATCCATACTGCTCCTCTCCTATCTGGCATTCGACAACTCTTCTGACCCTTGCTTCTAGGATTCTTGAATAAATCTTGCTTGGCACACTGAGCAGAGATATGCCTCGATGGTTATTGCATACTCTATTGTCTCCCTTCTTGTAAATAGGCACCACCACAGCGATCTCCCAGTCCTTCGGTATCCTTTTCTTTTTCCATACTAAATTTAAGAGATGGAGAAACATTTCTTCACCTTTGCTGCCCATGTACCGGATCATTTCGGGAGTTATTTCATCCATCTCTGCTGATTTACCCAGCTTCATCTTCGAGATAGCCTCCTCCAGTTCCTCCTCGCTGATGAAATCGTCTTCTTCTGCATAATCCAACTCCGCATTAATAGTCTCATCTGGACTAACGTCTCTTCCCTCCAGCAGCTCCCAGAAGTACTCTCTCCATCTCTCCATTATATCTTTTTGCTGCCATAAAATCCTTCCTTCCTTGTCCTTAATTCCTTTGAGCGAATCAGATCTTTCCTTCCTCATTCCTTTGATGACTTTGTAAAAGATCTTTTGGTTCTCTTTTGCATTTTTCTCCATTTTGTGACCAAAATCTTCCCATGATTTTTGTTTGGCTTGAAAAACTGCCATCTTGGAATCCTTCCTTTTTTCCTTGTACCTTTCATAGGCTGCATGTGTTCTCTGGCTAAGGAAGTCCCTACATGCTTTCTTCTTTTCTTGAACCTTCTTTTTCACATCATTGGTCCACCACGGACTTCCTTTAAAGCCGGATCCTGCTCTTTTCTCTCCACATACCAGTCTAGAGGCATCAAGAATGATTTTCTTGAATGATGACCAGCTCTGCTCTATGTCATCACTATCCCATGGGTGATCTGAATCTCGTGCCATCCTATCTATTTCTTCTTGGAAGTATCGGGACATTTCTTCTTCTTTTAGCCTGTGGGACTTGATTACTTTCTTTATACATTTCTTATGCCTTTTCCGAGGTGTTTCTTCATTCCACAGTTTGTCCAGTGTTAATAGGTAGTGATCACTTCCAATCTCATACCCTCTTTTGACTCTTGCATCCATAACTTCACCTACCATTTATTTTCTTATCAGAAAATAATCTATTATAGATTTTTCACCTCTCCCTGGCTCCTCTCTGGTGAATCTATGGATTTCTCTATGCGGAAAGAGTGTGTTCACGATTCTTAATGCATTTCCCACACACAAACTGAGAATTCTTTCACCGTTGTTGTGATTGTGCTTTCTCCAAACTTCCCAATGACTCCATCCCACTTTTCCTTCTCATATCCAACTCTGCTATTCAAATCTCCGAGAATAATTGGGGTGCCTTCACAATCATCAATCTCCTTTTGCAGGTCATCGAAGAACGTAGGCGTAGGGAAGTAGCGACCCCATCGCCCAGTCGTCAGACTGCAATCAGCTGCTGGTCCTCCAGGTTGGGGGAACAAAAACTCTGACACTCATACAGTACACAATATACAGCACACTACACACACCCACATCACAAACAAAGGTCAACTTCAGTACACACCCTAGGGTCACCTCCCCTAGGTAGCCGCCCCGGAAAGGGAAGCTTGTCAGGGAGCTATGAGGAGGCAATCCCTCCACCTGACTCGGGGGCAGTGGGCTGATAACTCACTCTCCTTAAATAAACATAAATTACGAACAATGGAAGAAATAGAGCTGGACTGATTTTACGGAATTCGACACGGCGTGGAAAACGGTTTATTCGACTTGCAACCTGGAACGTACGTGGTCTGAACGGAAAAGAGTGTGAACTAGTGGAAGAAATAAAGAAGGCAAATATCCTTGCGATTACGGAAACAAAGAGGAAGGGCGAGGGTGAAATCAAAATACAAGATTAAACCTTTCTGTTTTCGGGTGTTGGCGGAAACGAGAGAGCAGCCAGTGGAGTAGGATTTCTATACCACAACGACTTATGCATATCTGTCAGAGGGATGAAATATGTGAATGACAGAATAATGGTTCTAGATATCATGGAGGGGGAGAGGATACACTCACTTATAGTAGCATATGGTCCCAATGATAATGCTAGGCAGGATGAAAAAGAAAAGTTCTTCGATGACCTGTACGAAACAATAAAGGCATAAACGTTAACTACAGGAAAAGCAGGAGCAGTCTGATAGTTACCTAATAAGAGGCCTTCTTAAACTGAAACAACAGCGCGATCTAGCGCGGATGTGGAGATAACCGGTTATGAAACTCACTGACGGAAGGATTTGGCCGGTTTTGCAGCACACTGTGTTTTTCAAACGCAGGTTTAACAAGGATTTCACGTGTTTTTGCGAGGTTTCTTGTTTTCAATAGATGGAAAATGTATCTTAGGACTCAGAAAACAGAAAAAACGTATTTCTCAAAATTGAGGAGTTGGCCGGTTTTGCAACTAGACGACACAATTGTTTAAAATAAGTATAAAATCTGATAACATCTTTAGATTTCTAAATGGTGAAATTTAATTCTTATGCGTTTGTTAACTGTTATTTTGATCAATTCAGCCTTTGTTTTAATTTCAAATTTTATCAACTTTTCGAGATTTTTAATTCATGAAAATCTATATTTCTCAGCTAAACTAAATTCCAGTTTTACTACATATCTAATGTTCAAAGAGCACAGTTTAAATAAAAAAATAAAGCTGCTTTAATTTTTAAATAGATTATCAAAACAAATACCATATACATACAAAAAAAATCAATCATTTCATGTCAATAAACTAAAAAAAAAAATCTTAATTTAGTTTTTAATTGCTTTGTTCCCTTCATTTACTCCAGAGCTCCAGGAAAAGTGACAACAAAGTACAAAGACAGGACGATATGGAAAAAAATGTATCAAAAAGCTGACTGATATTAAGAGAGCACGCCTTTCATCTGTAGACGCGCACGTTTCTCTCCCGAATGTAACACAATAGAACGCCGTACTCTGATCCTCTTATTAAACAACTCAATATGTTGTTTTGCATTTAAAACATTAGGAAGGATATTTTATAGTCCCTTTTTTGTGTAAAAATGCTGGTTCGGTCTTATCGCTTAATTCAACAGAACTAAACATATAAAAAAACAAAACATATATATTCTATGTTTTGTTTTCTATTAAAGTTAATAGATTTATTTATTTAGAGCCAGCACCTCAGTGCTCGAATATGGGAATAGTAAGGTTAAATTTAAATTATAAACTTAATTAGTTAACAGTCCTTGTGTCAAAATGGACTTCCTACCAGAAGCTGTTACAGTGGCAAAGCAAATGTTAAGGGCATTGCTCAGTGTATTATCAGCAGTATTCAAGGGATTTTCAACAATTTTCAGAATGTTTTAGACTTAATAGCTTAAATATAGTAGGTGATAAATTTATAGAGGCGAGGAAGAATTATTATGTTTTTTATGTGTGCGTGTGTATTATTCAGATTTAGTCAATAATATATTTCCAATAATGAAAGCCAATATGGCTGAACAAAAAAAAAAAAAAAAAAAAAAAATTAAATTAAACTACTCTGAAAATTTTTTTAGGGATAAATCAAAACTTTTAACTCACTGTATCCTTGTATCTAAATGTGTTAAATAGTCGGTATGAAATTGATCACTAATGTGATATAATTGTAGTTAATTTACATCTACCGACCTGTTGAGATTTTTTTATTTTTTATTTAAATAAAAAATGTAATTGGTACTACAAAATGCATGACTTTGAATCATTAATATATGCTTAATCAGTATGAATTACCAAAACCATTTAGCCATACTTAGTTTATCGGAATAGTAAATTAATAAAACTGTTTATTCTCCAGGTTCAACGTTTCTATCGTGCTAAGAATAGTTAGTTTCTGCTCTTTAGAATGCACTGCAATTAAAAATTAATTCTGCAGTTAATGATGGAAGACATTCGGGCTGTGGGAGAAGCGCTCCAGTCTTGACCAACTGGACTACATTTTTATTTCCAGCCTGGAAATGTAATTACTGCGGTCCCAGGCCTCATCGTCTTCATTCTACTTCTTCCAGTACTCTCTTTAACCTTTACCCGCGATGAGTATTAGGCAGTAGATGAGTAAACTGCAGCTACTTCACTTTTGTATTTATTATATCGATTCCCCGAAGATTATAATTCAATAGTCTTACAATATTATATCTGACCCTGATAAAAAATTTGTCATAAAAATATGTTTTCTGTTTTCTTATAAATAGAGGTGAGAAATAGTGTTTAGAGATGCTTTATAGACTACCTATACACCTAAAAGTGAAATAGTAAATGTTTGGAATCCTCTGTGAGTTTGTAACTTACAAATTATGAAATACATATTATTAATTGTGTCGTCTAGTTACCAAAACCGGCCATCTCCAAAAAATAATTTTTTTCAGGAAGGCTGATTTTCTGTTACATTAACGAAGTAGGAACAAAATCTCTTCGATTTTTAGTGGCACAAGGGTAGTTTGTTTGAAAGCACTTTTTGAAATGGAAGCCGCAAGTGGAGGGAGTGAGTTACTCAATTTTTATTTTGGATTTGGCCACTATTACAACTCATTTTGGAGTTTTGCAACGAATTAGAACTGAAAATCACTAAATTTAATGTAAATTTTGGGTTTTTTGGGATGCGAATGAACAAAACTTTCTTGAATAAGTGAATATTATTTGAAAAAATTAAACTCTGAAATGTTGTGGAGTAACTAAGCATCTAGAT
Organism: Euschistus heros; assembly: GCA_003667255.2. Classification (NCBI taxonomy): domain Eukaryota; kingdom Metazoa; phylum Arthropoda; class Insecta; order Hemiptera; family Pentatomidae; genus Euschistus; species Euschistus heros. Next base: position 86,626 of record RCWM02000297.1, read on the forward strand.
GGAAAAACTGGCGAGAATTGTTTTTAAAGTAATTAAGTTCCGAAAAACTTAATCTAGAAAAATATAAACATTCCCTCTCTTCTACTTCTCTGTTTTCTCCTTGTTGAGCAGCTGATGCTATGACGTTCTTGTAAAAAGTCAAAAGATCTGTAAAAAATCTCCCCTTTGAACTAGCACCTTATTATTTTGTTTGGTTATAAAAAATCTCTTCGTTGGGGTGACATTAAAGTGCCATAGTGCAGGGAGTTTGAGGAATGCATTACTGGGACTCTTCTAATCAAGATTTGTGTAGTCCCTTCCTGGCTTGAACATTGTTCCACTTTCCGAAAGAATGCCGTCAAACTCTGGAATGGAAAGGATTTGGCCGGTTTTTCAGCACACTGTGATTTTCAAACCCAGGTTTAACAAGTATTTGACGGGGTTTTGCGAGGTTTCTTGCTTCCAATAGGTGGAAAATGTATCTTTGGACTCAGATAACAGAAAAAAAGTATTTCTCTAAATTGAGTAGTTGGCCGGTTATGCAACTAGAAGACACGATTGTTAGTTTATATAATATAGATAGTTAACCCAATATATCTATTTGATATTTTAGTAATAATTATAATACTTCTGCGAAAATTAGTAGTTTTGATTTAAGTTTCTTTATTTCGAACTTTATTGCATACATTTTTAGCATACGATTTAGGTGCTTTGGGTTAATTTTCAGTTGGGTATAGTGGTTTGTTTATTTCGTTTAACGTCACTTTATGTTCGGTACAGTTAAGTGCTCTAGCCTGTTGCAATTATTGTTTCCCCTGTCATTTAAAGCTTCCATCGCTAACTAGGGACGGAAGTGGTAATAATTCTTTAAATATACATGAATATATTCTGAACTAGGAAAAAATCTTAAACTGATATTGTTCAATAAATAAATAATAAATTTAATTTTTAGAAAAAACAAAAACAGAAATCGACTTCAAGATTTTACCTACATGTACTTCTACTAATAATCAATACAAAAATGTATTAATTACTTTGAAACAAAGAGCATTAAAGGACATTCAACGAAACTACCGATACCTATATACAGGGTGTTCAATATTCGATGGGCACCCCCTTTTTTTTCCACAGTTTTTGAAATTTTGAAACGAAACTCTCAGGGTCTCTGTGTCAAATAAAGTTTCTTTACAGGTTATAGTATGCTCTCCAACCTTCTGCAGTTCTTCTCCAGTGACACTAACTTTGGAATTCCGTACTAACTTTGGTATTTTTTACGACGGATTTCGATAGAAAATAAAATTTTGAATCGATTTTATATCTGTGAATTTTTTTATCCGGGCATCGTTTCGCCACAAATCGCGAAAACTCTTTTAACGAAAATAAGCAATCTAAAACTGGTATTGAATGAATAAATGAATGAAAAATTACTGTTTATTGAAAAAAAATATATATATTTTCAATTACAAGAGGTTTTGGCTCCTGATATAGCTAAAACTGGTATTGCAGAAATAAATATTTTGGGGGAAAACTTCCAAGTCGACCTTTTCTCACCGCTCGTCCTACTAGTCACGGGAAGGACTTAATTTCATATTTTTGTTCAATGTTATTTCATTTTGGCAATACCAGTTTTAGACTGCTTATTTTCTTGAAAAGATTTTTCGCGATTTGCGGCGAAACGGTGCACCGGATAAAAAAATTCACCAGTATTAAATAGATTCAAAATTTGATTTTCTATCGAAATTCGTCGATAATTTTTTTAATCCGGGGCACAGTTTCGCCGCAAACCGCGAAAAATCATTTTAAGAAAATAAGCAGTCTAAAACTGGTATTGCAAAAATAAAATAAACTTTGAACAAAAATATGAAAGTAAGTCCTTACCGCGACTGGTATGACGAGCGGTGAGAACAGGTCGACTTGGAAGTTTTCCCCCAAAACTTTTATTTCTGCAATACCAGTTTTAGCTATATCAGGAGCCAAAACCTCTTCTAATTGAAAAATGTTTTGTTTTTTTTTTTCAATAAACTTGCGGCGAAACGGTGCCCCGGATAAAAAAATTCACCGGTATAAAATCGATTCAAAATTTGAATTTCTATCGAAATACCTTGTAAAAAATATCACATCCCATTGGAAATTCCAAAATTAGGGTCTCTGGAGAAGGTTGGAGAGCAGACTATAACTTGAAAGGAAACTTTTTTGATACAGTTAAATTGAGTGTTGAAAACAATTTGTGTAAATTGAAAATTTTAAAAGCTGTGGAAAAAAAAGGAGTGGCCTTCGAATATTGAACATCCTGGATATATATACCTATTCACAATTTATGATGTTATTTTTAACTCCAACCAAAGCAAACAGAAATGAAAAGAAAGCTCATGATCATGTTTTTTTTTTTTTTTTTTTTTTTTTTTTTTTTTTTTTTTTTTTTTTTTTTTTTTTTTTTTTTTTTTTTTTTTTTTTTTTTTTTTTTTTTTTTTGCTCTAATATATATATAATTGTTTCAAATTGTTAATCATGTTTAACATTAAAAAAAAAGTTGGTGAAGCGAATAATTTATTAATTCTATTTGAATTGATATTTCTATGCCTTTATGCGTACATCAACTGATATGAAATAAAAAAAAAAATCAATTAAAAGTAATTACAAATTATGATAAGCTTGTTTTGTCATATAAGCTATGAGCAGAGAAACTGATAAAAAAATATATATATATAAAATAGCGTTCCAAACTAGAAACATGGTTTAACATAGCCATGAAACCTTTTAAACATCATGTCAAAGTTCTCATCAAAATAAATTTGTCCAGCAATATATCTTATAGCAATAATATACAAACAACGGCAAATTAGCTTCCCAGACTAGACAGATCGTCCTCATTAACTATAGCTATTTCTATCTCTATACCCAACTAACGACTAGATTTGAATTCAGTGGTAATTGTGTAACAATATCTATTACTAGGATTGATGTTCTTGCCTAGAGCATTTTGTTGTTCGTCGTGACTTGGGTTTTCGTCAGTCTGAGACAGTCCAGATTTATTAGCAGGCAAGTGACATGGCGCAAGAAACATTTCCAGAGTAAGATAACCTCACGAAAAAGAAAAATATAAATAAAAATAAAGTAATTAATTTATGTCTAGAATTTAAAATGACTTATGACTGTACTTTATTTAAACATACTTCATATAAGACTAATTGCGGTAAAATGCATTGTAATAATGGTCACTAACCACGAAAACTACAGAACCAAACTGTGCCAAATTTTAACCACATCATCTTCATAGTTTTACTTTTTTAGAGACAATTTACCAATAATAAAATTTGAAGATTTTCAATCATATTATCATAAAAAGCTATAAATAAGTGGTGCGGAGTGAAGTTCGATAATCGACCGATAGGTGGCGAAAACCATTCTCGAGAGGTTACAAAGGTACTGTGTTGTATAGAGCTAGAAATTTATCATAAAATTTAGTTATTTTCAATTCAATTGCAATTAAAAAAATCAATAAATATGTGAAGTGACATGTGGATCCCAATGCAGTTCAAAAATCGACTGATATGTGGCCATTCTGCAACAAAGTTTCATTGCAAAAATTATTAAACCCGACTATACCAAATGTTAACTACATCTCCACAGTTCTAGGAAGGTATATAATAATAAATTTTACAATAACAATAACAATTAAAAGTGCGGCAGAAACGAGGTTTGCCAAACATTGTTGTACACTTTTATGGTTAGAAATGAAAATCCAACCAGATTTTACACACTCTTCAAACACCTAACTAATGCAACTTTAACCAGGTTAAACATTACTGCCATGCGTGAAAATATTATTAAAGAAATAATGTTAAATTCCATACTTCAATGCACGATTTTTATAGATAAACAAATAAAATTTAATTAATTGTTAAAACAATCAAAGTTCGTTAATTATGAGAGCGGGCAAAGCCGCGATAGTGTATGCTAGTATATTATATACTGACAAGCAAAAGATTCCATACAATGTTAAATTAAGTTAAATAAATTTTTCTTAAGGTATGTATGACCCCATATTATTTAACCATGACATGTGAAACGTAGAGGAGGATGCAAAAGGATGTTTTTCAGATCTTCCAAGATCAGACGATTTTTCGAAGGACATCCTAGGTCACTCTCTTTCCTCACTAATTAGTTTTCGTCCTTCAGGATACTATTCTAAGATGGTGGAATAACATCTTTGGGTCACAAGTATATTTGTTTTCGTCTTTAAGGATATTATTTTGAAATATTCCAGGATGAAAACACTTATTGCTTTTCTACTCGTAAAGTTTAAAAACTTTATTTAAATAAAAATAATCACTGTTTAAAAATAAAAAATGGACAACCACTTTCATCAACCCACTTTTTAGGCCCCCCCTTACTTCAAAAAAGACCACTGAAGAGTAAACGTGGTGAGATGGCGTCTTCCAACATGGTGTTGGGAGACGAAGACAGCGACCCAGGACCGGACCAGAACACAGACAAGCGCGCCCTAGCGGGGGGATTCTAACCTGCCTCGAAGTAAGTAGACCTGCCCAGGCCTGATGTAAGTAGACCAGCTGTTGAAGTAAACAACAGATTCACCCAGCTGCCGGTAGAGGTGGTAGAGGCGCCCCGACCAAAGCCACCGGCACCAATTATAATCTCCCCCCCCCCATATCACTGACAAACCTCAGGATAAGATTAAGAGCAATCGGTATCACTGATTTTTCGGCTAACAATTCAAAGAAAGAAACCAGGCTCTATTGCAACACAGAAATGGATCATGGCAAAGCCACCCTCCTCCTTCGGACCGATGTAGCTGTACAATTTCACTCCTTCGCTCCAAGGGGAACCAAGCGGTCCAATAAGTACGTGCTTCACGGCTACGACATTGATCACCCTGTCGATGAAATAGCTGAAGAATTAAAAAGCCGCCTACCCGGATTCAAACTGGCGAGAAGGCTTACCAGAAGAGAGGGCAACAACGAACCGTATCTTGTTGAGGGAATACAGATGGTTACTGAACATACTACTAAATTGGAAGACATCCAGAAGCTTAGAGTAGTGAATCAGATTCGCTTCAGAGCTTCAACTTTCAAGGAAGACGGTGGACCAGTGCAGTGCCGACAATGTCAGCAGTTCGGTCACACTATGAAATACGCCTGGTGTGGCGATCCCCACCTCTTCGAGGAATGCCCTAAGAAAGTCAATACTACGCCTAAATGTCCTAATTGCCAAGGCTCTCACTCAGCCTCCTCTAGAGATTTTCCGTACCGCCAGAGTCTCCTTGCGCAGCGAAGGCAGCAGACGGCCACAATTCCAGCACCAGCTGCGGTTCCGGAGTTGAATGATATTAACTTCCCAGCAGCCCACCCAACTCGAGCTAACGCAATCTTCTCTCAGGGTGTAGTACCTGAACGCAAGGAAGTAGCGGCCCGCATAACCCAACAGAATTTTTACTCCCAGGCATCTAGTGGAGCACATTCTTAACCCAGGCTACCTATTCAGCAGACACAGCTGATACAGTCATCACAGCCAGACCAGTGTTTTCCGCCTTGGGACTCAATCAGCGAGGGCATTAACAATCTAACCTCCCGCTTTGACTCTATGATGAGCACAGTGAAGAACTTGCTGTCCCTGGTGACCAGACTGCTTGTGAAATTCGATGCTTGAACACCTAGTTCTAAATTACAATACCCGAGGCCTCAATTCAAAGCAGGCTGAACTAGAGATCCTACTACTGCAGCACCGGCCAGCGGTTGTGGCTTTGACAGATATCATGATCTCTCCCGCCAACCTATTATTCTTTCCAGGATACGTTGTGTACAGAGAAACAACGCAACATGGTACACCTGCAGGAGTAGCAATTCTAGTAAGAAGAGACATACCATCACGCCTTATTCCAAATCCAGTGGATTCCTGCGAGAGAACCCACATAATCACAGTTGATGTCCACTTGAAACACCGTTACAGGTTCAGTTGTGTTTACAGGAGACCACGTGCAAATCATACGACGGTACGCAACCTATTGGTCCATTCTCAGACGAAGAGCAGGTATGTCGTCCTTGGAGACCTCAACGCCCGTCATACAGCTTGGCTCTGCCCCAGCAATAATCCACTGGGTACTATCATTACGAAGATGCGTCTGGCCGTCTTCCACCCGGGTGTGCACACATTCAGGCATATATCCAACTCATCATGGACCTCAACATTGGACCTACTCCTTACCAGAGACCTCCACACCATTACAGACTGTCAGGCACTGCCATTTGGACCGTCGGATCACCGCCCTGTGATCGACAAATTTGAAGGGTCACCAGTCACGACGCCGGCAACGAGGTATCTTCTGCATAAAGCGAATTGGAAGGGCTACAAAACAAGCCTAGATGAAACGCTCCCTCAAGTGAAATCTTGTCTGACACCAGGCGAGGTTGATGCAGCGGTAGATACCATCACAACTTCCATACTGGAAGCTGCGGACCAAAATATACCAAAATTTTCCCCACTGCCAAATTCTCAGAGGCCCCCACCACCGCATATTTTGGCATTGCTAGCTCAAATAAACAATATACAAAATATATTTAACCGCACGAAGGACTACACCCTTAAGCCCACCATTAACGCCATGACTCGCCAAATTGCAAGCCTCATGAGCGACTGGAAGACAGCCTTATGGTATGAACAGTTACGGCGGACGCACAATGACCATCGTCAGTTCTGGAGGTTAATCCGGACATTCATAAGCAAGAGGAAAGCGGTGCATCTAACCTGCGGAGACGAGCTGCTGACACCTCAAGAACAAGCCGAATTATTGGCCATGGCCTATACCACTAAGGACGCTGAGAGGACGGCTAACGCACCACTTCCTACGCCTGGCTCACAACCAAACTCCAACGAGACTCCTATCTTTTCAACGTTTAAGCAACTTGAATCCGTACTGCGCCGCACAAAGGGCAAGAAATCACCTGGAATGGACGGCATCCCATCAGTGCTTCTGAAGATGTTACCCAGAAAAGGGAAGGCGTACCTCCTAAATATCTACAATTCATGCTTTCGGATATCTTACTTTCCTAATGCCTGGAAAAGAGCTGTTGTTGTTCCGTTACTGAAGCCAGGTAAAAGGGGTGACTCTGCGAACCACTATCGTCCAATCAGCCTTCTTTCACATATAAGTAAGATCTTCGAGCGACTTGTTCACTATCACCTCGTGAACCACTGCTTCAGCGAAGGCATCATCCCTCCCGAACAAACTGGATTCCAACGAGGTGTCGCCTGTGGTCATCATCTAGTGAAACTTCAGACGCATACCATTAACCAGATGCACATGAATAAAGCTACGGCGTTTATATCCCTCGATTGCTCACAAGCATTCGACTGTGTATCTCATCCGCTGTTGCTACGCCGTCTAGAAGAGTTCAGGTTTCCCGTAGCCTTATGTCGACTTATCGACAACTACCTAAGCGGTAGATCGTTTATAGTGAGGGTAGGGGAAAGCCTATCTTCACCTGTTCCCACCACATGTGGAGTGCCACAAGGTTCGGTCCTCGGACCAATACTCTTTAATGTTTTCACTGCACCAGTAGTTGCCATTAAACATCCTGAAGTGGTGGTGGCTGCTTATGCTGACGACATAGGAGTTTATGCATCTAGCATGAATGCGAAAAGGGCTCTTAGTATGGCTGAGAGGGCAACAGAGACCATAGTTGAAGCACTCAAGTCGTGTGGAATCAAAGTGAACCATAGAAAGACCGGCGCCATCATAATGTCTCATCAAAAAGGGAAGAGGAATCGATTACCTACCCACTTTACTGTGGACAATGAGAAACAGACGCTGTCTAACTCCATCCTCTACCTAGGTGTTCACCTTGATCGACACCTTACTTTCTCTACTCATGTGAGAAGTAGGATTAAGCTGGCTCGGCAGAAGACGTACCTCCTTACATCTCCTGAACTGTCTCTTCGACTTGAAATTCAGCTGTACAAAGCCATCATTCGCCCCACCCTATTTCATGGCGCCCCACTTCTTCAGTATATGTATGCAACAACACTGAAAGCACTTAAGAGCTTTCAGAACTCAGTCCTCCGATGAATAGTCCGCGGAACAAACCTCGAGAGGGCCAGAAACACCGTCATAACTGAAACTTTACAAATACCATCGGTCCTATCATTCATTGGTCGACGGCACATAAAATTTTTCGACGGCCTAAAGTACTGTGCCAACCCTCTTTTCAGGGACATAGCCCCACCTCCCAGGCCTGGTAGGTGGCAAGGTTTGACCCCCTTAGCGGACGTGTTCGCTTAGGGAAGAGGTTCAGGTTTTTTAGACTGACCCATTTTCACACCATAGCCAGCAGAGTGAAATCAAAGTGAAATCATCCTCCTCACTTGATCAAGACAACAGGAAGACAATAGTCCAGTGAAGCGCCAGGATCTACGAAGCAACAAATCTTAAAATGCTGAGAAGGCAACACAAGATCGATTCCAATTCATTTGTTGTTTGTTTAAATTAATAAATGGAGGATAAGAAAAAAAAAAAAAAAATAAAAAATAATATTAAGAAAATTTAAATTAAATTGATTTATTACAGTTTTTCAATAGCTACAGTTTTTATGTTGTACAACTTCACCAAATTCTTATAGTACTGACATTCCATGCTTCTTTAGCGTACACAAGGCTGAAGATGTGTCTGAATATCATCCTTTTCCTTGAAGAAATCTGTAAAGCAAAATTTTGTTCCTTTAAGATAGCAGGGTCGGCTCTATAACCTCTGTACTGTATCGATTTGTTATCGTTAGATATAAAACAGCTGGAAAAGGTTGCATAAATGTTTTTGTGTGTTATCATCAATAAAGTTTGTTTATTCTATACAGTGAAAATAGTGTTTTTAATACATATAGTAAACCTCCATAAGTCAAAGTTAGTTCTGTTTCTACATATTATCTTTTTCTTTTATAATCCGTCACTCAATATATCATTGGAGTATATTACAGTGCCGAGGTACAAGATGTGGCATACATCTTCAAAAGAGTGATTGTGGAGAGATATGATGATGTTACAAAGCGTTCTTCTAATTCCAAAAGTCGAATATACCAGGTATTTACTTTTATACTCATTAATTCGCTTTTATACTCATCAAGACGCCACTTTTTATTCTTTAACCATTTTGGCTGAAACTTCATTTCATCCCAGGACCATAGAATTATAGCAGCTATATTTTTGTTCAACTCCAGGAATCCATTATTTATATGTTTTTCTAATTCCATCGTTCTGATGCTATTCATGACATTGTGAAGTAGAAAGTTATATAAAAAATCTCATTACTTATTTAGTTTGAAATGCTACCATGTCTTGCTTACATACTTTATCTATCTATACCATAGACCATATTTGTTGCTGTATTGGCTGTTCTTATTCCGCCTCACTCCTTTTAAATGTAATCCAAAAGATCGCATCTGAAAAACGAAGGTTTCGTTAGTTCGCTTAATTAATCTATGAGTGAAATTCATTTTCAACACCTCTTTTCACTGCCAACATCACTCACCCGTCAAATAGAGATGCCTGATCATAGCATGAGAAAGCAATCGTCATTTCCTGGCATAGACTGCTCGAGGTAGTGAGTGGACTGTATCCATTTGCATAATAAGTTATGCAGAGAACTGCTGGCCAGCAAAGCGATGGTTGCCTTATCACTCGAGCAGGAAATGCAACAACTAAATTGACATTTTATGATAATTTATGGATATTACTTTCTTTTTAAATTAACTTGATCTTATCTTATTATTTTAATTAGTAACAATAAAATTAATTAAAAATGAAATTGAAAATCATAGTTATTAAATTATTATTATTATTGTTGGGAAGAGGGGCTCATCTCAATTGTTCCGTTGCCAACCGGTTCTTAAACTAAGAACAAAAAATAAAGAAAATACCTTTATAAATGACACAAACTAATTAAATTATATATTTACAAAATTAAAAAAAATAAATAAATTATTGAAAACAGTGAATTAAAGAAAGAAAAAAAAAAAGTTTTTCCGTAAGTAGCTGGAGCTTGTATTAGTGTATCAATGACTATTTATTCGTAAGTGGCGAAGTTTGAATTTAGCTTCTGTGAAACGTTAATGATTTTATTCCAGTAGTTATCGTCCAATCTTTTAGCCCTTTCCCAGAACTTGTGTATTTATCCCTACGGCTATCTAGTTGTTCAATGCCTGTTTGCCTTCGGATTGCTACTATAGAGGTACACTTGGCATCACCCGTTATTACGCTGAGAGCGTTGTTTTGGACGACATCATATTTAATTAGGCTACTTTCGCTTGCTAAAAAGGTGACTTCACATCCTTATTCGAGTACAGGGCGTGCGTAGGTCTTATAAGCCGTAGTTAGTACATCTTGTGTCGCTCCCCGCTTAGTAGCGGTTATCCTCTTCAGAAGGATGAAGCGTTTTAGACCTTTTTTCAGTTGTTTCTGCGATATGAGAGTTCCAGGAGAGCTTATTGTCTAGTGTGGTTCTTAGATACTTTGACAGTGATACTTGCCGAAGAGAGATTCCTTTGTAATTTATATCGACTGATGGGGATCTAGTGGATAGTAGTGAATAGTAGACGTTGCTATGTTTGTAGGATACTAGGAGAAGAGCTAGCGAAACAAATGTACTCCCAGCTGTGGAACATTTTCTTTCTCTCTAAAGGATGTATCAATTTCACTGTGAGCCACCGTACAGAGCAAAATCATACGTCACTAAATGTCTAACCATTTCAGAAGTCCTGAGATTTCATTAATTTCTGTCTCAGGCAATGAAATTGCAATAAAATAATTCTAAGAGGGAAATGAATATTTAAATTCATTGAGAGCCAACACTGCTCAGCCATTCCATTCCTCTCTATTTGCATAGTCCCCTCGGGGCAGGAGTTAAGAACCTCCTTAAGGCAAATCTCTTCACACTTGACCCAAAAACTCTTTAACCCATTGCCTCATTGCAACAGATCGCCCGATGTCAACTCGTCTTCGTTCCTTACGATCCTTCCTTTCACGTGTTCCCAGGCAGGGTCCTTAAGGACCAAGGATGACGACACTTTTCCATTCAGGAATAATCTCAGGATCCTTCTCTTATCCATTCACATTAAGTAGATTGAAGGTAGTTACTTTAATTAACCTTATCAACAATCCTAATTAGGTATTTCTTTATTTAACAAACCGAAACTGCTGTGAATAATTACAGAATTTCCATTTTCTTAATCAGATATAAAAACAATACAAAAAATAAATGAATATTTACTTCCGAACTGTAAGGAAGTTACTTTTTAGCCTAACTTAGTTAGACATCCTTTACATAACATTTTTCGCTAAATCTATTTCCAAATTTTGAAAAACATAAAAGTCATGAAAGATAAGAAACTGTATAGCGTTTCGGAATACTTCAACATTTACTATATTTGAGTTCAAAGCTCCCAGTAAAAAACAAAAAACTTATTTACATGACAGTAATTAGACCCATTTGGACATTCGGAGTTGAGTTTAGGGGCTCCATTAAACGTATCCAATCCTTACAGTCCTCAAAAAATCCTCAATGCTTCTTATTTTCTCCCAAAAAAACTTGTACATAAAGATCTTAATGTTCCATATGTTTTTGATTTGGCCCAAACTAGACACCTATCCTTTCATAGTACTAAGTCTCAGTATTTATAAATACTTTTTTATATGTAGACAAAGTGAAATACCATTGAAAAAAAATTACTATTTTTTAGAATAACCTGAAGATGAGTTATGGATGCTAGAACATCTTGTTAATGTAAATAAAATTTAAAAAGAGTATATGCTCAAATATTTTAATCAAAAATAGAATTACATTAAAATAACCAAATGCCGCCAATTCCTTATAATATTTTGGTCGTTTTAAATTTTGAGATAGAATAAGACTAAAATGTGTGAACTTGGACGATTTATTTTGCTGAAACATAAAATTATTTTATTATTATAACAGTACATTCTCACTATCTGCTCCTTAGAGTATTATGATTTATTTCTTGAGAAGATATCCTTCGCCGAAGAGGATATTCCACGTCGATATGAAGATGTTATCCGGAAGAAATCCAGGCTCGTTCCCCTCAAAACACCGCCCGCACCGTCGCTGATGTAAAACTTTCATGAGATTCTTTCTGCATGAGCGCAGATTCTGCTTAACCCCGTTTGTGCAGTACTTACGTGAGGAGGGTACGTGATGTACTCGAGCCATTCCTTCGATGCGCAGCATTCCACGGGGATCAATCATTATTTAAATGCTATTTCAAAATTCATTATCGGGCACTCATTATCAATGAGTTATTTTCTTCTTAATTATTTCTTAAAATTATATTTATCAATTATAGTTTACATTCGAAAGAAGAATTACCTGATATGCTGACTCTAGAAGTTTTTTTAGTGAAAAAAAAAAAAAAAAAGATTTCATGGGCATTATAACATACTTAATAATTACATAAGATATCATACAAATATCACTAGTGACGTGGTTAAGAGAGCAACGCTGGGAGTACTTTTTAGTGGAGAGACAAGCTTGGTTCCGGATTTTTTTGAGATTCTTGTTTATAATATATATAAGTAATAAATAAAAAAAAATCTTTATTTTTTTTGAGAGTTTAAGTCCCTTATGAATAAAAAAACAAATAACAATATTAAACTGAAAACTCAATAGAAAGATATTAACAAAAAAGTAAAATAATTATTTGAATTCACTAAGAACAAAACAAAAATAATAACATTTTATGTATATAAAAATGTGGAAAATGTATTTGAATGGCGAATCGTGAATGGGTGGAGTTCCGTTGACAAGATCGGATTAAGAAAGATCAGATTGTATTATATAATCTGATTATACTTATATTTTTTTATTAATTGATTTATATTATTATTTTCTATTTTTTTTTAAATTAATATTTATTATATTTTATACGTTGAATAGCGTGAGAATTTTTTTTTCTAATTTATTTCTTAGATTTCTTTATTTATTTTTTAAACTTTAAATCTTTTATTCAGAAAGTATTACAATATACCTCAAAGTGGGAAATAATAATATGGATGGATTTATGAACCCATTTACACAATATGTGCAATAAGAAATAAATGGAAAGAAGAGAAAAAATACGTTAATAAAGAACCTCATAATATATAAAACAATAAATAGTGTGAAAAATAAATAATTAAGAAACTTCTAACAATAAAATATATAAAGTGAAAAAAAAATGCAATTAGGATTGATAAATTAAATGCCACTTCTATTGAGATTATTTTAAACACTCCTTACACTTCTATATCATCATGCGTACCTCAAGTGAAAAAAAATGCATTAAAAAAAAAATAAATAAAATAAAAACAACAGTAACAACAAAAATAAGATTTAATTAAAATTTATATTCTTTAGTAAAGGAGTGTTTAATATATTTAATTTATTTTTATATACACTTTTTTTAGGATAACTCCTCAAAACATTATTTATTATCACTCAACAATGTGTTACAAGCTTCGGGGCATATCTCATCATCAGACTGAAATTTACATTTATTCTTATTAAAATTCTAATAACATTCTAAATAAATCAAATTAAATCAAAAAAATTTAATTCACTTATTCTTTTTGTAGTGTTAACACACCAGGACAATAACTACAATTACTTTTGATTAGTTTAAGCTACCCTCCTTATAAAGGGTCAAGGTTCTATTTCATTCATCTATTTAGTAAAAAGAATAAACGCAAAGCTAATAATGAAAGAGGCCCTTGAACCCTAATAAGCAGGGTAGTTTAAAATAAAGCAGTTTTAGTTATTGGCCAGGTGTGTTAACTTTACAAAAAAGAATAGGTAAATTAAATTATTTGTTTTTTATTTATTTAGAATGTATTGTTTGAAGTGTAATGTAAAAAGTTTTGCTAAAAAAAAAAGTGTATATAGAAATAAATTAAAAGTAAAAAAATACAGTTATATATTATTTAAAATATACATGTAAGGTTGAGCAACCTTCAATCATCTGTTAATTATTTATCATCTGTGTTTATCATTTTATTGATCTTAAACTTCATTAACCTATTTTAATTGTTGTATGCTGTAACTAACTGATGTATTTACGTGTAATTTAATTCTTCACTTTCATTGAATAAATCACGTTTTAACGATCTTAGAAATAAAATTACAAGATCTCAACAAGTAGAAAAATGGCTCAACTATTTATTCAAATTGTAAAGAGAAGTGACGAAGACTTTGTGATTCAGTGCATTTCCATTGACAAGACAAATTAGTACTTATTACCTGAAGAATCCAAAGACTTAAAGTTCCACTCCTTTTTATCAGGTAAGAAACCTATAATAAATGCTATGAATGCTATAAAAAACATTAATGGTTACAGAACAGTAGCTGTTAAGATGGATGATAATATTCAAAGAGAATATTTTGATGAATATTCTAATATTTGTTTTCGGGAGTTACCATAAGAGGAATGGGTTTTAAAAACAGTTCCTTCTTAACATTAAAACTAGAAAGCCGGGCGAAGTCAGATCCGCTGATCAAACTAAATGTTGCTATAAATGACAATATTAAATAAAGGCTATTTATGATAGTGGCTCCAATGTGACAATAATGAATCAACGAATTGCTTACTTGCTGAAGTTAAAATTAATTAAACAAAGAGCGGCGCTAAAAACTATCAGCGGACTTAACTTCACCTCAGCCCGGACTAAAATTAGACCCCGTATTGGAAACATTACTAATTACATAACAACCTATGTAGTCAAGAATAATAATTTCTCTTATGATTTGTTACTAGGTATAGATGCTGTCAAGAAATTTAAATTAATGCAAGATGAAAATTTTTCAACACAAACATCATAGCATCAGAAGATCTAGTAGTGATCAAAATATAAACTTAACACGATGGAAACTCGATCAGATTGAGACAACCAGACTTCATCAGAAGCAGACTACAACTACTTGTAAGAAGTTTGGAAGTGATTGCAAAGAAAATTTTAACTTTTATAAATTTGATGTTAATTGAACAAGAGGAGCATAAACAAGAGATTTTACTTCTACTTATAAAGTACAAACATATATTTGCTAAAGACCAAGTAATAAACACAGATAATAAATAATAAACAAATGATAAATAATTAACGAAATAAGGTTGCTCAACCTTCAATCATCTGTTAATTATTTATCATCTGTTTATTATTTATCACCAGTGTTTATTACTTTGTTTTGACCTTCATTAACCTATTTTAATTGTTGTTTGCGGTAACTTACTGTTGTACTTAAGTGTAATTTAATTCTTTACTTTCATTGAATAAATTACGTTAAAACTATCTTAGATAAATTCTTCTAGGGATCCCCCAACTAAACTTATTCCTTTGTAGATATTATATAAATGTATGCATGGTAATCCATATTAATCATTGCCCTTGATTAAAGCAGCTTGTAATATTTATTCAGTAAAACAATTTCACTAAAATTTTATTTATTTATTTTAATTATATTATTAAGGCAATGCTTATATTATCCATGTCTAAAATATTTCAATGCCTGGAGTTATTGTTACTCAATTATTTATTTAACTTAAAACTTTTTAGCTTGGATTGACTCAGCTCGTCATAACGAACTCCTTCGATCGCCAAGAGTCGTTTGGAATGACAAAACAGATTTAGGCTGCTAGCCCGACGTGCTCTGAATGTAGAACCGGCCTGGACAATTAAAGATAAATTCAAATCTTTGTATAAAGATGGAAAGTGAGTTTATGCTCAGAATACCCGCCACTTATGCTAATATGAGACTTCTTTCAACACGGTACAAAAGAATTCTGTGACTTACGTAAACCGCAGCTGTTTGGGAGGACCGGAGGCTGTCGGAAGGAGGTTCAAATAACCCTCTACCGCCCGTAAAAACTACCTTTGCCTTCCTCAGGAGAACATTACGCTAATGAGGAAGTGGAGAGGTAATACTGTCTATCTAAGGATAATGCACCATCATCCGACGATATCATTCGATTTTGTAAAAGCCGCTCCCGACTTTCACCGATAAGGAATTACCGCATTATCAACCGCCACTATCGAAACCGAGATGACAAGTCAAGATAGTTCACCGCATTATCGAATATGTCAATATTGTTACAAACGTTGAAACTAAAATAGTTAAAAGTATTTTTTTTTTAAATAACTATTTTTTAGTTGTTGTTTTTTTTCGGTTATATATCACATAATTAGGAGGAAATAAAATAAAATGATAGATAAATAAATAAAAATTTGTACCACTACAACCCATGAAGGGTCTTGGGCTCAGTATTTAGGTTAAGTACCGTAAAACGGCGCCCCAAAAACGTCACGCCGTTCACGGTCAAAGTCACGCCGCGGCATGACTTTGCACCATTTTTGTTGAACTTCATTCTTTAACTACCTTTCAATAATGTTTAAAATGCATGTATCAAAATATTTGCTTTGAACAATGAGCTTAAAAATGTTGTTGATTCATCGCATAATCTTGGAATTGCAAAATTAACGAAACTTATAATTAACTTTATTGTTTTTAAACTTTGGTGCTAAGTCAACCGGATACCCGTGGCATTAGAAACATATTCTGGAACAAAGGCAAAGCTTGATAGTAGTTATTTGCGATAGCAAATAATATAAGCGATAGTAGTAGTTATTTGCGACAAAATATACTTGGTGCAAAGTCATTCCTAGTTCATATCCAAAAGAGGATTCTATTTTAGTTTTAAATACCTTGACTTTTGGCAAACATTTTGAAAAAAAATGAATATTATAAACTTAAATTACAATAATAATAGAATAAAATTAATGCAAACATAATCAATTTGAGAAACATTTAGTTGTTGAAAGCAGGACTTAATCCCAAAAAGCAATCACACCTGTTGAAACACTACAATCAACTGACTGTTATAAAACATGACAGGTGACAAGGATCAGTTTGAAAATTCCTTAGACCTAATCATTATTGTCATAAGTAAGTAAGGAATATCAAATATCCCTTACCATTAGAAAAAACACTTTTTCTTCAACTGAAACTTTTTAGTGAGCTTGGTGCAAAGTTAACTACACTGGTGCAAAGTCAGGCCGTTTTAGAGAAAAATAAGCTACGCCTGAATCCAGAGAAAAGCAAGGCTATCCTTATCGGTTCAAAACCTACCCTTAATTCCCTCCCTTACTATCCATTACTTTACCTCAATATCCGTATAATTCAATTTCAAATTTCCACCAAAAACCTCGGAATCTCCTTTGATCAACACTTATCTTGGAATAACCACATTTCCCAAATAACCAGAAAATCCATCATGATCCTCAAACAGCTCCAAAGACATCGTGACTCCTTTCCCCGAAGTACCCGCCAACTTCTGGTATCCTCTCTCATTTTTCCCCACTTTGATTACGGGTGCTTGGTGTATGTGGGGATGTCTGTTGAGCTAGAGATGAGACTAAGGAGACTAATGAATTGCTTCATAAGATTTATCTTTGGGTTCGACAGACGGTCTCACGTATCTTGCCGGTACAAAGAGCTAGGGTGGCTTTTCCTCGATTTTCGATGGCAATACTTCCTCGGCACTTTTCTATTCCAGTCATTTAAAACCAATAAACCTTCCTATATCCTAGACCTACTTACTCTGCGTCACTCCATTCACTACCTGAATACAAGATCCCAACCTTCCAGCCTACATACCTCCTCACATAGAACTGCCTCCTTTGAAAAATCCTTCGTTATCCGTGCTACCTCTATTTGAAATTCCTTACCTATCCATATTCTCAAAGCCTCTTTCTTAACTTCTTTTAAACATCTTTCATTTATACATCTCCTCGATCTTCAATCTTCCACAAAAATGTAAATAATATGTAAATGTACATAAGTGTGTTAAAATTTTTCCTGTTGATTGTTTTAATTTTTTTATTTATTTTTTTTTACTTAATTTTAGTTTTTAGTTTATTTTTTGTTTTTTATTTCTTCTTCCTACTTTTTTTCTCCTAATTTAATTGTATTACTGATGTGCTTATTTAACTAATCTCAGCCAGACAATTGTACCAGTTATTGTGCACTTTAATTATTCTTAGGGGACAGTCTGTCCCAGAATAAAGTTTATTTTTCATTTTTTTTACGATAGTTTCCTGGCCAACGGTTGTGTAAGAAGGAGGATTTGGGTAGAATTCTTGCTCAACCACCAGGTTTCCTGGCCATGAAGTTGAGCCACGGTCAAAATTCAGAAAATTGCCCTCAGTCGGACAGGAACTAGGTCCCGGGATCATTGTAGGCAAGCGTCTTACCTACTGAGTTACCACACCTCACTTAATTAGGGTTATGGTTTAATTACTTGAATGTTGTAAAGTATTTAATTCAATTTTTTATATTTTTTATTAGGCCAACACTGACCTGATATTGAGGCTGATTTTTTTGTTTTACTTTTCTGTTATTACAATTTTCTAAATATTGTGTTATTATTATTATTCATAGGCACTACGCCCTCAGTTGAGAGTTGGTTTACTCCAACATCGATCGCCAGTTTTCCCAATAAAGTGTTGCTGCCTTCAAATTTCAAGTACCAACCAGAATCCTTGCATTAGTAGTTACAGAATCTTCCCATATAAGCTTTGGACGACCAACTCTTCTAGTTCCATACACTCGCTCACTTAACACTTTCTTTGGAATTTCTTCAGGATTCATCCTTTTTACGTGACCGGCCTTCGTAATCTGGCTAGTTTAATGACTTGCACAACATCTTTGTAAAGGTTCTTTAGCTCGTGATTTGTCCTTGCCAGGTTTGATTAATGCATACTGGTCCGAATATTCTTCGGAGAATTTTCCTCTCAAACCACAGGAGCGACAATTGAGTGGCTTTAGTCATCGTCCACATTTTAATAATGTATAAAAGCTCAAATATTCATTTATTTATGTTAAGATTGATGAATTACTTTACAATTCTTTTGGAATTGTTTTTATTTAAAAAATAGTTTCGAATGTTAAGCAGTTATGTTATCATCAGATCTAATGAAGCAAAGCGAAAATTATCTGATTATCTGTATTATCTTATTTGGATCCTTTCTGATATTAATGTCATCATCAGCACAGGGGCAATTTTTGAGTTAGTGAAAATAGTCATGTGTGATAAAGTTTCTAATTTATTTGATTTGGTCTTTTAAAAATGTTCCATCAACTAGGTTGTCTCTGGGTTTTTATTGAAAAACAAGTATGTAAAAAGCAGTTTTATTAGTTTCACTCCCAAATTTGGCCGTATTTGTCCAAAAGAGGAATTAATTTATTATATATCATTCATAAACTGAGAGGAAGAACCGCATGCAATGATACTCGGTTACTTGTACTTCAACTGTCGATTATCACTTTGACCCTATGAAGTGATTCAGTGCGCCTAAACGAATGACAAACCCTTTAATTTTCGAAAACGAAGTTATAAAAAAAAGCAAATATATATTTTATGTGAATGGAAACTATAAACTCTTCATAATATAGCCACAGAATTGTATTATTCAGAATATTTACTGGAAGCGAAATAAAAAACATTATTATAGTGATCTCGATGGAAACGACTTGAAGATATAATAAACATATAGAGCCGAGAGGAAGGAGTGGAGGGGGGAGGAGGGGAGGAGGGGAGGCTATTGTGAGCAGAAACTGCTCCATGACAAAGCCCCGCTCGCTTTGGATTCCACAGCCATCGTGATCACCTCCCAGTTAGCTCCTGTATTCATCCTGAATACATTATCATACTCCTCTATACTTAGGCCGTATTTCCTTGGAATGGTATCATTTAGGGACTCAATTCTCCCTACTTAAGAATTATTGCCTGAAAATGGGATTCGTAGCGTATCTAAAGAAGGAAGAGGATGTATATATTTCCTTATGATGTAGAGCCATTTACTGAAAAAGTGCTGGATGCTTTACAATCGATGCGAGATGGATATTCCATTCCGATATACATATTTGAATGTTAGAAAAAAAAAGAAAAGGCGTGAATTGTTTTGTCAAGCAGCATTACTCCGAATCATTGAATTAATTGCTAATGCTATTTTTACTTTTACTATTGCAATAGTTTTACGAAAAACTAGTTCCGAATGCTAAACATCCATCATCAGCTCTCAAATATAAATTTTCAAAACATCAGCACTTTATTACACAATAATAAAACTTTATTAGTACAATAATAGTAAATGGTCATACATTGATTTATATATATATATATATATATATATATATATATATATATATATATATATATATATATATATATATAGATCGTCCTCTGCTTTTTTTTTTCATCTCGGGGGTACCAATTCATGACCACTTATCGATTTTTTCTCCTTACGAGGTGTCCTGCCCAAGTCCATTTTCTTTTGCGAATTGTCAGAGCTATGTCTAGAATTTCGTTTTGCGCCTTATCCACTTTCTTGATTTTTTTGTCCTCTTTGTGATCTGTAAGGTATACCGTTACTCGTAGTTTTAAGACAATAGTTTGATTTATAGGCAAAGTTTCGCAAGCATAAGGTAAGGTTAAAGTTGGCAGAACTGTGTCGTCAAAATAGACCATATTATATCTTCAAGCATAAGTGTACAGCAGGAATTAAGGAATTGTTTTAGCTGGAATGGAAAGGGACTAAGCTTAAATAAGCTTAAATGATGAATGACTAAATAACTTACAGTTTGCTGACGCCAATTTTTAATAAGAAAAAATACTGATGAGGTCCAAGAAATGTTCAGAGAATTGACTACCAAAGGGTAAGACATAGGTTCAAAGCTTAATTTAAAGAAATTTAAATACATACACAAAGGGCGCCCTAGAAAACAATTATATAAAAATAGAAAAAGTGAATAGCTTTAAATACATTGGACTATGACACTTAAAGATAGGAACATGGAAACAAGCAAAAGATGTTTTGCTATCTGGAAAGCTCTTCTTAGAAACAAGCTGTTTTTCAGATCCGAAGTTCCCCTTAAATGAAGAAGAAATTATAGGAAAGTACGATCCTGCCAACTTTGACTTTGTTACATAGATTATTTATTAATTCTTATATTATACACACTAGTTTTCAAAAATTTAAGACAAGAAATAAAATACATATACATATAAGAGACTTTTGAAAGATATCAAGAGTGGAAGGGAAGTGAAGAAGGTCGAGGTAGGTTAAACCCTATTTTTCCTACATTTAAATTCCAAGAGATAATAAGCTCCAATCCTAAAAGATAATAATTAACCATGGACGCCTTTCTCTTATTGGTTTATATATATATATATATATATATATATATATATATATATATATATATATATATTATTTTTCTTCCTTTACATTTAATCATAGCTCTTCGAACCAATCTGTCGTGTCTTTTGTCAGAAGTGTCTTTTGCATACTGTAACTGAATCACCTCGGGTTGAAGGTATCTTCGTTCTAAGAATGTCCTCTTATGCAGATATTCGATACATCTCTGAAATAACTGAAACGTATTAGACTCCACTTGTCATGCTCAAATAATCAGACTCCAGTTATTAGTTTTTATCACGGAATTGAAGAAACTTGTTCTAGACTGGTGATACATGGAATGGGTTTTTTGTGATATAAGTGAAAACTCAGGGATGATGCACCCCTAATTTATTCCTGTATAAACATATCGCTTCTGAACACTAAAAATACTTATATTTTATAGTAATTAAGAGAATCTTGGACGCTTACAACTAAAGAAAAAATAGCCAACATAAAAAATTGGAACGTAGAATTCCAAAACCTGCCAAGTCCAATTTCCATTTGTTTTATCTTTGATTCGTATTCTTGCCAGATTGCCTTTAGGTGGAAGGTTTATGATATGTGGAAATTAATTAAATCAAATTGAAAATAACCATACAAAATATCAGGGTTCTTTTTCGAACCAGCTATGAAATATTTTTAAAAAATGGACTTGGTTGGATTTGAAATTCAACGCCTCAATAACAAAAATATAAGAAATATTAGGTAATTTAGTTCAGTTCAAATGCAAAAATTACAATAAAATTTGTAAAGAAAGATTCTACTACCTAGTAAGTGTTTGGAGAGCAGCAGCTTCTTAAGGTTACTGGATTAGATTGTTACAGGGAACTAAGACTGCTTAGAGAGCTTCATAAGAAAAAGAATAAGCGTAAATTTTTACATTTTCCATTTTAAAATTCCATTACGTTTTCCAGGTATTAACTTTACAAAATGTTATTTACAGATTACCAATTCAAAAGCTAAAAATAGCGTTATAACTATTGCTAACTCAGAGGTCAGGCAACTAGATGGAATTAAGACAAGCTGATGTAGGAATTTAAATTCCCGCTCTGGGTGTTCGCTAAGCGAACGTTATTTCCCAACAGTACTTGCTAAATTCTTAATTAAATTAAAGAACCTCGCTCCCAGCCGTTCAAGATACTATTTTACATAAAAATCCATTTAGCTTTTAAACGGGAAATGTTAAGCAGCCTCCACTCTCTTTATATTATAAAAAAACATCTGTAATTTTCCCGCTGTTCTCTAAAGCATGTTTACGTTTAACCTAGTTTTAGAAAACCGTTTCCACTTCTTTTTTTTCGCTACAGAAGCAGAATGTAAATTTAAATAATATTGTTCTCACACTTCTTGTAGTATGTATAATTCTATAATGGCATTTTATGTATGAGCAGGAAAATTCACCAGTTTAATTCTATAATACTAAATGTATCGAATTCCACTGCACTGCCAAGGATAAAAGCAGGAACTCCAAAATTTTTAGATTACTGACTTATTTTATTTTTCGTTGTAAAATATTTGATTGGATGCTCCATAGATAAGCATCAGATTTTTTACATCCCATCCAGATCCCTTAATAGCATCCTATAATCTTCAACCCCACTTATTCCTGATTGAAGACTGATGCAATGACTGTCGAATCAAAGTAAATGAATCTAAATGCACCAACGTTGTCTTTATCCTTCGCCGCAATTCCAGTCCTCTTATCTATTTCAATGGTATTCCACTACCTAAAGCTGATACAGTTCGGTATCTTGGTTTCTACCTAGACAAAAGACTTACATGGAACTCACATACTCTACTCAAAAGGCTACAACTTAACAGACGCTTCAGCCAATTGTATAGACTACTAAATAGGACATCTCATCTTTCTATTTAAAATAAACTTTTCCTATACAAAACCATCATTAAACCCATTTGGACTTAAGGACTTGAACTGTGGGGGATAGCAAAAAAGTCGAATATCAAACGCATTCAATCCTCCAAATTATAGTAAATGCTCCTTACTACTTTTCCAACAAAACCCTACATAACGATCTCAATATACCACACATCTTCGACCTCATACCTCTTAAATTTTCGAAACTCCATCGCAACCTTTCCTTTCATCCTAACCCTCTGGCCCACTCTTTATCCAGCTCCATACATCCTGATAACCTACGTCGCAGACTAAAACGGCCAGCTTTCTCCACTCCTGCTCGGCGTGAATTTACTATAGCGCTCTCACTCCGCCTTCACTGGTTTTATCACTTGTGACATAGCTGAGAGAGAAGAGCTGGGATCTCTCTTTGCCTGGCTTGTCCCTCTACAAGTGGAGAGACAGGTCTGGTTGTGGGATCCCTAGAATGAGTGTGCGTTGTAAATAAAGTACGATTGTATTTTTAAATTTTAATTTAATGTTGTTTTATTATTTTTTTATTTATTTATTTTATTTTTATTTACTTTTTTACTTTTTGTTTTTTATAATTTTACTATTTTATTTTATATTTATAAGCGTATTGTATACTTTATATTGTTTATGCATAGCAAGTTATCTTCTGTTCTCTTTTTATTCATGTATATATTATATATGTATATATATATATATATATATATATATATTTTTTTTTTTTTCTAATTATTTGTTTATTTTTTCTCATTGTACATAATGTGTAAACGTAATCATACGCCATCTATATTGCTTATTGCCCACATTTGTGTGGTAAAAGATTTTTTACTGTTTTTATCTTTGGCGGGGTAGTATAGTTCAATACAATTAGCATAATATAATTCTAAATCAATCAAGTTCTTAATCTGGAATTCAGTTACCAAGATTTTATTCCTATATCTTTCTTATATATTTTACCCTCTCAGCTTTCATTTAACCGTTTAAAAAATATGACATCAGACGTCCTTAATCCTGAAACACCACATCGGCCACTGTCATCTGCACCCGGAGACACAGCTTACGGTACTAGCTATAGTCACCGCTGCCTGCTTACATAAGGATGACAGACCATCAACAAGGATACCAGTGAGTCCTTGATGGCAGAGGAGTGACGCCTGATGGAGTAGTACGACCTTTCGGCGGCGTCAGAGCGCCATCATCAGGGAAAGGTGAAAAGGAAGCACTAAGACCTCATCACATCTTCCGAACAAACCACAAAGTCAGCAGCTACTTTCACGGAATCTCATTGAGGAGAAATTTCTTTCAAGGGCTCCTTCCCATACTGCGCACGCGTGAGGTTGTTGCATAAGTGACTCAGGTGCATTGTCCCAATGTCGTTGGGCCCATGAGGCAGTTACGGAACGTTTCTTTTGAAAATGTTTAACATCATAAATTTGTAATTTATACATATTTTTGTCTTAAATGCAATTATGCTATATACTTATTATGTGGATAATAATAAATCGATTGTTATGTGCAAAATTATATGTTTTGTCTTATATGCAATTATGTGAATTCCAGTTGGAGTCCTAGGTAGCGGATCTGTTGAACAGTGATCTGAAATCATGAAAAAGAAACAAAATAAAAAATGTTTAATACTTAATATTCAAACTTTTATTCAAAGGTCATTAAAAGTCTTTACTTTGTTGTCAGAAATTTGATGATCTTAGTGGAGATAATCAATAAAAATTTAAAAGTTCCCAATTTTAATTAAAAATGGAATTAAAACGAAGGCTGATGAATTAAATACAGCGTAACGCCTTACACAAAACATTTACAACAAAAGATACATTTCCAATTAAACAAAATTACACCATAACAGAAACACTTATTCTGAATAGGAAAACTGATACCGACAACGAAATGAGGAAAAAATAATGCAAAATAATAAACGAAATTCTTGGTCCGAAAATTTCAGATGAACAATCTGTGCTCAGAAGTAAGGAATCTAAACAATATTCAGATATTTACTGTGACATCTCGTAAACAAAGTTTTCAAAGTTGAGTTTTTACGGACTCATCAAAAGAATGAACACGAATTATCATACAAAAAGAGTATTGGAATTTTATGAAAATAGGAGTAAATTCATAATAGACACCGTCAAATCGATGGGTGAAATTAAAAAGGACCTTAAGATATCTGGAATTACTCATGGAGACATCCTAGATAGGGACATATTTATATCCAAAATCCACAGTTGGCAAACTGACCAAGAAGAAGCACCAAAGAAAAATACAGAAACCTTGGACAGATGAAAGAAAAGTGGCCATAGCAGGAGAATGAAGGAAATATTGGCACAGAGGAGGGCAAGAAAACGCATGTTGTGCTTCGCACATTGGGCTCAGTCGCAATAAAAAAAAAGTTTTAAATGTTTTATAGATAATTTATTTTATTTTATTTTTTTTTTAAACTTTTGAAAAAAATATATACTTGTATTAATTTCTGTACAAAGCAATATGTTTTGCATACAGGGTGAGTACCTCTTAGTTTAAAAAAAAAAAAAAATGGTGAAAACAGGTAAAAAATTAAGAAAAATGCCCTAGACCTTACCTTTCTGTTCCAATCCGTTGCAGATCTACGATAATTCAAAGACTTTTTGAGGAAACCACGTTTTTTACTATAAAAGTTGTAATATCTCCATTTTGTTTAAATATTTTTCAATTGTTAAAAACATTTTTTTAGATTTAGCATTAAATTTCCTATAAGGGCAGAGTACATGTAACCTTGAATTTTACAAACTTGGAACCTAAAGAACAGCTTGATCTTCACCTTATTTAGGGAAGTTACAATGTCTTATAATACTTTACCGCTCACCGTTTTTCAAAAAAAACTATCCACAAAAACTTGCAAATTTAACCAGCTTTCCAACGGTATGATTAAATTAATGATCTTTATTGATTTTATGGAGAAATTTACTTTTAAAACCTGCAAAACATGGTGTTTTTATTTTTAATAGAAATCAGTAACTTGTGTAAATAAGACATTATAATAATTGCTTAATGGAAATGTGCGTTTAAAACATAATTAACTCTTCATCGGAATACAAAGTAAAGAAAAAGATTATTGTTTAATAGAAAGGAAAACTGTCAATAAAGCGACACCAGATCAAAAGACTTTATGTTATTACATTTTTTATTTAGGATTGAATTTATTAGATTTTCAATGTAAGGTTAAAATCTAATGATGACGAACATAGACAGATTTAGTTATAACAGTTTTTACAGGGGAAACAAATAAATGTAATAACATGAGTTCCTTTGATCTGGTTATGGTTAAATAATACATAACCATTTTATAAATATTTCAACGTATTAGATAATAAGAAACTAGTGGTATTTTTCACTGGAAATATATAAGTTGTACAGTATACCCCAAGATTATACAAAGTTATGTATTTAAAAAACATTGGCTACAAGAGGACTTTGATAAAGAGAGCTAGCAATGAGAGATTCGGTGGCGGGAGTGACGTTGCGTTCTATGTAAATATATAGCAAAAGAAAAGGAGGTGGACGTGAGCCAGGCGATAAGGATGATGAAGAGATGCTGGAAGAGCTGAGAGTACAGAGCTCTGGAGCTGGAGAAGTTGCCTTTATCTCCAGCTGGCTCCTGTCCAGGGCGATCTCGGCCACTCCGGTCTTGTTTACTCCTTCAAGGCTCTTTGTCCTCCCTCCAGCGATATATTTTATTTATGCCAGCCACCTCCGCCGCTTCTTGTCTTTGTCTTAGTTCCTAACAGGGTATGGCGGTATTATTTAATGAGGTTTTGAGAGCAATAACAACCGACTGTATTAGTTGTATTAGTATGATACAAAAAAAAAAAAAATTATAATAAAAAAAAATAAAAAATCAACAATACGCAGAAATACATTTGTTAATTTTAAATAATCGATAATAGTGCGAATTAATTTAGTAAGAAGTAAATAATTCTTACTTTTTTTTTTTTTTTTTTTTTGTTTAAAATATTTCCTAAAGCTAGGGTTTCAGTGCATGTGATTTCGGAAGGAAATGTGCGAAATACTCGCCCATAGGGCGAACCAGACAGTTATAGATACCCTTAAAAAAACATTCAGAAATATCCATACTAAAATTAGTGAAAGAATACTTCAATAAAGTTGAAATTTGCATTGAGTTTTTCTAAATTACTATACTTTGAGCTAAACAAGAAATTTCACACCAATCATTATTCCTGGAATGTACTTTACAAGATAGTGACAAAAAATAATGTAGAATCAGTTATTGATACCCTATGGATATGTTTAGAAATACAGACAGAATTAAAAGCACTTTCACACAGTTGAGTTGCAGGATTTAGAGAAAATTTTATGATTTATTATTTCTTTTATACTAATTTCTTTTTTTCAAATTTTTAGGATAGGGTGTCAATAACTTTCTGGGGTGTCAATAACCGTTTGGTTTACCCTACAAAGTCGTAACATTACCAGATATTTTTAATATTCAGTATATTTCTATAGGAGATGTAGATAGGATAGGCAGTCATAGATACTCAGCAGATCAAAATAAAATTGTTATTTTATTTTAATTGTTAAAGCCAACGTTTCGACTTGCGTCCCAAGCCTTCATCAGGGGTAGGAGAAAAGAAAGCAAGCAAAAAGGTATGACAGAATTGTAAAAAATATATGAAAAAACAACAAACAAACAATTGCAATACAAGTCGAAACGTTGGCTTTAACAATTAAAATAAAATAACAATTTTATTTTGATCTGCTGAGTATCTATGACTGCCTACCCTAACCATCTACATCTCCAATACTTCACAGTCAACTGTACCTTATGAGTATATTTCTATAGTTCAATAAATACGGATGAACTTGATGAATTTTATTTTCTTGGATGTTTGTTCAAGAAGCTGTTGTTGTTAAAAAAAAAAAAAAAAAAAAAAAAAAAAGTGCATACCAACCAGATCTTTTCTATTAGAGATGACAAAGAAGAGTATCAAATATTATTTTACAAAATTGTAGGGTTTTTATTTTGTTTAAGACTGTTTTACAACAGTCAAATAAGTTGGTTTCATTTTTGCCTGTCCAACCAATCTCCCTCCCACATTCCCTTATTCATAATTCTTTCCATGACGCCCTCAATTCAACATCTTATAGGAAGACCTTTCTTTCCAGGCTCCATTCAACAATTCTGTTTGGCCATCGCTCATGCCCAAACTATTTTAGCCTCAAAGTCTCAATAGTATAGAGAATGCTATCCATTTGGTTTATTCTCAGCCTAATTTCAGGGTTTGGAACTTTTGACACCGACTTGCTCAATAGTATGGAATTTAAAAATCTGATTATTATTCTACAGTTGTAGGTGCTTCTTTTAATATCACTGCCGTCGTTCCTGTATCACTAACCCAGCTATTTAGATATTTAAATTGAGCCTCAGGCCTTAGAATTCATGAGTCAATGGAAAGGTATTAGCTTTTGCCATTAAAGGCCATATATACCGTTTTCTCCTTGTTGGCTTCTAGTATCCAGCATGAGTACTCCAGAAGTTTTTTTTAAACTTTTTTTTTTTTTTTGATAACTTTAGGAAGTTTTCAAAACATCAGAAATATCTCAGTTTTGATAATTTTCGTCCCTCATATCCCACGAAAACCTTAATAATATTTATCAATTTATCATTATCCATGGTGAAATGGATAAAACTTGTTTGATAGTTCAGTTGACTCAAACGAAATCGTGCGTGTTCTAACGTGTTTTTGCTGTCATTGTTAACACTCCTATTGGACTCCTAGCATTTGTTGTTTCAGTCGAGTTCCTCAGATGTCGTCAAAACACTTTTTTATCAGGTTTCGAATCTATAGTAACCATTTTATAAATTATCGGTAACTAAATAATTTAAAAAAGTCTGTTAGTTAAAAGACACTATTGGCAACCTATAACACAGTTCTAGGAAAAAAAAACAATAAAACTTCGCCCCTTTGAGAAATTGTTTCTGATTTTCATAATTTTACCTGTGCTGAATTCGAATCTGGGTTATCTCTTGATGAAATCGTTCTCTGTGTTAATTTAAAACTACCCCCAAGCTGGGAGGGAAGAAATTCTATTCTAAATGTAAAAAATAAATTTTTCAGGACATGTTGCAATCTTCACATGGGCATGGTCTTGTAATTCTTTAACAATGTCATTTATGCAACAAAGCCTAATACTTATGCTCTCCAATTTTTTTTCATATTCTAATACATTATAAAAGTTTAAAAATCAAATAGGGTTTTTAATTTTTTGTAAAGTTTTCAATAATGCTCAAAACGTCTGAAAACATCTTATACTTCGACCTTAAACACAAATTTGACAAAAAAATGGTCTCATTGAGATTTTCTGACTTCGGATTCGTTTTCAGCTCACTTCATAACATATTAAAACGACTTTTTTGTTGATGAGAGTATTTTGATCCAGAACAGTGTAATTATAGTATCAATACAATAGATAGATTTATATATGTATAAAGTTACCTATAATATATAAAATACCTACATAAATTCATTATTATCGTTATAAAAACACTTAAGAAAGAGTTTCGTAAGCTTTAAGAACATATTCAAAATTAATGCATCTATTTAATGAAAAACTCCACCAAAACAAGAAAACAAGAATAATCTGAAGTGGATTGTAAAATTTTGAAATCTATCGATGTCAAATAATCGTCTTATTGAAATTTCTATTATTATATATAGTATTCTATATTTAACTTAGGTATAACTCGAGTATGCCATAATATTATCTTTATCACGTTTCTTATATTTCTGTTGTATTAAAATATAAAATCACATTGCCATTTAAAACCATTTGACCCAGGATGAGACAATCACTACCTTCCCGGAGCTATTTCAATACTTTGCCCAACTGTGCTAGTTCGAGATGCGAGGGAATGTGGCAACAAAGTCCGGCTTCGTGTCCGCTTCAAACAGAAAAATCCAAGACATCGATGTGTCAATATAAACATGACTGAATTTCTTATTTATATCCCATTAAGGCAATATTATTTTTTTTAAATTTATTTATTATTTGTATGGACTCATAGGGAAATTTTGTGTACGGGTTACGTAAGTGTCTCTGTAATCACTACATTAGTTAAAATTATTCTTGCTTAGTTAATTATTTAAAAAAAAAATAATATTATCATAGATATTATTGACTCTTTTTAAAATATTATATTTTTTTATAAATAGAAGAAGAAGGAGAAAATGAACTTTATTCTGGGATTACTTGTCCCCTAAGAATAACATATGATTACAGTACATAGGACAATCATCTGGCTTTGATAATTAATTATAATAAATAATAAAAAATAGATAATAATAAAAATTGATTAATAATTAAATTATGTGTTACAAAATAACTGAGACATCTTGTAAAAGGATACATCTTATGTATACTATTATAATGTATATTACATAAATATTCATGTTTTACATTAGCTCGGAAGATTAAAAATTAAAGAGTTAAAGAAATAATTGATGTTTCAAGGAAGTAAGAGTGGAGCTTTTTCGAATTGTGATGGGCAATGAATTCCATAAAGAGGAAGCACGGATAATAAAGGATTTCTCGAAGGATGCAGTTCGATGCGCCAAAGTGTATAGGTTGATGGTTTGGGTTCTAGTATTTAAGAGGTGAAGGAGGAGCGCAGAGTAAGGAGGTCATGGATATAGGTGGGTTTTTTGGTTTTCAGGGTTTGAAATATGAGTGCACCTAGGAAGTATTGACGTCGGGAGCTGGGGTAAAGCCACCCAATTTCAAAATACCTGTGAGATATGTGAGAACGTCTGGGGATCCATAAAATAAATCTAATAAAACAATATACCATCTTATAGATTATATAAATAGTGTACTCTCTTACAACATGAGCTGAAGAAACTATTTAAGCATTTCTAAATTTACTTTAATCAAAATCTATGTAAATAGCAAATCTCTTGAAGATAGTGTGTGTAAAAATAAAACAAAAGCTAAATATTAGTTTTTAAATATTGTGGAACAAGTTAAAACAAATTATTGAGGCTTTAGCTCATTATTTTAATTGTCTTATAAATACGATAAATGACCTTTTATATTAAAATAAACTTACCATAGTCAAATGATATATATATATATATAAATGGTACATAAAAGCTCTTATGACTAGTTTAATATTAACTGTTAGCGGTTTTTAAATTTTATTTTTTTCCTTCTCTACCTAACATTTTCTTAAACGTGTGAAAGTAAAGAATAGAGAAAACATGAACAGTAATCTTGATTTATATAAAACATTAATGTAAATATAGATTACCTTAACGGAGGGTGTTTATCGTTAATTTTATTTATTTTCTTTCTTGTACTTTATTTGTTTTTTTTTTTATTATGTAGGTTTATTTATTTTGTATTGTTATTAAAACAATGTACTAATTTAAAACAAAATAAAATATAATTCAAACTACAAAACATGAAACAGGAAACGTCCAATAAAAATATGCAAATATATAATATCCCTTTGTGAAACTTTGTAAGCTATTGTTATAAAGTTTATTAATTAGTTCGTTCAGTTTTGTATGGATAGAATGAAGAAAAAATCGTTTTCGTTGAATGCTTTATTCACAGCTCTCCTTCATGACATTTTTCAAACAATTGGGTTCTGACGTTATCATGGGGTAATTCAAAACCTTTTGCGATTCACAAGTTTTGGGCGTCTCAGTCGCAATGAACAAGATTTTATTAACCGAAAAGGTTTAACAGAAATGTTGCTGATTTCGACTTGATCTGCAATATTCGGGCCATTGAAGTTGTTGTGCATAAGCTATTTTGCGTAGAACATATGATTGTAAAGACAGGGAATGAGTGAGATCTAATAGTTTAGTGTATACCCAAAAATCAACTCTTAAATTCAAATTCTGTAAAATTAAAATAGGGAACTATACATAAAATAAAGCATTGTATAATATTAAAACCACGTGGGCATTTGATTATGTATATATTTAATATTTATGATATATTTAAATTCATAAATAGGGATAATATTTAACATACTGACTATGTCTTTAATACTTATTTGAAAGCACAACAATGGCCAAGGAGACCGAAATAGATTTTGATGTTTTGCCAGGAATGAACGGATGCGTCAACATTGGCACACTTCGCAAACTATATGGTGGATTGAATACCAAATCTTTCTTCGGCATCAACCTTATTAGGACATAATTTAACATGCCAATGTTTTATATTCCTTTGATTTTTTCTGCCATGTCATATTCATATAAAATAATTCAGTGGTAGAGAACACATGAATGAATCACGGTTTGTTTGG
The DNA here is from genome assembly GCA_003667255.2 of Euschistus heros. Classification (NCBI taxonomy): domain Eukaryota; kingdom Metazoa; phylum Arthropoda; class Insecta; order Hemiptera; family Pentatomidae; genus Euschistus; species Euschistus heros. The sequence continues at coordinate 119,097 of RCWM02000297.1, forward strand.
GCTTACACATTCCAACTAGGGCAGGAAGGACAGGTTAACCTACAGGTTACCAACCTATTCTAGCCAGGGTGGTATGTTCAAGATTTATTTGTGGGACCACTACCAAATTAATTTTAACCTGCCTCACTCAGCCATCAAGCCCCTAATATATGATTTAAGACCTTTCAAATATATATGGGTAGGAATAAAAAAAATTTATATACTTAAGTTTTCTATATGTGATAATTTTTTTTTTTTTTTTTTTTTTTATAATTATGTGCCACCAACTCCTCTCGGGTTTTGAAGATTTGCTTTCAAAGGCATGTTTGGAAATTGGTCTAGCTTTAGTAGTTCGGGAAATATAGAAAATTATATGTCAACAAGTACTAGTTGCTTGATAAAACATAAAATTAGAAATTCGTAAAAAAAGGACTAGAATTGAGCCATAGTATATATGGAATTTTAATGGTAACAATTTTTTATAATATACAATTTGTCGCTAGGACTTGCCGTTTAGGAGCCATATTGGTTTAATGAAAAAAAATCACATATTACCTATATTTTGTAAGTGTAGGGGCTTTTTTGAGAAGCTCAAGTTAAAGCTGTGTTGGTGTTGCTAAACTCGAAAATTTGCCGAAAGTATTCTTATTAGAAACAGTGGATTATAGACAGACATATCCGTGATCGATTGTTTTTCTCACAATGGACGTTTGTAGCTGTAACTCACAGATTTGAATGCCGATTTTTGTGTGGGGACCTATAATAGTGCAAAACTAGAGTTATAGCCACCAATAGGCATTAGGAGCCGAGAAAAAAAAAAAATAAAATATAAAAATCACGTTTTATTTTTTTTCTCATCTCTCAGTCAAGGTAGATAAATGATTCTTTCATGTTTACTTGTAGTTCTGTGTGCTATTTTAAATAAAAATACTTGTGTTATGCTCAAGACAGCACCCGGCTTTAGGGTGCTCAAAAACTCTAAAAAACTTGATATTAATTTTAGATTATTCATCAATCTTAGGATTTCTATGCAATTTGAAATAAAAATATGTCATTTTAAAAGGTCTTATTTATACGATATAGGTGAGGAAAATTTTTAAACTAAAAACTGATATTATTTCCAGATTTCTCATCTCAAAAAACAAGTAGAAACTTAATTTTGTCGAATTAAAAAATAATTTGTTTTTACCTTTAAAATTTTGTAGGATTTTAGAAGGCAAGGAAGGGGCTGTCAATTTCTAAAAAAATGTAAATAATTTGCGCTATCTCACATATTTCGCAACCGATTAAGACAAAATTTTAAAGTCATCTAGAAACCTTAAAACTGCATAGTTTAGCTCAAATCCGGAGGTCGCAGGTTTTCCCCTTATTGAAATATCTCAAGTTATAGCTGACCTTGGATTTTTTCATTCACATCAGTTTTTGTCTACTAAAATCGGGAGTAAATTCAATGTTATACGCATGGATAAAAAACAGAATGTATGCTGATTCTAGTGATGCTATTATTGTTGTAATCGGTAGAACACAGCAGTTGTTATGGCCGGTAGAAAATGTTGATGAAATCTCAACTTCAAAATTTTAACCTCCTCGAAAGGGGTAAAAAATCAATATTTTTTAATTTTGATAAACTTTCACATATAAGGGTTTTATGGTGCGTTAAATCGATATTTGAGGTCAGTTGTTCATGAAAACGAGTTTCCACTAATTTACAGTGCATTTCCTGGGAATTTTGTCATTTTGTTGGAGTTTTTGAGCACCCTAAAGCCGGGTGCTGTCTTGAGCATAAGGAAAGTATTTTTATTTAAAAAAGCACACAGAACTAAAAGTAAACATGAAAGAATCATTTATCTACCTTGACTGAGAGATGAGAAAAAAAATAAAACGTGATTTTTATATTTTATTCTTTTTCTCGGCTCCTAATGCCTATTGGCGGCTATAACTCTAGTTTTGCACTATTATAGGTCCCTACTACCCAAACAAAAATCTGCATTCAAATCTGTGAGTTACAACTGCAAAAGTCCCCTTGTCAGTCTAGGAGAAATGATTTTTTTTTTCCTATTTTAAAATACAAAAACTTTTTTTTTTATTACTATTATAAAACAGATAGGTATCAGGACCTGGTATACATTTTAAAACTGCTATGAATTTATTTTATATATATTTACAAATATAATAAGCTTTTACATTTATTGTTTTTATGAATGTGGTTGTAAATTCTGACTTATTGTGTATAAGATTTTCTTTCTGTATAAATCTCAAATTAGAGAAATCCCTCAATTGAAAAATAATTAAAGATATGTAGGCTTATTTATGTGACAGCTGACAACATTTATTCTGATGCATATATATACGTCACATCATCGACACGGCATTCTCCAGTTTAGAGAAAGTATTAGTCACCCAGATCCTTGAATTCGAATGTGTTACGTAAGGGCGGCATCCCAGGGACTCGTGTCAAGGTCCTCCTCAGTCGTCGAGTTCTTCGGATACCGATCCTGGCGATGACCCGGGGTGCCGGCGGGGAAGAGAGAAAGCAGGGGAGAGCGCAGGGTGTGGTACTGCAGTCATCGCCGGATTCTACATTTGAATTTGCGTTTCACCTTTTGTACTTGATGGATGTCCTACGATGTTTCTTATCGCTACTGAGTGGAGTCTAATCGAGGATTTATAAGGCTAAGTACACTCTTTAGTCAGATTAATAGTTGTTGCTAAGGATGGCTACAATACCTTGAAAAATATTACGTAATATTACTACAATGTTAGCTGCGGGATAAAATTAGAAGACTTGATTGATTGACACGAATACTTAGCCATCTTGCATAATTTTCTATAATCTTCCTTAACACACAATAATTATATAAGTAGACTAAAAAATTAAACTCTATGTATTTATGAAATGATCTTGCTGATGACTCGGAGTTTTCAAAAACATATTCGAAACCCAATATGGTAAGCCTTTTACTTAAAAGAGAAACGAAGAGAATTGTTTATGGGGATCGGTAACCATATGTTGAGCCTGGTTTGGTAATATGTTATGGTTTTATTTTTATTATGTAATGTAAACAGATGTTCTTATCATTGAAAACTCTTTAAGTGGTGTTTAAGATACTATTTAATTCATCACTGCATTTCCTAACATTGTTTATAATCTTTTGAATAATACAATATCAACAACTCTGTACTGTAGCGGTCGCGTCGCACCCATAACGATTAAACTCCTTTTTTTTTTTTAAAAACTTTTATTGAGTAATCATAAAAATAAGGGTGATTGTTAAAATGAATGGAGAAAAAGATAATCAGGGATGCAGGGAAACAGAAACACCACGTTCAAGTAAAAATACTATAATTGTGTGCCAACGATCAGTCATCGTTCGTGTCCTTCTATGTGTGGTATGGTGGCCCTGAAGGCTCGAAACGTTGGACACACATATAGTTTTTTTCTAGTTGGACGTGGCGTTTCTGTTTGACTGCATCTATGATTATTTTCTTCTCCATTTATTGAGTATGTATTAATATCTGCCTAAAATGTGGGCAAAAAGAAATATGGATGGCTTTATGATTCTTTTCACACAATATGAACATTAAGAAATAAATTTAAAAAAAAAAAAAAAAAAAAAAAAAAAAAAGAACTGTAAAATATATGAAGAATGTAATTTTTGTTTTCAATTTATCTGAGATACTTGGAACTAGTCTTTTAAGTGCATAAATCGTTTTTCATGATGAATCCAATTTTTTTTTACAATGTTTCACAAATTGGTATTCACCTCTACAATAGAAAAAAAAATATCTTTCTGGTGATACCCATTACCGAAAATTCAAAAACACACAACACACAAAATGCACTTAACCGACTGTTCACAAGTGCCAAAGATATTAGGTGTAATATAAATTTTAAAAAAATAAATAAATCACAGTAGCAAAACAAAAAAAATTGAATTAAAAGTTAAAAATCCAGTTATATATACACTCCTCCTAAGCAACCCATAAGGCTGATGTGAATCACATTAAATCATGTTTTTTTAAGTTTTTACAATTTTTTGGTAAGAGTGTTTGAAGTCATCAAATATAATTCGACTACAAAATTTATTGTAGTATAGAATAATGTAAATATAAACAAAATGTGTCCAAATATAAACAAATTCTAGTTGAAAACTGGTTAGGAAAGTTTTATGAATTATGACAACGATCATCAATAATTTTGTACTCAGAAAACTCTAACATGTTTTATTGAAGTATGAGCACTAAGAGAAATATACTTAGTGGTGAAAATAACTTTCAAAAAATATAAAAGTTAATTTGTTAAGTCAAGATGAAAAAAAAAAAAAAAAAAATATTGACTTGGATATGCCTTTACGTTGGTGGACTATACCTTTTTTTCACACACAAAGCTGTGTGTTATATAATTAATGTGTATAATTATGACAGTTATCATATCAAAAAATAAATTTTTGAATATTAAAAAGAAAAATTGATGTAATATACCATTAATCGGAAGGACCTTCCGATTAGGATCTATAATGGTTCAGATGAAGAACCATGAAAAAGAATTTTTTTTTTTTTTTTTTTTTTTTTTTTTTAATTTGGGCTTTGTTGACACTATACCTCTGTTAGTGTTGCTTGGATCAAAATTTCTCTAAAGTTTTCTGATTTTAATGAACAGTATTTTTGTTTCATAACATTAGCAAGAACCTACCCTTTAGGATCTATTTGAAACAAAATATTTTCTATTTCTTTGTTTAATCACAACCTTTCAAAACCATTGGCTTAGTAATATTACACCCTTTCCGAATCACTGAACCAAAAATCATAGGTTTAAAGTGGTACAGGTTTTAGTTTTAACCCATTACCACCCAGAACTATTTCAGCGTAATATTGACCTTCTAAATTCAGTAAAAAATACCCAATATTTTCTTTTTAGTGAAAATGGGTGATGCCATATGGCATCAATGGGAGGTTTCACTTACTGTTTTTTTTTTTTTTTTTTTTTTTTTTTTTTTTTTTTTTTTTTTTTTTTTTTTTTTTTTTTTTTTTTTTTTTTTTTTTTTTTTTTTTTTTTTTTTTTTTTTTTTTTTTTTTTTTTTTTTTTTTTTTTTTTTTTTTTTTTTTTTTTTTTTAAGGAAGTACAATAAAGTCCATTACATAAATTATATTAGAAACAAAATACAGTTAAGTCCTAAGAATAAATGAATAATACAAAATATATAACCGTCCAAAAATCTTAAATTGAATACTTCAATAATATTATAAATTATATTTAGAAATAGAATATTATAATAATATAGTATTATAGAATATTATAAATTATAAATAGAAATATTGAAAAAAAAGTTTTAAATAAGGTTAAGGCAATTTCACATTTTAAAAACAATAAGAGCATTTAGAATAGAATATAAGAAGTTGTGGATTTTTCTGGACGTGTTCAAGCCTTGCAGTAATATGTTGTGATACGAAGTGATTCGTTTGGTTTTGTAGTAATGATGCCAGCCTCCACAGTAAAGAAGCATTTTTAGTGATGCCGTATGGCTTCAATGGGCGGTAATGGGTTAAAGTAATTAGAACCTTTTAATTCTAAAATATAAATTGTAAAAAGCCATAGATTATAGATAGACCTATCCATTATTCTCAGTCAGTGAGAAATTGGGTTTTTTCTTTTGAAATATTTTGATGTTATGAGAGTTCTTTTAGGGGAAATTTGATAGCACAATAGGCATCCAGAGACGTTATAAAAAAACCTCCAAAAACAAATTACGCTGAAGTAAATAAGGTCTGGAAAGTAAACAACCCCACAATAAGAAGTTGCACTGGAAGAATGGGGCGGTACTGGCAGCGGTGACGTTGAAGAGCGATACCCCGTCCATCTCCTTTTCTTCTAGATCAGAGACAACTCCCAAGTCCCGCAGGTGTAATGAAGCAATTACAGACTAAGACGCGCCTCGAGGAGAGATACCCCAGCACCGCCGTTTTTGCTGAGATCCCGGATAACCCGGACTGTACCGTAGGGAGTCGGGCCTCTGCCGTCATCAATCTCTGAGGACCTCCAGGCTTCTTCAGCGGGTCTTCTATTTGGTTGATGTCGAGGTCATTGTTGTACCACTGCATGGGTGTTAGTAGTATTGAGCATGGCTTATTTTAATCATGGCATTATCCTTGTGCAAAAACATTGATACTATTCAGTGATGAGATTCTTATTAATTTCTAAAAACCGTCATTATGTTTGGATCACTGATGTTCGAGAATAATCATTTATTTGTGTTATCATTACACAAGTCGTATTTAAAAAAAAAAAATTTGATTTTAGGTTCAACATATTTTAGTAGAAATCCTTCTAAAAGGGTTACAAAAAAAAAAAAAGATATGGTACTCAAAGTGGATTTGAGATTAACCGAACATGAAAAAGGAGTTCCACACTACCTAAATTTGGGTTTCCAGGATGTAAAAATAAGTAAAAAATATTATTCACTCCAGTTAGGACTTTTTTTTTTACTAAAGATATATCTAAAAACATAAAGATATAAATTTTTTTTTTTTTAATTTTTTAGACTACAAATATTTCATATTTGTTTCTTATACATTTCTTTGATGGAACAAAAATTTTAATGGAGCTATAAACAGGAATATTGTATTTTATTTTATTTTTTTATATATGTATATAATAATGTAAAACTTTTATTGGTTATTACAATCTGACTCTATTTAAGGGAAAAAAATAATATGATTGGCTTTATCAACCCATTCATTCAATAAAGATATAAATAAAAAAAGGAAATAATAATTATTTAATAATAATAATAATTATTAATTATTATTAGTAATTATTATAATTATAAAATAATTATTTTTTAAAAAAAGTAAGACTATACAATGTACCCATAAAGTAAAAAAACAATAATAATATATTTACAAGTTTATCGAAGGAAATACGTATCTTAGTCAGCTCCTCTTCAGACTATTTTGGGTTGACTTGGCCATATCCATTGTATTAGGTTGATGCAAAAAAAAAATAATGCAGGTTTTTGGTATTCAGTAAAAATATCGATTGTTTTTCCAATTGCCTTGAGATGGCGTATGATTGTTGACTGATCCACATCGAGTTCTTCCGCAATTTCTCGAGTAGTTTTGGTGGGGTCAGCTTCAACTATTGCCTTTAACTGGTCGTTGTCAATAGCAGAGGTACGGCCACCACCTTCTTTGTTTGAAAGGTCAAAATTTCCACTACGGAATTTTTGAAACCATCGCTGCACTGTAGATTCATTAATGGTACCTGGACCACAAACTTCATTAATATTTCAAGCCGTTTGCGCAGCACTTCGACCGAGTTTGAACTCATACAAGTAAATTTGCCAAAAATCGCTCCTAGACGTCATTTTGTCTGGAGGCATTGAATGGACTAAATTAAATGTTAAAAAAAAAAAAAAGGATTATATAGAAAAGTAAGCGAGATAAATAGGCTTTAAAATGATGTGTATAACTTAGCATTGTGGATTAGTTTCGTTTACACAATTGGAATTAATAGTGAAACGGAAATCCTGCATTATTTTTGTATCAACCTAATATTATATTAGTATTAAAAAAAAAAAAAAATGATCACGTGACAGCAGAATATGAATTAGTTGGTGTTAATTTGCTGATCAGAGGTTCATAAAAGTTGTAGGTCTGTTATTGTATTCCTTTTAAAATTTTTAACTCTTTTTTTCTGAAAGTCAAGAATGTTTCAATATTAACAATATATTTTTTGTTCATTTTTAGTAAAATGAAAAGTTTATTATGTTTTCTCAGATGAATCGGATAAACTACTAATCAGTCTTGAAACACGTCATTAAACTGTTAGAATACAGTGACTTGACAAAACTACTACCCATGATAGTTTATTATAAGTTTTCTTTTTATACAGATGGGTCTTCTTTCCTATTAAAATAAAAAAAAGCAAAGCTTAAATATAGCATAAATGAGGCGCCTAATTGCAAAACGTAGCAAATCCACCGCAATTTAGAAATTTGGTTTTGCTACGTTTTGCAACTGGACGCCTCAAATGGTGTTAAATTCTAGGTCTACTAGTCATGATTAAATTAGTCACCTACAATTTTCAAAAAAACAATAAATTAAAACAAAATATTGCATTTTGTCCTTTATAATAATGCTTAAAAAATAGTAAACAGAAATATGAATTAATGATAACTAAAAAAATAAATAAAAAACATAAAAAGCTTAGGCATTTCGTATTTATCCTTCCACATTTTCTTGACTCGGAAAAAAAATTCATGGATATGTCTATCTATAATCTATGGCTTCTTCCAATTACAAAGTTGAGAAAATATTAGTACATATTTCAAACCTAACTTTTTTTATTCAAACTAACATAGTTCCTAAACGTTATGTCCTAGCGACAAATGTTATATTATAAAAAATATTTTCCATTAAATTTCTAAAAAGTTAACATTCGCTATTCCTCGGTCCAAGTAATATCGACAGAGCGTCAACACGCGTTTCAAGCGTGCTTGAAATTTTGTGGGGTAAAAAGTATAGACCCACAAATATATCAAAAGACATATCTATGTAAAAAAAAAAATATAATTATAATGGAATGAAAATGAAATAAATATTCCTAAAAAGTACAGTACAATTGGTGCTGAGAACGGCCAGTTCTATCCATTTACATTAAAATAAAATATATAAAAAGCGATGACATAGAACCTGAAGGCCTTATAAATAAGTTGGAGGGTGGAAGCTATTTTTCAAGCGCTAGGTAACCGTAAAAGTTTATCGTTGCAATTTACAGAGGTGCAGTTTACGAGGAGACCGACAAATGCACCGAATGCCATGCGGTGTTTCATTGCAACGAGTGCATCCACAATTACCCCCTTTGGGATATTCATTGCACCGTAACTACTGCAATGTCCTGAAGATATATTTGTTTTAAGGTAAACCTGCTGTGGCATTTAGTATGAACTGAAATATATTATCCAATGCTTTATGCAAATGACTTGCGATCGATAGCTAAATAAGTTTCTGGAATGATTAAGCTTAATTCTTGTTTAAACTTTTTTACTTTATTTTGTATTTTATATTTAGACATTATATGTATGTATGAACACTGTGTCTTATACACTGTAGGCGATTCCTAAACTAGGGAAAATTTTCTGTAAATTATTAGAAGTGAAGTCCGGAATGAACTCATATATTATAATATTCATTGAATCCTGTCCTACCTTGACCAATAAAAAAAAGAATTATAAATTACGGTTGGTTGTATTACTTTCTATTTTTCTACAGCTTGATTGTCGTCGTGGCGTGAAAACGGATCTAAGTTTTATATTTCAAATATATTTTTCTATAGTAAACACACAAGCAAAGAACTGTTAATTTAGGGATATCTTAAGAGTGTTTAACTCTGTTAAATTTTTTTTTAAATTAATAATTAGTGACTTCATAGAATGTTCTTGTGTATAGAGTTTTGTCTCAATATCAATACCAAAATAAACGTACTTTTGCACTGGATAAAAATAGGAATTTTTGAGCAGTTTGGCAGGTGGGTTGTGCAGTACCAGCTCTAAAGTGAAGATTCATTTGTTTCAAATGACGGTTTCTGCACAATCACTACCACCGAGAAAAGTATGAAAACAGGTTAATGTCCAACAAAAACAATTTTTTTTTAATATAATTTTATTTTAGGCCTATACTAGAAAATTATGCCTATATTTAATTTTTTAAAAATTACGTAGTCTTTGAAAAAAATCCGTTCAAAGCTCATTCTATCATTGTAATAACTAGAGACCGGATTTCTGTGTTATTGCACATTTAGTTTGCTTTGATTTAGCGCTCTTTAACCCAAGTAGTTATCTCATTTATAACCTAAGGATTCTTATTCTTAAATTTTATTTTGCACGAAATTGCACAAATTTGACTTTTTGAGCTTAATTGCACGAATTTGGGTTTTACTGCAGGAAATTGCACAATTCAACCAAATTCATCTAATTTTATTCACTTAACCATTTATTTATTTACTTACGATTATTAGGCAACATTTATAACAATTATTTATACTAAATAGGTTAATTAGTTTTAAATTGAAAGTAAAAAGTCGCTTAAATTAAATGTATTTTTGACCTACTACTTTTAAATGATCGTATTGAATTGGGAGCTTTGAAAATTAAGGCAAACATTGAGGATCGACGTACTTCCTAGAACTAAGACGCTTCCTCAGAAAATTTTACTCCCCGCTTCCCATTTCATTCCCCTCTTCTGATTAAGCACAAAGGGCTAAATTTATTATTGACAAGATTTTAAACTATCAACTTTGAAAATGCCAAAAACGTCCGCGAGTGTTTCTACAAAATTGAAACAATGGACAAATGGATATCCAGAGCTGATATTTGTTTGAAACTTTCGAAGAAAGCTTAAAACGAATTGAAAATGAAAAGGGAACATGTTTGTTTTCAAAATTCGAGTAAATCCTTGAGAAAACTACGGCTAAACTCGCTAAAAAAAAAATTAAATTATTGTATTAATGGAAAAGAAATAGAAGCTGATAATCTGGATCCATCCACAATCGCATGCTACAAAAATTGTCCTATAACGTCTATAGGTATAGAACGTTCCTTTTCTTTGCTAAAGAGCATTTTACTAAGTTTATTCAAGGCTGGTTAAGTTTTGCGTATTTGTGTAAATAAATGGATTGCTGCATGCATTTAATCAAGTTTTTTTCTACTGCACGATTTTGCATATTTAGAGTTTTTTACTGCACGATTTTGCATGTTTTGAGTTTTTTTACAAAAATCCCGTCTCTAGTAATAACTTTTACTACCTATCATTGTCTGGTCTCTACCTATCAAGTGGTACATGGTGATGACACAATGCCATGACAATGGAATTCAAGTACATTTTCATCACTATTTTCCTGCTTTATCTTAATTATTAAAGCCTTCTTGATATTAATTAATTGCTCCTCCCCGATGGTTTTTTTTTTTTTAAATTTTATTATATTCTTCATTTTAAAAAATAAATGAATACACGAATAAAAAAATGAAATAAAAGAAACTTAAATCTTACTGAGAATAAAAATATTTTTGTGGCTATGAACAAAAACAAGAAATATATATAGTCCAGTCAATGAGTGCTGAAATGAGGGGTGTAGAGTCCATGGAATATCCGATAATTTTTGACTTCATAGCTAGGAGGTAAACATACTAAAAGTTCCCGCCTCTGGGGGGAGAGCTAATGGTGGGAGGGAGGGGAGAAGTTCAATTTGTATGGTTTTTCGATTATATCTCGAAAACGGCTGACTCTAGAAAAATATGTTTCAAATAAACATAAAAGCTTATTAAATTTCCTATAAAATTAACCCTCTATAAATTTGTCGTAATTCTAACCGTTTACTATTACTATATTATGTGCCATGTAAAACAACTCAGGCTAGAGGCACCATTGCATTGCATTTGTTATTTGATTTTAAGGCATTATTAAGAGGCAATTATATTGAAAATGACTAGGCTAATATTAAAAACCTTGCTTTGAAGATAACTTATTTTCAAGACAATTATACATCCAATTTTTCTCGTAAACCACCGAAATATACTAATTAGTATCTCTATTACTGAATATTCTTCAATGAAAAAGATTGAAATATTCCATCAATTTATTGCTTAACAATCACGATATATTTCCATTCTTGTTTTTAAGTTACCTCCCTTATTGACATGTTCACAAAATCAGTTTTAAAAAAATTATATATGACATGCACAACCGATGAACCAAAAAAAGAACTTTTCGTAATTTTTATTCTCATTTTTGAGATTAACAAAATAATTATGATGTATAAGAAATAATTACCGAGTAGGAATGATAAATGAATTAATATATGTAGAGAAAATTTCAGAACTCTGGGAGTTTTTAACGGTTGGTGGTGGGTAGTTAGCCCTCCGGACCAACCCTCCTCTGATGAGACAGCAGGTGGAGTTATTGCATACTATATTGATGGTAGATATGGGCATACCAAAAAAAACTAGTTACACTGACAAAAATGACTTTAACGAAGAAATTCACTGCCAGACGAATTTGGTGTTAATAACGGCCTAAGACACGGTGATCCTGTATCTCCAATTCTTTTAAATTTAGCCCTGAAAGCAGCTATCCGCGGTATCAGGACAAATCCAGGGGGAACTATATATAATCGCCTGTCGAAACACCTAGCATATGCCGATGATGTTATAATTTCTTAAACCCAATCAGCGTTACACCTTCCAAGAATTCGAAGAGGCAGCTGAAACTGTGTCTTACAGTGAACGAAAATAAGACAGTCAACATGAAAAAGTCAAGATGGTGAACTGAGGAAAATGAAGAAGTAACTTTCACAAATCATAGTTTTAAGTCTGTAAACCAGTTCAAGTACTCAGGAAGCCTGGTCATAACAGACAATAAAATTAAAAGTGAAATAAAAGCCAGAATAGGAGGAGGAAACGGGTGCTATTTCTCCCTTCAAAAAGTGTTCAACTTCGGTTCTTTATCTAAAAGAACGAAAATTCTTATTTACAAGACCATTATAAGATCTGTGGTAATGTATGGATGTGAAGCATGGCCCTTAACAAAAAAAATCAGAAATGATGCTCAACACCTGGATGGAAAGTGTTAATAAGAATGTGGAGCAGAGTTTTCGATAACGGATTTTGGGGGAGAAGAAAGAATGAAGAGATCATAATCCTGTTTGGGGAACCCGACATCGTGGGGATGATAAAAAGAGCACGTATTAAGTTGTTAGGTGTGGGAACAAAATATTGATTTGTCTGGTCGTCCCAGACCATAGGCAAATTATGTCATCAACATCCCGATACCAGTATGTGATGTGTTGAGCTAATTTTGAATGAAGGATTTTCCGCTACACCATCATGCGTATCTCAAGTGATTGTATTTTTACTTTTGTTTTATCTTTTATTATTACTACTATTTATTTTATTTATTATTATTTTTTTTATTTTTTATTTTTTTTACTTTTTCTTATTAAGTTTTAATATTTCATTTTGTATATAGTATATTTTATATTGTTTATATATAGTATAGTTCTTTTCTTTTCTCTTTTTTTTTTTTTTTTCTCATTGTACATAATGTGTGAATGTAATCATACGCCATTTATATTACTTATTGCCCACATTTTTTACAGATTGTAATAATTACTCAATAAAAGGTTAAAAATAATTAAATATAAATGAAATAATAAATAATTCTATAATCCATGCCTAAAAAATTATGATTTTCAATTTATATTAATTCGTTCTTCTTGTCAATTTGAGTTTATTTCCTGCGGGTGAGTGTGGAGGGAGGTTTGTGGCCGATGTTATTCATTCATTCTTATTTTATAACTTTATTCACATACAAGCATCCCCCCGTCGTGGCTTAGCTAGCTAGCTTTTATAAATAAAGAACATTGATAATTTTAACTATAATGAAAGTTTTCTTTGTTTATCGATAGAAATGATGTATTGAAGTATACAATTGAGCATTTTTTTCTCAATACTTTTATCAAGCATAGAAATTATCTTTAATCTGGTTAATAGTACACTGATTAAGTGGTTGGATATTACATAAAGCATAACTTTTAATTTTAATGAATGAGTTGGTAATCCAGATAGACAGAGATTATCAAGAAACTCCTACGAAACAATTTCATATGACTGTGTGGCGAACTTTGACTGACACTCAACATTGTGTATTTAAGAATTTCCTACAGCCAATGAAAAGGATATAATTAAATTTTGGTGAAGATGGTTTCTGTAGTTTAACAATTGTAAAATCTATTGTGTAACGGCGCTTACCACAAATCGGTCGATCTTCAAATTTCACTGGGATCCACATGTCGCACAATATATTTAAATTATTTTTGATAATTTAATTCAATATGAGTAAATTTTAAAACTTTAACACCGTACCTTTGCAACCTTTCATATACCATAGCGCTCGCAACCTATCAGTCAATTTTCAAACTTAACTATTATTCAATTATTATCACTTTTTTTTTAATTGAAAATCGGTAGGTTTTACTGTTTTTAAACATTCCTGGAATTATAGAGATGATGTGGTTACAATTTTGTAAAAATTGGTTGAGTAGTTATCTTGGCTAGTAATCACAAACGAAAAGTGGCTTGTCCGTATATATAACAGTATAGATGTTATACAGGGTGTCTCAGACAGAGTGTAAAAAAAAAATTGAGTAATACTGTATGCTAAACGGGGTAGAATGGCGCAGAAACTAGTTTCATATCTCAATCTGTTGAGGAGATAGAATTTTTTTTGTTTTTATTTTTAAAATCTTAATTTTTTTTAAAAAATGACAGTTTTCTATTCTTTGGTTTAGCGTAGAAACAAAAGCGATGGTATTTTCTTAATCAGCATTAAATTTTCTAAAATCTCCTCAACAGAGATATGAAACTAGTTTCTGCGCCGTTCTACCCCGTTTAGCATGCAGTATTACCCAATTTTTTTTTTTTTTTTACACTATGTCTGGGACACCCTGAATATAAGGACTAAATGTTGGTACACTGATTAACATATTTATTTCAAGATTTACAGTCCGCTGGCGTTCCTCAAGGTAGTATCCTAGGTCCCATCCTCTACACGGTGTATACAGCTGATATCCCAATTCACCCTACCACTTTCCCACCACTTTCAGTAAATAATGATCCTTTAATTGCATCGCAATCACTACAATCTCATATTACTAACATTCAAGAATGGTGTCAAAAATGGAGAATAAAAATAAATCCAAATAAATCCCTACAAATAACCTTTACCCTTCGTCATAAACCTACGACTTCCTGTCCTACAGCATCATTTAATGACATTCCACCAATTCCTGTTAAACAGATCCGCTACCTAGGACTCCACTTGAACAAACGACTAACTTGGAATCCACACACAAGACGAAAACGAAAGAAACTGCCCGTCGTTACAGACTACTTCAACATTTACTAGACAAACGATCAAAGCTCCCAATTAAATACAAAAAACTCATTTAGATGACTGTGGTTAGACCTATTTGGACTTAGGAGTTGAGCTTTGGGGCTCCACTAAACCATCCAATTCATCTCGTATTCAATCCTTGCAATCCAAAATCCTTCGAAAAATCATCAATGCTCCTTACTTTGTGACCAATAAACTTATCCAGAAAGACCTTAATGTTGCTTATCTTGCTGATTTAGCCAAAACCAGATACCTATCCTTCTATAGTGAGCTCCATAACCACTCCAATCCACTAGTCTCTCAACTTGCTTCCCACTCCATTCCCCATATTCCTCCGAGGCGTCTGAAATGAAGATGGCCTAGAGACCTTTTAGTGTAGATTTTATTGAAGTGCTACTACTGAGTAGTTCTTCACAAGTTATTTACATGCCATTGTATTCACTATCATGACATTTACTTGATGTATATGTTTTTGTGCAGTTGTAAGTATCAATAAAGGAGAAAAAAAAAAAAAGATTTACAGAAAAATTCCGTATCCAATTTGGTAATGGAAGCCATATCCAGAGGCACTCTTACTAAAGGACTTCTCAGCCCTGTAAGAAATTTCCTGAGGCGGGCCAGAGGCTATGAGCCTTAGAAATAACGTTTATTGGCCGAGCAGGAGTCAACAAGTGAGCTTCATCTGTTGCCCCGAGGCCACAAATTTCACGGACTGACCAATTTTCCGGGTCCCCTCTTCCAAAGGATAAAAAGTCCTTATCTGCCCGAGGAGGGAAGGCATTAGAGTCGCTCAAATGGCCCGTGAGTCTAAATATGAATACGACTTCCCTGGATGTGGTTCGGAAGGCAGAGAGGAAGAATTGCGGGAGCCATTTACATAATATTATCTATAAATAAGCCAGGCCATTGTTGAGGTAACCGCCGCTATATATATAGTGCATAGAGTACAGTATATCTTACTCTAAGCGCCCCTCTTCGCCATATAAGTTAAGTATCGTATTTTGTAAGCATTCCGTATTGTTATTAAAGAGCTTATTAGTTTAGTTAAAATTACATAAGTTTAATAAACAGTTAGGGTTGAATTTTTAGCTAGTTCTAATGACATTTTTTATTCCGAGAGTAGTTTCAAATATTTAGTACTCATCATCAGTCCTAAAGCATACAAGCAATTTAAAGCATCAGCACTTTGCTACAAAGATTTTATATACAGGGTGAGTCCCTCATAAAATAAAAAAATAAAAATTGGGTGAAACTAGGTCAAAAATGAAGAAAAATGACACGGACCTTACCTTTCTATTCCAATCCGTTGCATATATACGATAATTCAAAGACTATTTTGAGAAAACCACGTTTTTTTTTGCTATAAAAGCTGTAATATCTCCACTTTTGTTAAACATTTTTCAAATTTTGACCACATTTTTGGATTTAGCATTACATTTCCTATTATAGTAGAGTACATGTAACCTTGAATTTTACAAACTTAGGACCTAAAGAACAGCTTGATCTTCACTTTATTTAGAGGAGTTACAATGTCTTGTAATACTTCAACGCTTCAATTCTTTTTTCGAAAAAAAGAAAACTGTCCACAAAACTGCAAATCTCACAAAAACTTGTATATTGTAAACTTTTTTGTTTGTGAACGCTAGCCAAGATAACTACTGAACCAATTTGTACAAAATTGTAAAAACTGTAAAATTGTAATATGAAGTGAATATACATTCATTAGTTTCCATCTCCCCATTGTTGTGATTCTTAAGTGAGGAATAAATTCGCTAACTTATACAATACTGAATAAAGAACTTACGTAACCAACTATATATATATATATATTCTTAAATGCATTTTTGGTTTAGTGTCATTATTAAAACTATGAATCCAAATGTATTTTAGCAGTTAACATACGTTTTTATTTAATATTACATGTAAGTAGACACATATCATTTTAGTTTTGAACGTATGAGTGCATAAACCCGATTTTTGGCCTGATCAAATTTTACAATTAACTATCTAAGCTAAGTAAAGTAAACTTCAGGCCTTCGCTTTATTTTTCAGAAAAAAAGAAGAAGAAAAGAAACACTACTTTTGAAAAAAAAAAAATGGTATAAAAAAATAAGATAAACGAGAACCTGTAGCTTCATCTACTGGCGGCTATTAAGCTCTAAACGAAGTGATTGTAACATTGCCGATGTCACCCGAATTCCAGCCTTCAAAATAATCGCCTTGGCTGACTAGTCGTCCTGATTTATAGTCCATCTCAAATTTGTATATAAAATTAAAATCATTGAGATGAGAACTGTAAAATCAAGTCGATATTTCCGATTTATATAATCACAATAACTCTTCATTTTATTTGATCCATTTTGAATTTAATTGAATGACTTTATCCAGTTAAAATCATGTCTGAAATAATTTGATAACGAAGTCTTCCGTGGCCTACATTGACAGTTTTCATCCTCTCTCATATTATATTTCGAGCATCATCGCTAAACCTATCAACTCGATTCGATTATAATTTTTGAATTAACGATTCCATGTCCTATCAATTTATGTGAAATCATTCGTATTGTATGATAAGCTTTTTAATGGGGAAAGGCAATAAAATGTCATTTGTTATCACCTGCCTTGTCTTTTACTGATCTAAATGGATTCAGGAGTGTTATCCATGTTTACTGCCCAAAATAAAACTGTGATACATATCAAACATTGCAGGAGCCTGATTGGAAAGCTTTGAGTCATTTCCTGATTCAATCCCATTCTGGAATCTCTATATTCTACCTATGTGCCTATAAACATTTAATGCTGAAAAAAAAAAATTAAGAGTATTTGCAATTTGTTCTTTAACTGACCGAGAGATATATGGTTTATTGATACAAAAAACATACTGCTGCCCAACTTTATTGGGTTGCTACACACACAGCCTACTTATCTACCTAACTAAAGATAACACTCTAATTTATAATATTTATAATTTGGTTATAATTCTAGAATATAATACATAATACTAAATACTAGACAAACTTATACATTGTTTCCCCTTCTTTTCCTATTTATTTCATTTTATTCTTCTTCTTTTATTTTATTCCCCTCCTAGTATTTACATGTCTCGTTTTTTGGGGTTTTTTGTTGTTAAGTTAGCCGATATAATTATTATTAGAAAATATAAAATACAATGTTATTAATGGATAATGGACAAAAAATTAGAAAATTACAATATTAGAACGTAAAAATAAAAATTACAACCGAAATTTAAACTATTGCCAAACCTTATGGTTGATAAATGATAAGTATGCGATTAAAACTTCAATCTATCTACAACTACGGTGGCAATTTTTTTTTTTTTTTTTCCTAACTGCAAAAACTCTCTAAGATAGTTGAAAATTTTTAAATTTGAATAACATACATTAATTTGCATGCCTTTTTTATCATTTATTTTGCATCATTTATTTACACTTGCATTGAAAAAACTTGAGGCATTTAGTATCAAAATCAGCTCAATCTATTTCTGTAAATTTTTCAGGAGAGATAAAAAACATTTCACGCTTTGCCAAGTCAATTTATTTTTTTTTTTTTTTTTTTTTTTGTCATTCTTATTTAAATTATCTTCTTCTTCTTCTTCACTTGGCGCTACAACCCGCTTGCGCGAGTCTTGGCCTCCTCTATAGATGAATGCCAGTCATCTCGGTTCAATGCCGCCACCATCCAGTTGCGGACACCAAGGAAGCTTCTTGCATCTTTTGCAACTGCATCACTCCATCGTAGCCTTGGTCTACCAACTCTTCGTACACCGTAGATATTTTCTCTCAATAACTTGAGAGGCACATCATCGGGATTCATCCTTCCTACATGCCCTGCCCAACGCAGGCGCCCCAGCTTGATGTGATCCACCACGTCGACATCATTGAATAAAGTTCTAAGTTCTTCATTATTTCTCCGCCTCCATGTCTCCCCCTCCAGGATGGCTCCATAGATCCTGCGAAGGATTTTCCTTTCCAACCCAAGGAGGGCAAGCTCGTCGTTTCTAGTGATGGTCCAGCATTCCGAGGCATATGTTAGGACAGGTCGAATGAGGGTCCTATATAGTCTTATTTTTGTGGACCTAGATAACAACCGGCTTTTCATATAGTCCTGTAGACCGAAGTATGCCCTATTAGCCATCAGCATTCTTCTATTAATTTTCTGATGTAAATTATTATCTTGGTTCACTTGCGTTCCTAGGTACGTAAAGCTATCTACCCACTCAAAAGTATGATTCCCGAACCGCACATTATTATCTCTCTGTACTCCAGATGCAACACACATATATTTGGTTTTGGCCTCATTTACCTCAAGTCCGATTTCCTTGGCAGCAATCTCCAGGTCCATAAATGCATCCCTTATCGCAACCCTTGATCGACCAATCAGGTCCACATCGTCCGCATAAGCTAGCAGTTGGGTCGTTCTATTTATAATAGTACCATTCATCTCTATTTTAGATTTTTTGATAGCCCACTCTAACGCTAAATTAAATAGGATGCACGCCAGGCCATCCCCCTGCTTTAGGCCTTTATTTGTGGTGAAAGGTTGTGAAAACTCATTCTGGGTCTTCACCACACAAACCACCCCAGTCATTGTCATTTTAATTAGGCGTACTAGCTTTGGGGGTATCCCCAGCTCCAGGAGTGCATGATATAGGGTGTTACGTTGCACACTATCATAAGCCATCTTGAAATCGATGAAAAGGTGATGGGTATTCAATTTGTATTCCCACGTTCTTTCTAGGATTATCCTAAGTGAGTGGATTTGGTCTATTGTGGATCTACCACTTCTGAAACCAGCTTGATATCTTCCAATCAGACGTTCAGCGATGGGGAGGATGGGGGGATTATTTAAATTATCAGTACTATTTAATGATGTATAAATAAAAAAATAATTTGGACTGAGCTGATTTTTAATAAAAGATTGTTATTTTTGCATCCTTTCTCCCAGATTTCAAAATTAATTCATGTTTTATTAACTTTTTTGGCAAGTAGTTGACTGTAAAACCAAAGGATGAGTTGATTAACCAATTTATCATATTAATTGTTATAAGTTATCGTTCATGTGAATGCACAAATAAATTGAAAATACTTAAGTAAATTGACAAGAAATAAAAGAAAAATCACTAAAATAAATTGTGTAGTACTTATGAAAACTGGTTGTAGGTGATAAAAAAATAATAAACATCAGAAAATATTCTAAAGAGATTAAAATGCCATTATTATAAATCGAACGGGAAAATGGAAGATAGTTAAATAATTTGTTTGGATAAATTAATTTTATGCATCATTTTCTTGTTGAATGTGGTTCCTTAATAAGTTTTCATAATATTTAAGAGATTTAATATCCATCCACTGATTCCCGAAATGCTTGGAGAACAAATTTTTCATGTAACTTATCTTTGCTAGAGCGACAGGAAAGTAACACTCCAATATATATATATATATATATATATATCTTCAATTCAGATCAATTGTACCATACTTCACCTCTTACATTGATGTCCTTTGGTGCATGGTAGAAAAAAACAACGGTTTTGGAAGGTGGTTTTCACGTGTTTGTTCAAAATAACTGTGGTAGTCTCGAGCAAAAACTATCAAATAAAAAAAAATGTTTTTTTTTAAGTACATGGACTGAGTTGGTTTTGATACTGAACGCCGTTGTAACTTCATATATGAAGTTATAAAGGAAAAAAAAAAGGTTATCGTACTTCTCACCTATGATATTTTTAAATCGATGCAATATAATGATTTTTTTTTTACATTTAATATATATAAATATGTTACCATTTTCCTCACTCAAGAGTGGTGAAAATTCAAAAAAATGAACACATTCATAAAGTATAAACAATGTAAATTAAGCTATTACAAAATATCATTAATGAATAATAAACTATAGGTAGATAAAGCAAAAAAAAATTGATTATGTATTTTTTTTTTTCATTTATAGATATTTAGAACTGTACAAAATAATATACAACAAGTAAATGTGTTGACAATGAATACAATTGCATGTAAATAACTTGTGAAGAACTACTCACTAGTAGCACTTCAATAAAATCTAGAAGGTCTCTAGGCCATCTCCTTTTCAGACACCTCGGATTATCAGGGATGGAGGAGAAAGCAAGTTGGGAGACTAGTGGATCGGACTGGTTATGGAGCTTACTATAGAAGGATAGTTATCTGGTTTGGGCTAAATCAGAAACATGTGGAACATTGAGATCTTTATGGATAAGTTTATTGGTGACAAAGTAAGGAGCATTGAGAATTTTTCGAAGGATTTAGGATTGTAAGGATTGGATACGAGATGATTTGGATGGTTTAGTAGAGCCCCAAAGCTCAACTCAGTACAGCCAGATAGGTCTAATCACAGTCATGTAAATGAGTCTTTTGCAACTAATTGGGAGCTTTGAACGTTTGTCTAGTAAATGTTGAAATATTCTGTTTATGTAAAATTAAATTATTTTTGCTTCTAATTTTGTTGTCTGTGTTTACATATATCCCAATGATACTTTTAATATTCCCATTTAAATTGCGAGAAAAAAAAAAAGTAAGCAATCATTCATGCTGAACTCTTGAATGAACGGTCCCCTACTATTATAAACTGTGCCGCCTTCATAAACTCACTTATTGACTTTTAACCTGAATCATTCCAGAACTTCAATTCAGAGCTCCAACAATGATTTTCCAACGGTATGGAACTAACGGCAAAATAATATCCAACGAAAGGCCGAGCTGTCAGGCTGGGATCGCACAGTTTTCATTTAATCTGTAATTTTCCCTGTTTTCTCTGCCCTTTCCCATGGCGGGGATTCGTCCCAAGGCGATGTAGCACTGACAGAGGAAATCGTCCTCGTCTTTTGTTGTTTGGGGATTACCGTGACTGCTCCCTTACCCGCTGGCACAGAACCGATGGAAAAGTCGAACAATATCGCTATTGAGAGTGAAACACTGTCACACCACATCTTTTTTTATTTATTTTAACACGAAAAAAATATTTTCTTCCAAAATCACTTACCTGCTGTTTATTTTTCTATACTTAACTTTATCAAATTAACGAAAGAGAAACGATTAAAAATTAACAAAAAAATAAATAAATAAATCAACTTTAGTCTAGTACTTACAAAAATATTTAATCTACCTACGGTTTCAAAAGCCCATTAATGCCATTCTAACCACAAATAGGAAAACCTACATTTTTGGTGAGATTTTAATACATTGTAAATCGTATATATCACTTATAACTATATTGTTATTTTTAAGAAATTACTTTCTGGTGATGCACGAGTCGATGGGTGGGGGAACTGTGCTAATGTGGGTACCCTCATATTGTGGCATCTTCGGGAATGAAGCTGCAGACAGTGCAGCAAATCTCGCGAGACTGAACCAAAAAGGAACCATAATTACTGACTTTACAACAACTTCTGGCTGTAGAAAAAAGGTTGCTACACTGGCAAACAAAATGGAACCAAATAGGCAGCAAACTCCAAGGAATCAAACAAGACACCCGGCTCTGGACAACATCTTTTAGAAAATCAAGAATAGAAGAAATAATCTTGACGAAACTAAGAATAGGACATTCAGTTTTTACCCACGGTTACCTGATGAAAAGCCTAGAACCACCGATTTGTACAACTTGCATGACAACACTGACATTGAAACACATTGTAACATCATGTACACTATACTCTGACGCCAGAACAAAGTAAAATGTACCCTCAAGTATAGATAAAGCACTAGAAGACACAGAAGACAAAATCAAAAACATTTTTGCATATTAAGCCGCTAATTACTCATGTGATTAGATTCGGAAAGTAATAAAATATATATATATAACTTTCAAAACCTTTAATTTAATTGTTTGTAACTGCGCATTTAAAACGTTTTATTAAGAAATTTCGTGCATCAAAGTAAACAATTACCAAAAATGTCATTTATCTCTTATATGCCTTTTGTAGTCCAGTCACTTGTATCACTATGCTTTATTAATTTTTATATGGGTACATTTGCATTATACCTATGAATACTTCTTCCTGTATATAATTCAGAACAAAAAAAAAATCTTAGTATCGATTTTAAAAAAATCGATAAAAATAACGATAATTACTAGAGTATTTTTATCGATTTTTTCCCAGAAAGGTTTTCCGATCTCGATATTCATCCACTGTTAGAATAACAAAAAATAAATTGGTTGCCTACAGATAGACTTAGCTAGGATTTCAGTTATTTGACACAAAAATTTTTCACCTCCTCCATTGAGAAATAATATGTTAGAAAAATATATATATATATATATAATATAATATATATATATATATATATATATATATATATATACATTTTTATTTTTTTTGTCCTCATTTATTGATATTTTCATAACTGTACAAAATAATATACAACAAGTAAATGTGTTGACAGTGAATTCAATGGCATGCAAATAACTCGTGAAGAACTACTCACTAGTAGCACTTCAATAAAATCTACACTAAAAGGTCTCTAGGCCATCTTCTTTTCAGACGCCTCGGAGGATTATCAGGGATGGAGGAGGAAGCAACTTGGGAGACTAGTGGATTGGAATGGTTATGGAGCTTACTATAGTAGGATAGTTATCTGGTTTGGGCTAAATCAGAAACATATGGAACATTAAGCTCTTTATGGATAAGTTTATTGGTCACAAAGTAAGGAGCATTGAGGATTTTTCGAAGGATTTTGGATTGTAAGGATTGGATACGAGATGAATTGGATGGTTTAGTAGAGCCCCAAAGCTCAACTCCGTACGTCCAAATAGGTCTAATCACAGTCATGTAAATGAGTCTTTTGTAATTAATTGGGAGCTTAGAACGTTTGTCTAGTAAATGTTGAAGTAGTCTGTAACGACGGGCAGTTTCTTGTCGTTTTAGTCTTGTATGTGGATTCCAAGTTAGTCGTTTGTCCAAGTGGAGTCCTAGGTAGCGGATCTGTTTAACAGGAATTGGTGGAATATCATTAAAGGATACTATAGGGCAGGATGTTGTAGATTTACGACGAAGGGTAAAGGTTATTTGATGGGATTTATTTGGATTTATTTTGATTCTCCATTTTTGACACCATTCTTGAAGGTTTAGGATATGGGATTGGAGTGTTTGAGAGGCAATAAAGGGATCATTGTTTACTGATAACACACATGTGTCATCGGCATAAGTGGTGAGGACAGTGGTAGGATGAGTTGGGATTTCAGCTGTGTACACTGTGTAGAGGATAGGACCTAGAATACTACCTTGAGGCACTCCGGCAGATTGGGTAAAGAGGGGGAGAATAGGAAAATTTATTTACTTTGAAGGTTCGGTCACTGAGATAAGATCTAATAATGAGGAAATATGTAGAAGGTAGGAACTGACGGAGTTTATACTGCAGTTCCGGGTGCCAGACTCGGTCAAACGCTTGGTCTACATCAAGAAAGGCTCCCGTGCAGTACATTCCGCGCTCCAATGCAGAGGAGACAACGTCCACCACACGATGACATTGCTGAATTGTTGAGTGTGATGTTCGGAATCCAAACTGGTGATCTGGGATTACATGATGGGATTCTAGGATAGGATACAAACGTTTTAAAATGAGTTTTTCTAGGATTTTACCCATGATTGGCAAGAGAGAAATAGGACGGTATGAGGATTGGAGCTCAGGTGGCTTTTTGGGTTTAGGTATCATTTTAACTATTGATAATTTCCAGGAATCAGGGAAATATGTGGTGCGGAGTACAGCATTATAATTATTATATCATTATTATTATAATGTACGTTAGGAATAGGATGGCTTTACGAGGAAAGAGTTTAAGGATGTGGGATGTGATTAGGTCATGTCCAGGGGCTTTGTTTGAAGGTAATCTATGAATGATGTTTGATATTTCTGAAGGATGGAATGCTTTAGGGGGAGAGGACACTGGAAGTGGGATAGCTAGAAAATGTAAATTTTAAAAGGGATATTTAATACTTTATTTTTTCGGAGCAGGCAAATTAAAAAAAAAAAAAAAAAAATGAATTTAGCACTACAAAAAACAAATATTAATTGAGAACAGTAAATTTATACTTTTAAACCACTGATTGGACTATTATGATATAATATGTGAGACTATACTGTTTCTTATAACAAGAACAGAGGCAAATTGTTAGGGCCGAAAAAAAAGGTATCTGAATTTTTTTTTTTTTAATCTTTGTAAAGATTAAAGCGAACAACAGGCTGTCACAACATATCTTCAGTTACTTTATGGGGAAGAAATAAACAGTAAGTTCGAATCGGTAATTTAAAAAGCTTATTAGCACAAGAAATAGTACAGAGAGATGCCTTCATATAAGAGGACTATATAGTACATAGATTCAAACTACAAGCAACAGGTATGGAGTGGCCGGAAGAAAGAAAAAAAAGAAACAATTAAAAAGCTGGAAGAATATTTGCGGAAAAGAAACAATAAGTAATAAATAATACGAGAAAGAATTGAAATCGGCACTATTCCTAGTTGTTTAAAATGAAAAAAAAAAAAATCTTGGTATCGATTTAAAAAAATCGATAAAAATAATGATAATGACAAGAGTATTTTGTCGATGTTTTTCCCAGAAAGGTTTTCCGATTTCGATATCCATCCACTGTAAGAATAGAAGAAAATAAATTGGTTGCTTACAGATTGACTTAGCTAAAATATATTTCCTGGTTGTTCAAATTGAAAAAAAAAATAAATAAAAATATTGCTTTGAGAAATAAAAACCTGCATAACATAACATAAAGATAATTAATCTGGCTGTACTCAAGATGTTTATCACAGAAGATGATCAAGAGGAAGAAGTGTAAAAATATGTATTTTCAAACTCTCTTTTGCGACTATTCACGAAGTGAATAAGTTATTATTGTGATCACAATATTATCATTGATAAAATTAGCAAAAGATAAAATCATTTTTAATGATCATGTTAGGAGCCGACCACTAATTTAGTAGCAGATACCTTGCTCCGAGATGTGACTCACAGATGCCCACTTGTTATATCCGAAACGATATTGAGATTAGAATCGATAGGAACAGCATTCGCTCTGAGACAATGGGATCGAATCATTTCACCTCATGAATTATGTACTGCCTCCAACAAAGTGAAATTTAATAATGAATAATGATACTACCTTCTATATCCGATCCTCGATTATTGCCTCTACTCGATTTAGTCATAATGATATACATTCCTGTTATTAATTCCTACAATCATTTGGCAGATAATCATCTAAACAGCAAATCATTTATATCGAAAGCCTTTAAAACATTTAAAACGAATGTAGTAGGACTGCAAGTAAGACAAATTAATTCAAATTATTGTAGCCCTTTTGAAAATTTATGACATTGTTAAAAGGACACTCTTTCTTACAGTCAATCCTTTTCAGAGAAGACTAAAGGATACTTGCTTTAGATCAAACGATTTTTGAGCCCAAAGAATATTCCGCCATTGTTGCCCTTCTTAAACTAATTAAATTATTTAAATCCTTCGCCACTCCTTCTCGACAAATTAATAATCGTCCTTTTAAATATAGATTAGATTGTTTTAATTTAAAAGGACATTCTCTCTACTTGTTTAACCCTTTTCGCAGGAAACAAAAGGATACTTGCTTCAGATCTATCGATTTTTGAGGCTGAAGGATTTCCAAATATTGCTGTCCTTTTGAAACATATTAAATTTTTAAGTCCTTCCTTCTCATAAAAATATTTTTCGTCCTTTTAATAAATGATTGAGTTGTTAGAATTTTAAAAATGACACTCATCCTTCCCGCTTAAACTTTTTCATCTAACATTAAAGGATACTTGCTTTACATCTATCGATTTTGAAGCCGAGGGATTCCCATCTATTGTTGTCCTTTTGAAATGAATTAAATTGTTTCGTTTAATCTTTGGCCATTCCTTCTCAAAAATAATTTGTTGTCCCTTTATAATTTGTTAAGTTGTTTTAATTTTTAAAGTGACACCCTTTCTTTCCGTTTAATCGTTTTAACTGAACTCCCTCCATTTTAATCCTCTTCAAATTGAATTAATTGTTTTCGTTTTTTAAAAAGGACACTCTTTCTTCCGGTTTAATCCTTTAAATTATATGATTATGTAATATAAACCTTGAATAATAATAAGTTAGCAATAAAAACTCAGTCAGAATTACACATTCCATGAGCTATTGGGAATCATCAACCATCGGTCTAAACATAAGACCACATTAGAAATTTCAAATCATATCTGGGAAACCCAAACGAAAGGATTATGATTACTTTCTTCTGGGTTTCCATTCTTTGCGGTATTGGGGGAAACGAGATGGTTGGTTTAAGATCTCAGTCGGATAGCATTGGTAACAATAGAAGTGTCTGAGCCATCAAACTAATATCTAGGGATAACTGAGAAAAGCAGATAAGATCTTCACTGCTAGATAAAGTGGAATGAGACCTAGATAGGCAGTACTTCTAAGCTATTAGAAATAAAACCTAACTGCTTGGAAAAATGGCGAACAATTTGTAATATCTTTAGAAAAGAAGAAACAATAATGTGACTCCTGAGAATTGGTCTGAATGGATTCTTCTAAGCCTTTCTTTTCTGTGACTTAAAGGCATATACATGTGTCAACTGTCGTGCATAAATGCATACTTGTAGTTTTCTGCCTTAAGGAAAAGATTCAATGATGCAAATGCAGTAATGTAATTTCTAAAACCTACTGTATTTTATAGATGCATGTAGGAATAAACTTAGAACATGAACTGTCCATACTCTAAAAAGTAAAAGGTAATCAAATAGAAAAAAAATCTTGGAAAAAGAACCAGTTTATAAATTCAATCATTTTTAGAGCCGTATATGAACTAATAACATTTCTACCGCAAAGTTCATATATTTAAGAATATCTATTTAACATTTATTGCGTCAATTATTAAAAATAATTAATATTAAATTAAGTAAAAATGGTAGGGAAATATTAAAAAAAAAAAATCTTAATTTCTCTCTCACTGGAAAATGTAATAGATCATGGATATGCCCAATTATAATCATAGGGTCCGGAACTAGCGTGGACCAGGGGGGGGGGGCACGTGCCTCAGGGGGCAGGTTAAAAGTTTATTTAAAAAGGTTTTCAAAGTAATAATATCACAATCAATATTGTTTATTTATTTTTTTAATTTTTGCTTAATTAATTAACTTTATTATACTATATATCAAGTTAATTCGTATGAGACTATTTTGATGGTGGGGGAGCGGATAGAGAAGGTGGGATGGGGGTGGCAAACCGATCTTTGCCCCTAATGAATAATCTCCTAGTTCCGGTCATGTACTATAATCCTAGCGACAAATGTTATACCTATAACAAAAATTCCATATATTTTATAAATTCCAGAGTTCAAAAGTCTGTAAATATCTTAATTATATTTATTATTTACCAATACTTAATAATCCCTTTAGAGCAATCTTTAAGCTTGTTTACTAGCACTGGACTTCTTAAAAAAAAGCCTCAGTTCAGTTATTTATTTCAAAAAGAAAACATGACAGTGTCCTACGAAGTTCTCGCAATTTTTAAGACATTACCGCAAAAAAAAAAAAAATTCACAGCCGCTGAAGCAACTCGTGAAATTATTAAATATGAAGGAGAAGGTGTACTTGAAGAGCGCACTGCGCGGCATTGGTTTGAAAAATTTAGAAGTGGAGATACGACGTTGGAAAGGAAGAAGGGCTCCGGGCGGCCATTAATGGATATTGATGAGGTTCTGAAGGAAGCTGTTGAGTCAAATCCGTCCACAAGTACCCGCAAACTTGCCAGGGAATGTGGTGTGTCGAAAGATACTGTTAGTCACCATCTTCCATGAGGAAGGTGAAAAAGACCTGTTGACTGGTCTCCAGGAACTTACTCCTCAACAATAAAGTTCTCATCCACCATATAATCCAGGTCTCATTCCTTCAAATTACTACTTGTTTCGATTTATGGCCCATTTTCTTTAATAGGAAAATATTGATAATTTTGCGGAAGTTGAAAATGCCGTCTAAAAGTTCTTTGACAACCATCCCAAGGAATGGTATCAGCGTGGCATCGAGCAATTGGCTAGCAGATGGGTAATGACGGTAGATAACAATGGACTATACTTTGAGTATTAATTGTATTTTATAATAAAGAAATAATAATACAAATATTTGTTTAAAAAACAGTCATTTTTTTTATACACACTACTATGTTATATTAATAAAATTACTTTAATAGCTTGTAATTTAACAGTTTGTAATTGCTCATTTTATATGTTTTAATAAGAAGTTTTAATATGTAACATAAATCAAAGGACCATTTTTTTTTTTTTTTTCATGTTCCTTAAATCATGTATCTAGCAGTACTTCGGAAGATTATCAAGAAGGTGATATTGTGGATTTGAATAGTTATGGCATTTACTATGATGTCAGCAATATATGGTACTTTCAGATCTTAATGAACAAGTCTTTTTGTTAAAAAAAAAAAAAAAAAAAGATAATTGAAGATTTTTCAAAGAATTTAGGCTTAATTTATTTGATTACGAGACAATTAGATGATTTAGCAGAGCTTCAAACCTCAACTCCGCTGTGTCTAAATACGTATAATTACTGCCATATAAGTGAGTCTGTATATGTGAAGATGCTGAAACTCAGTAAAGTGATATTTTCGATCAAGCAGCTGTTTCAAAATTCAAATGCAGCAAAATTTTAACGCTATATGACCATCTGTTAAACTAATCACTGGTTGACTAATAGGTCACTTGAGGTCATTGGTTTCTTAATGCTGAAGATTTATATTCACAGTAATTTATATAATTTTGGAATCATAAATACTTGTGCTTACCTAATGTTTGAATTCTTAACATGTATAGTAATGAGTCAATGGCTTGTTTCAAGTAATTTTTTATTAAATAATCCGAGTTAAACCAACTACAGAAGCAACAAATTAGTCGGCTTTATCGACTAGTCGCTGACAAGTTGGCCCATCTCTAGTAATAATAAATGAAACTTGTCTCAATTCTAGGTCAGTTTGACTCTCACTGTTTATTTATTTATGGTTTGACTTTTTGATATTAATTTATCTTTTTAGATTGGAGACTCATTTTGGGGCCAATTACTAATTTCCAGTGGTTTTTAAATCAAAAAAAGCAATATGTAGGCATATTGGATGGTTGATAATCAAAAATAGACGACAGGTCAGTACCAAATTATTACAATATTTGTTGCAAAAGTAGAAATAACGGAG
Source organism: Euschistus heros (assembly GCA_003667255.2). Taxonomy (NCBI): domain Eukaryota; kingdom Metazoa; phylum Arthropoda; class Insecta; order Hemiptera; family Pentatomidae; genus Euschistus; species Euschistus heros. The sequence goes on from RCWM02000297.1 coordinate 149,272, forward strand.
TCTATAAATCAATGTTTTGACACAAATTTAAAAATTGAAATATTCACTTTTGCAATTAAAGTATTCAAAGATCCTTTCTATCGAAGGCAAAGTCCCAACAACTCGATTCTTTTGATTTCATCTTCATCCGTTTTCTCAAAATATCAAAATCCAAGGATGTGTTGTTTGAGCTGAATTAGAAACGTACGGTACATTAAGATATTCATGAGTATGTTTGTGACAAAGTAAGGAGCACGTCAATTCAATTTTTGGATTATAATGATTGGATACGAGATGACTTGTATGGCTTAGTGCAGCCCCAAAGCATGAATCCGTATGTCCAAATAGGTCTTATTACTGACATATAAATATGTCTTTTATAGTTCATTGGAAGTTTTGTCTCTTAAATATTGTAGTTGTTTGGAAACAGTTGATTCGATAAAAATTGAAATAGCATAAAATAGTATTAGCTATAATTGTCTTAAATCTAATTAATTTAGAATATGGCTTACCTTCAATTGGCCCAGAGATATTAAAGGTTGTGACAAATAGTTAAGCGATAGAGCTGTTGTCTGGATTGCTCATTAGATGCTGAGGAGGCTACACAGATTTTTTTGTTTAATTTACTGAGACCTCTGTTGACCGAGGGGTGTTCCCTGAGTAGAGAGCCCTCAACAACAACTTGTTGCCGCCTGTTTGTTCTTCAGCTGCAACATCCATTACTGGAGCCCCTCCAGGATCTAGCTTCTGGAACCTCCTGACTTCCCCTGCTTTAAAAAAAATTGATGAACATATATGTATAAAGGAAAACATATTTGAAAAATTTATGATTAATTATTTTATAAAGTCCAGGAAGCATGAACATGAGAAGAAACATATTAAAAAAAGAAAAAAAAAGGCTCTACAAAACCTGATACTTGATATTACAGGGGCTTCTCGTCATTCTTCTTAGGTTACTTCAACTGGTTTATTTAAATATTTCTGATGATCCAGGATGCAAAATAGAAAAGATAGATCGATAAGTTTACATAGCTATAACTTTTTTTTAAACACAATTAAAAACAACAAAAAAATTGAACCACGTCACAGCCATAAAAGAGAATATTAAAATTCCTAAATTTATAATAAAAAATACTATTTGAAGATATAGATAATTAGAGTTTGCAGTCAAGGCAACAAAATTAAAACCGTGTACTAGTTACAATCCAAACCTTTAAAAAATATTACAAAAAGTGAATTGTAAAAAATCTGGTAAGATTTTTTTTTTTATAACAATTTATTGAAATTTACAACTGTACAAAATTTTTACATTAAGTAAATGTGCTGTTAACTATTACAATAACGTGACAAAACATAAAAAGTACTACCCATCAGTAGCACTTTCATAAAAATTCTACATTAGAAGGTTTCCTTTTCAAACGCCTCGGAGGATCAGGGATAGTGTGGGAAGCAAGTTGAGAAATTAGGGGATTTGAGTGGTTATGGAGCTTACTATGAAAGAATAGATATCTGGTTTGGGCTAAATCTGCAACATATGGAACATTAAGATCTTTATGGATAAGTTTATTGGTGACAAAGTAAGGTGCATTGAGGATTTTTCAAAGGATTTTGGATTGTAAGGATTGGATACGAGATGAATGAATTGGATGGTTTAGTGGAGTCCCAAAGCTCAAATCCGTATGTCCAGATAGGCCTAATCACAGTCATGTATTATTAGTCTTTTGTAATTAATTGGGAGCTTTGAACGTTTATCTAATAAATGTTGAAGTAATCTGTAGCAACGGCAATTTCTTGCCTTTTTAGTCTTGTATGTGGATTCCAAGTAAGACGTTTGTCCAAGTGGAGTCCAAGGTAGCGGATCTGTTCAACAGGGATTAGTGGAATATCAGATAAGAAAAATAAAATGAAAAAAGGATAAAAAACAAGAAAAAAAAAATTTGCTTTTTAACGGTGGAAATACTGTAGGGAATCGAATCTAGATCTAGATACATTTTTAACATTTTATAAAAGAGTACTGAACTTAAACATGATACTAAATCAAAAATATAAATTTTTGAGTAGTGCCACTTTTGAAATACATATATATTTAAATTATATTTTTGTAAACAATTTGCAGACGATATATCAAACTGTATACAGCAGTGACCTTGGATCCGCATTGTTTGGCGGCTAGTGGCCCAGATCCCACAAACCGGCTGTATCGGTCAGTAGGTTATAGATATGTTATTTAATAATCTTTTATTTATATTAAATATGACTTCTTCTTTTTCTTTCGAATTCGGCCATCTTTGTATGATCTATTGTTTTTCCTAGCTAGGAAGAAAATGAGTTAACTTCATATTTGTCAGCATATGGAAAGCACTGTATAAGAGATGTATAAAAAGTGAATATAAAAAAATACGATGGATTATAAGTATATTTGTTTCTTCTTTAAAATGAGATTTATTCATTTTGTGCCAAATGAAACAATAACGAGATACTACTAATCACCGTTTAACTGGTTACACGTCACTGGATATAGAAGGTAGTAGGGAATAAACACGAAACCATTTATTTTTAACGTGAAAAATTAAAAAAGAGCTTACATTATTTACAGATTGACATTTTACCTAATTGTGACATAATCGCCTAAACACTTCCAATTCTGATAATGGACTTGAATAAATTGCATTGACCTAAAGTTGTGACTGTTTCGAATCATTCCCAGGCTCTGTGGCAAGATGAAATTAATACAGGACCGGCATCAATGCCATTGAAAGGGGTCACGAATCCAGATGGTGAATGCCACTTAGCGGGGAATACGAAATCCCTGCGATTAGCGACGCGACTCCTCTAAGTATCTCTAAATGGATGTTTGAGGATGCGATTGTTGGGAAGATGTCCACTAATAGTGGCTTAGGAATGGCAATGTGATGATTGCAGAGGTGGGGTCTCTTTCGATAGCTGATGATGAGTCGGTTTCACTTTGATGATTTTTTAATCCCGTTTTGTTGGCTGTTCCAATCGCTTTAAGTTATAGTGTGACCGGTAGCATTGTGAAATATCGAATAGTCGTCTTATTTAGAGTACGTAGCAGATTAAACGATACTAGACCGTAAAAAAAACGTTACCTATAAACCATTAGTAAATAGATTCAATAAATTATCTAAAAATATCATTACAGATAATTCTCTAATAATATTATAGTGTAGATAATGTTTGTAAATTAAACATCGTCGGCTAAGATTACTCGTAAGTGCCAGTAGCTACAACATTCACTTACTAAGAGTCACATATTAGCTGACGATATATTTTTTATTATCATATTTCTTTTATAAATAGCATCCCATTTCTTGGTTTCGCCCGCTCTCATGAATAGAGAACTTACATAATTTTAACTAATAATTGAAGTTTTATTTGTTTATAGTAGAAATATTTGTTGAAGTATTTAAAAAAGAATAGTTTCTTCAAAGAAATTTTCACGCATAGCAGTAATTTTTAACATAGTACTTTTGCAAAGATCAGGTGGTTGAAGTCCACGTAAAAAAGATAATTGAACATCAAATTTATAATTTTAAGTTGTGAGTTGGTAATCCAGATGGACAGAGACTATTAAGAAACTTGCGGATAATGGACTGCATCACCACTGCTTACAATAAAAGGCCCATGTATCATATTTTTACATACAATTACAAAAATCAAAGGAACGACATTTTGATTTAGTAATAATTTTTATTCAGCATAAAATTATTTTACTGATTTTATCTGGTTGGAATTTAATTTCTAACCATTTATGTATACGATAGCGCGGCAAACCGCGTTTCTGCAACTCAGCATTGTATATATTTTTTTTTTTATCTTTCATATTTTGATTCACACCTGTTATTAGGGTAACAATCAGTGAATGTGATGAAATTGTAATATTACAGGCCTTGTATGCGTGTGGGAGACTAGCACTCAATAGTACCTCCTCCTGGCATGGGTTAAAGAGATTTATTTGAGCAAATCTCTCATCCAGCTTCTTTGAAGCATTCTGAGAGTATTTCCAGGTATGTCAGTCGTGGCCATGTCATTAATGAGTATGTTGTTATGTCCATGAAGTCTGTCATGAAATCGTCTATAAAGATCATGTATATGTTGCTTTACTGTGGGTATTTCTAAATCAGTGTGAATTGTGTGGTTTGAAACGTACCAAGGTGATTTCGTGATTAGTCTGAGTAATTTTGATTGGAATATTTGTATTTTTTTAAGGTGTGTATTTTTTGCAGTCCCGTATATTTGTGAGGCGTATGTCCATATGGGTTTAAGTAAGTGTATGTATTCGGAGTGTCGGAGTTTTAATGTCGACCGTTTATGAAGCATTTGATACAGAAGTTTTAATCTCTTGGTTAGGCTGAGACGTTTTTGTTTTACGTGTGGGCCTCAGGTCATTCTTCTATCAAATGTAAGTCCTAAGTAATGAATTTCGTTTGTTTGTGGTATGGGTTGATTGTCGATGAAGACAGTTGGACAAGAGTCTTGTCTGAGTGTAAAGGTTATGTGCTGTGATTTGGTGTAGTTCAGTTTTATTTTCCATTGTTTGAACCAGTCTTGTATTATTGTTAAGTGGTGTTGAAGAGCTAATGATGCAATTGTGGGTTCTTTATGTCTAATTAATATTGCTGTGTCATCAGTGTATGTTTCTGTCAATGTTTGAGGGCTAAGTGGCTTATCGTGAGTGTAAAGAATATATAACAATGGAGCTAGTAAAGACCCCTGTGGTACTCCAGCTTTTACTGGATAAATAGAGGAGATTTCTGAACCTTGTCGGACAGAAAAAAATCTATCAGAGAGAAAAGATTGAAGGATCAGATAATGGGTAAAAGGAAGAAGATTTTTCAATTTAAAAAGAAGTCCGTCATGCCAAACTCTGTCAAATGCTTGAGCTACATCTAGAAATGCCCCAGTAGCATATAGTCTTTTCTCGAGTGAGATTGATATGAAATCCGTTACACGTTGTAGTTGATGAACTGTTGAGTGAAATGAACGGAATGTATATTTAAATTTTTATTAATGCTAAACCTTCCTAGAGCTCCGCAGATGATGTAGTTACTATTCGGTACTGATGGTTTCAGTAGTTTTACCATTGTTAATTCAACTTCAGAATGGTGCTAACCACATATTGGTAGAATATCAAATTTCACGGGGGTCCTCGTGACGCACCACATATTGAAATTTGTTTTAATAATTTAATCGAATATATGTAAATTTTATTTTAATTCCAAGCTCTAAATAACACCAGAACTTTGTAGTCTCTCATGAAGAAAAGGTTACTCGTCACCTATCGGTAAATTTTCAAACTCTACTGTTATTCACAGATTATTTTAATAACAAATCAATTGAAAATCAGTAGATTTTTTAATTGCTAAACCTTCCTGGAACTATAAACATATAGTTCTTTTAAATAATAGTCAGGATGAGTATATTCTATATTTTTATTCAGAAACAGTGTTAGTACCAGGAGTATTAGTATATTCAGTACATCATTTATTAAAAAAAAAAAAAAAAAAAAAAAAAAAAAAAAAAAAAAAAAAAAAAAAAAAAAAAAAAAAAAAAAAAAAAAAATTAGACTGCAGGATAAGTAAATTTTATTTTCTAATCAAGCTCATTACGTATGCTTCCTTCTATCAATATCAATTTTCTTCCCATCATTGATTTTTCAGACCGAATCCACTTCACCGGTAGCCGTAATTCTAAAAGTTGGCCGAGGACCCTGTAGTTAAGAAATATCTGGATTTATGGGGACATTAGGGGAAGGAGCTGCTCCTGGACCTGGGCCAAACAGTAACGGAAAATTTCTTTTTATTAATAATAAATATTTAATAAACTCAACATCTAATATTAAATATCATGATGTCTGAATTATCACGGTTTATTGTTCCATAATTAGTGTATATGTATATCATGTAATATGGTGCTACTTAGTTTGAACCTCCCAACAATTATGATACAATATTTTTATTTGTTTTCGTATCTACATTCTATTTATTATAATATACTAACAACTGGTAAAAGAAAAGAAAAAACAATTGTCAGGCACGTTTTGAGGTATTTGGTAACGACCAACTACAAAATACAAATTTTGTACATAAATTGGAAATTTTTATTTCTAACTACCCATTAAAGACGATATGTGGGAGTTTAATTGTTGATCTCATCGTATTAATATCTAACTTAATATTCCAACTGCCCACTATTTAATCCATAATAAACTACTTTTAAATTTTAAACATTTGAAATAATTGTATTATGATTGATAAATTAATTACCACTTCTATTTCAATTATTTTATAAGAAAACTAGTTTCGAATGTTCAACATTCATCTTCAGTTCTAAAACATAAAAAAATTCAGCAAATCAGCACTATGTTTTTATGTTTAAACTTCGCTATCCATCTAAATGATAATAACCATCAATTCAATAAAGAATCAGGAGTTAAAATAATACATCAAGTAGAAAAAAGCGTAAAATATTTATGAATCATTATAAATAATAACATCGTTTCAAACCGATCTAGATGTCTGTTTAAATGACCAGATAAACATTTCCAATAGTCCCGTTTTAAATGTTTTTCCAATAGAAACGGAAAAATCCAATGAGTCATAGAGGAAATCCCAAGGTATACCTCAAAAATTTTACTTACTTGTCCCCTTCCTCCTTCCTCCTTTCCTTCTGTAGCATAGTACTGGTATGTTGAAAATTTTGTATTTTTTAGAACTGAAGATGAATGTTTAGCATTCGAAACTAGTATTCTAAAAAAATAATCCCAATAGAAGTGGCAATTAATTCATCAATCCTAATTGTATTGATACTTCTATATCATCATGCGTACCTCAAGCGGTACAATTGTGATCTCATTTAAGTTGTGAAATAAATTAAGGTAACGACATCCATCCACTTCTCCACCCCTGCTCCTACCAAAAACACCTTTATATACCAAAACAGAAAATACTAATTAAATGTTGAAAGTTATGCTAACTTCTAAATAGCTTTCTCACATTTGGATTATTATTAGAATGTCCGTATATGTTCCATAACATGTTTTATGTGAAGAACAGTACATAATGTTATGTCCCAGACTTTTCAGGATTTTACGCTAATTGAATTTGAAAACATGGGGGTCCCCGAAAAGAGAATGAAAGTAGAGAAAATTAAGATAATGAACTACTTTGCGGTCTGTATTTTCTGTTGTGCTTTTCTCTAGCTAAATTTATAATTTATTTATAACTGGATATTATAACATATATTTTATAATTTATCATCTGCTGCAGAGAATAAACACGATTTATTGTTTATTTAATGTTCTAGTTTTATAGAGAGGAATAATTGAATAAAATAAATTAGCTAGATTGTCTGTTTACTCAACTATTACTTAACTTGTGCATTATTATTTGAACCCTTTAACAGTATGACGGTATAGAAGGATCAATATAATTAGGATTGATAAATCATAAGTTCCTAATGCATAATTGATTCCCAATATTTTATTAACATTACAAATTTTATACTATTTAAATTTAGAAAAAGTCTTCACTAAAGTGCTTCTTCGTTAGAATTTCAGAAACAGGACTTTCAATAAGTTTTAAATTGTATTTGCGACCCATTCCGTTGATAACTACCTTCCAGCTAAACCTAATATGTAAAACACCTTTTGGAGGACACGAATTTAGTGGCTATTATAAACTTATACTAAAAACCACCCTGTGCTAAATCATGTTGTATTTCAAAATTGTACAAACTGCTAAATAAATTGTTTCCAATACTATGAAGTCGAAATAAACACTAACAAAAGAAATAATGGAAGAACTTAAATTAAAAAAAAAAAAAAAAAATTGTTTCATAAAAAAAGTTTTAACCCTTTCAGATTAATACAGGACTAAGACAGGGGGATGGATTGTCACCAATGCTCTTCAATGTGGTTTTGGACAAAATTATGAAAGAACTTTAGAAGTCCAACAATGCAGGGGCGAAAATAGATACTTAATACAACCACATCAAGGTTAAGTGTCTCGCATATGCAGATGATCTGGCTCTGCTAGCAGAATCAGAGGAAGAGGCAGTAGCCCAAATTAACACACTCAAAGAAATAGCTGAAAAACATGACTACAAATATCTTTCGAAAAAACAGAACTGATGACCACAGATACAAACTTCAAAAAGAAAATAGTGCAAACTAGATACGGGCCAATCAAAGTAACACAGAAATTTAAATACCTAGGGGAGATCATCTGCAGTAGAGGATTTGAAAGGGAGAGCATGAAGGAAAAGATCGCTTGACTGGAAAGATTGAGCTTTGCAACCAGTAACATTTATAATAAAAAGAGCCTGTCCATATAAGCAAAAATCAGGCACTACAATACTGTAGTAAAGCCATACTATATGGGACAGAGACCATGAACCTCCCTAACCTGGAAAGAATGCTGAAAGTAGGAAGAAAGATCCTAAGGAGAATTTACGGCCCTTGGAAAACCCAGGAAGGATACAGGTTAAGATCAAACGAGGAGATCTACAAAGAAACAACGAACATAGAGACAGATATAAGAATTAAGAGACTGAAGTTCTATGGGCATATGGTAAGAATGCCTGAGGAAAGACTTAATAAGGCTATTTTTCGGAAAATTTGGCACAAGAGTGCACAGGGATACATAACAGCTAAAAGAGGAGACTAGCAAACTGAGGATTGAGGAACGTGACTGCCTTGATAGAGAAGAATATAGGAAGAAACTACAAGCAATAGCGGTTCTTGTGGACAGGAAGGAGCCGAAGGAGGGTATGGCCTGGACGGAGGAGAGGAGACAGAGGCAATCAGAAAGGAGATATGGATGATGAAAAGGAACAGAATTAAAAATCCATCTTCATAATATTCGCGTGGTCTCTATGGCCTTTTCGTGAAAAAAAAAAGAAAAAAGTTTTATGAAGTCATATATTCTCTATAGTCTCAGTAGTTTGAGTGAACAAAACTGCGGCCACCTCTTACAAATAACCTTTAAATCCTCGAAATTTATTAGAAAAAGATTAGGATTGATGAATTAATTGCCACTTCTATTGGATTTATTTTATTTGCAAACTATTTTTGAATGTTAAACATTCATCAACAGTTCTAAAACATACACAATTTTTAAAAACCACTTTGTTTCATATTTTATATATATTAAAGTTTTTGAAAATCAAAGTGTAGCAGCAACCCAATATTCAAGAATATGTAAATGAATTTGTACGGATATTTTCTCTGATACATTTCGATATTAATACAATAATCGCCAACTTAAACGTTCTATATATACAGTTTAAAAAAAATCTTTTTTTTTATGGAAAAAGGTTTAAATTCTTCGGTTTTTCAACAATTTTACTCCGGTATCAGTTATCCTTAAGAAAAATCCTGCGCGCCTCTGAATATGTAGGTTTTATTGTGTATATAATTTCATAAAAATAAAATAAACTGTTTAAACTATGCCTCTTTCGTTTTAGATGTATCCACTAATATGGTTCACTTCTGACTCTAAAAAAACAAAACAAAAAAACAAAACAGAAAAGCTTGCAGATTAGGTTCCAGCGAATACAGCACGGTCTTGGATGTGCGCTACATGAATAGAAGGCAGAGTCCTTGTATGAACCTCTACAGCCTCAGGCTCCAGGACAACGACTCCTGAACGATTTGCATAAAGTGAAACAAGTAAAGGATATGGCGGAGCTATTTTGAAGAGAAACGTTCCTCTTTGAACAGTAAAGTGGCGTTCAGTGTCTCTGTGTACTCTACCGGCTTTCGCCAAGGCCTTCGGAATGTTAAGTCTTTGTTTGCCGCTCGTAACACTTATGTATTTTTAGTCACTTTCTCTTGTCTCTGCAACTTTTTTCTTTTGTATATTTTTTTTTACTTTTCCTTTCGTGACGGAAATGTGTGTAATTTTTTGAAGTCACAATAAAATTATAATTTTACAGCTATTTTTTTAATTGATTTTTTTTTCTCAGATGTTGAATTCCAATATAATTTTCCATTGCGCATTAAATGAGACTAACTATAAGCCAATATGATCATTAGTTTCGGCTTTTTGGCCATTTGACTCCACTGTGCAGAGTTCGATGAATACCAAACTTAATGCAATAAATAAATCCATTGATCAGAAATTTCTCCAAATTAAAATGGTAATTTTTTTTAGGATTTTTTAAAATGTATAATCTTTCATTAAAAATAAACAACGGAACCTTGATACTTATCGAATCTTCAATTAAGAAATCATTGCTGACTTTTCACACACCATCAATTATGGATTACGCAGGTCACGCTTGTTATGTAAACAAGAGATAATAATATTAGGCTACATAACCGATCCAACGTGCAAATCATAGGGAACCATAAGTTAAATATAGTCGAAACGAATCCTTTTTTGGTAATCTGTCAGTTCATGTGTGTTGGTTCAATGGTGCGATCGAGAGGTGAATGTAGGTCTGCGGCTGTGTTTACAAAAAAGAAATGTCGGGAGGTCGAGTGGCCAGTCCGAGCATCGCAGGACCTCTTCGGTAACAGATAATTATGGAAATTTGTGTTTATATAACATGTTTCATTATTTTACCGTATGCATACTTTATTTATTTATATTTCAAGAACCAATGCTTCACTAAAAAACAGATTTCTAATGTTCATATTTACGTAATTACAAAATATCGGTTTGTTTTTATTAATAAATAGGATGACTAGATGGCTAGGTCCTATCCTTTTTGACTGGCTGTCTTGGTCGTTTGGTTGCAAATAGGGTTAGACGATAGTCGATAGTTAGCACTATCGATAGGCTGATCTATCGGTTGAGAACTATCGATTGCTATCGATATTGTTTCGATAGTCGTTCCTTTTTTTCTAAAGGTATTCAATAAAAAATTTCAACTAATTTAACTAAATTCAATTATCTACTTACTGTTTGAAATTTTCAGGATTATAAATTATAAGATTACATCATAAAGATGAGAGAAAAAAAACTAATCTATTTGAATTTTTAAAAAGTATTTACAATTTACATGGTTACAATAATAATGAATAAATCATATCTTCAGAAAAGAAAAATAACGAAATAGTTAATTTCAAGAGTCAAGTGTGCTCCTTGAGCAACATATTTTCCGCAAGAAAAACTAGTATTTCTGCTTTCCTTTAGCTTAATATTTGAGTGAACCCTTGTGCTCTAGGAATTCCGAATTCAATTTCAAAAGAACTCGACACTAGACAGAGACGGATCAGCATAATTCCGAGAGCTTCAAAACTTGAGGTAGTAAAAGAGACTTATCGATAGTCGACACTATCGATAGTGAGCATCGGCAGGCTCTCTCTCGATATATCGATAGTAACTATCCAACCCTAGAAATTTCATACATTTCGAATAATTTTCTAAGATCAACAATGTGGAGAACGAGTTTATAAACTCACATTCCTTTTACTTTTAACCATTTATTTTATCTTTATATGCTATTATATAATATACAAGGAAATATATACAAAAAATTATATCAATCAATGGATGAAGAAGATTGAAAAATGTAAGCAACTGAGGTTTTCTAAGGTTACATAGAATTAAATTATTTCCAGAGGAATATGAATTATTCTAATTATATTTCTAATTGACTAGAAAACTTCTTTTTACTATAGGTGATTAAAAGTCATGAAACGACTGGCAATTGCTTGAATTATTCCGATGACAGTTGGCCAGTAGAAATAGTCGGAATTCCTACATCTGGCTGGAGAGAGGGTTGGATATAGTAGAAACCGTATTACCTACACATATATTCTCATTAAATCATTTTTTTTTTTTTTTTTTAAATGGTTGTATATTTGAAATGACAACAGATATGAACTATCAGAAGGCGGTATGGATACTTATCTTAACAACAAGGGTCATCATAACCCGTCGTGGGTTTGTCCTCTCATTAGTGTAAAAACAGATAATTAAAACGAATATCTGAAGATTTATTAATGCATCAATAAAAATCTTTCATTTTAAAGACATGCTTGAAGAAATAGATAAATCCATAAGACACACAAATAAACTATATTTCGAGTTTTTTCTCCCGATATTATAAGAATGAAATAATTTGAAGTTTCCATTTCAGGAAAACCCTACATATTATTGACCCAGAGATAAATGTTTTGTAATTTTGTTTTGTGCTGATTGAAATAGCAAAATAAACTTTAATTGGAAATTTTAATACTGGGATTCTAGGAATGTGAACACGTTTTTCAGTCACTGGTCCATAGGGAATTATTACCTCCATATTTCCACGCTTGACTGTAATTCTTACCCTGGTAATATTGCGTTTATTACGCGGTTGAAGAGTAAGTAAATGAATAATTGGAAATCCAGTTTTTAATTTTAATGGTGGGTGGCTAAACCCTGAATCCACTGCGTATACGAGGCTGAATGAACAACGAAAGTCTTTCAATCCTCAATCATATGTAAATTCATATAACTTTACATATATGGAATATACTAGTTACGAAAAATATACTAAAATATGAATTGATGATGAATCAATGCTCTTACACAATACTATTCAACGATGTAAAATAAAGATTTATTTTTCATAGAGTCAAATCAATATGCGATATTGTTTTACTTCACAGCTTCATTAGTATTAGTTAGAAGGTAAAAATCCTAAAAGTTACCGTCCCTGGGTGGTGAGCTAACTGTGGGAGGAAGGAGAGGAGGTCCCATTTTTGGATTTTTCGATCATAACTCTAAAACGGTGAACTTTGTAAAAATATGCTACAAATCAATTATTGAAATCATTGAAAAAAGAATCATTTTTACCTTCCTTTTTGACAAAAATTTACTTTAGGTGCCAGAAAAGTACATATGAATTAAAAAAAAAAATAAATAAATATTCTAGAACTTTGATTATAACATTTCTTCTGAAAAAAAAAAACAAAAAAAAAACGATCATGGAATGCACAAAAATTATTATTATTATTTTTTTTATTTTTTTTTTTCTCTCCCACTAACTCATCCCTTATAGGCGGGGACGTTTAGTATGTTTACCTTCTAATGTTTCCTATGTATGTATGTATGTATGTATGCTTAAGCATGTTTCCTAATGAATCTATAAAGTCAAAATTTTTTGCATATTCCATGCACTATAAAATATGTTTATTGACTGGCCTAATATCATTTAATCTGGAACGTTCAATTATAAAATTAACTAAAATGCAACAATTCATCAACTACCATTATAATTTAAAGTCTCCCTAATAGCGTATTATGTCTTAAGTAAATAGAACTCCTAGATTTCAATTACTTCAGAAATATTCCGCTGTCCGTGAAACGAGCCTTTATATGGCCAATGAAGATTTCTCTGGCTCAAGTATTCCCAAGTTTTATTCCGAGGCGACGTTGTAGCCGGATCGTAGCTACATCTATTATGTTAATTGCTCGATTCGTATTCCACACCGCTCCGAAGAGATCCTTGTCTCAAAGACCTCACCGATTAATATGCCCGTCCCTCAATGTCTTTTACAACGTTTAGTATTTTAAGATCTCCATCTCAAGATCACGGCCATTTAAAAAAATAAAATAAAATAAAAAACCCTAATTTTACTGGTTCAGATTTCTTCTGAATACAATTCTGAAATAAATTACATACCCAAATGTGTTAAAACAGATTATTATTAAAGCGATAATAACTAAAGAACTCAGATAATTTAAACTACTAATAAACGTTATAATTAAATATTAATATCTTTATTTGCTCTCTCTCTCTCTCTCTCTCACTCTCTCTCTCACTTTTGAAACGAAGCTCTCAGGTCTTAACTGTGTTAAATGAAGTTTCTTTTCAGGTTATAGTCTGCTGTACAACCTCCTCCAGTTCTTCTCCAGCAACTCTAACTCTGGAATTTCAAATAGGATGTGGTATTTTTGTATGACGGATTTCAATATAAAATCAAATTTTGAATCGATACTGGTGATTTTTTTTTCTAGGGCACCGTTTCGTCATGGGCTTGTTGACGATTTGGGACTTTTGGGGGAAACCATCGGAGTCGACCTGGTCTCGCCGCTCGTCACAAGTCGCGGAAAGGCCTTAGTTCCATATTTTTGTTCAAAGTTTATTTCATTTGTGCAATCCCAGCTTTAGACGACTTATTTTCTTAAAATGATTTTTCGCGATTTGCGGCGAAACGGTACCCCATAGAAAAAAAATCACCAGTATCGATTCAAAATTTGATTTTATATTGAAATCCGTCATACAAAAATACCACATCCTATTCGAAATTCCAGAGTTAGAGTTGCTGGAGAAGGACTGGAGGAGGTTGTAGAGCAGACTATAACCTGAAAAGAAACTTCATTGAACACAGTTAAGACCTGAGAGTTTCGTTTCAAAAGTGAAAGAGTGAGAGAGAGAGAGAGAGAGAGAGAGAGAGAGAGAGAGAGAGAGAGAGAGAGAGAGAGAGAGAGAGAGAGAGAGAGAGAGAGAGAGAGAGAGAGAGAGAGAGAGAGAGAGAGAGAGAGAGAGAGAGAGAGAGAGAGAGAGAGAGAGAGAGAGAGAGAGAGAGAGAGAGAGAGAGAGAGAGAGAGAGAGAGAGAGAGAGAGAGAGAGAGAGAGAGAGAGAGAGAGAGAGAGAGAGAGAGAGAGAGAGAGAGAGAGAGAGAGAGAGAGAGAGAGAGAGAGAGAGAGAGAGAGAGAAGAAGAGAGAGAGAGAGAGAGAGAGAGAGAGAGAGAGAGAGAGAGAGAGAGAGAGAGAGAGAGAGAGAGAGAGAGAGAGAGAGAGAGAGAGAGAGAGAGAGAGAGAGCAAATAAAGATATTAATATTTAATTATAGATAACGTGCAATATTTGTTTTCAACGAAGAAGAAAAGCTACTTTTTTTTTCAAAAGATTCAAAAAAGTTGTAATATTAGAGAGCCCCGTAATAAAATATGTATTTACTTTGTTTATTACAAAAGTGGTTTATCGAATTAAGGACGTCCTGTAATAAAAAAATTGATTATAATGTGTTATTTGAAGTGTAGAAAATTAAAAAATGAATATTCTTCAGATTTTCTTTTACATGTCAATGAAGTTAAATTATTACATTATAATAATATTATATTATTATTATAAAAATAAATAAATTATATTTTTATCATACTTGCGAAATCAATGTCTTTAACTTGAGATTTCTATCGACAATTTTCTATAGCACTTAAATAGCTAAAAAAAAAAAAAAAAATGTCTGTGAGCTTTTACGCGATGGCTGTTTTTTCCAGTATTTGAGCAATAAAACTCATTATGTTTTAATAATTAAAAAATAATTTTCAATATAACTGAGAATCTCAAATTAAACAATTAACCATTAACGGCAATATTCCAGAACACTTTCAAGATTTTTTCAATCCACAAAAATTATTATCTAACAAAAATAACATAATAGAAAATGTCCTAATCATTTATTATCGACAGACATTGATCGTACTTTAATACAAGATATAACCCATTATTTATGAGAATTTCAAATTTTAAAAACCCTTAGGCGGAAGATTATTTAAAATATAACATTAATATCACCAAAATAAGAACCGTTAGCCAAATATGACTAATTGAAAATATTTTTTAAAAATAATAGTTTAAAATTTAAAGCTAATGAAAAATGTGAAGATTGTAGCTTAATCATTATAAATAGCTTGACATCTGTTTTTATAGTGCCAAATACACGATAATTGTCGAAAGAAATACCTAAAAGTTACCTGATAGTTCAAACAGATGAATGTCTATCTTTGGAAAATATTTTATACTACAATAGCATAGAAAAGTTAAATAAAGTCTTCCTATTTATTTTAAATGTCTTAAATGCTAGCAAAAAGTAATTGATTTGTTTCTTTTGAATTAACTAAATAAAATATTGGATTCTATTGCGATTGCTGCTACAGCTTCTGTGACCCTAGACTATAATTAATATAAATTATTATAATTTGTAAAAATGTATGTTTTTATTTTTATTTTATTTTATTTTTGCATATATAATTATAGCTTGTAAGAAAAAAAAAATCTTTTGTTCGTATAAATTATTATAATATGAAGAAATGCTTTTTTTTTTAATTCATTCTCGGCACAACAGACACTATGAAGCAGTCCTTGGCCAGCTCACTGGCTCTTCCCCAGTCTTCCCTGTCAGTGGCACTTCTGATGGATATTCTTGCTTTCTTCAGATCCTCGGAGACGCTGTCCTTCCATCTTCCCTTCGGTCTTCCACGAGGCCTTACTCCATCGGCGCTTCCGTAATACAGTCTTCTGACTGTCCTCTCCTCGCTCATTCTGATTATGTGTCCCAGCCATTCAATTCGCTGTATTCTCACATATTGGAAAACATTCAGGTCATTATAAAGTGCGTACAGCTCTTTGTTTTTTCTGAGTCGAAACAGACCATCCTCCTCTACAGGTTCATAGATGCGTCTTAATATCTTCCTTTCAGATGCGTATGTCAGGACGGGTCGGACGAGTGTTTTATAAAGTCTGAGTTTGGTTGTGCGACTGAGCAGTCTACTTCGAAATAGTTTAGATAGACTGAAATAGGATCGATTAGCTGCCATTATTCTGCATTTTATTTCTCCTTCTTCATCTAAGGAGTCGTTGATCATCGATCCTAGGTACTTAAAACTTTTAGCGCATTCAAATCTATAGTAGATAGATAGATAGAAAATACTTTTATTAATAATATTTAAAGAATTTTATGTTATTTACAAAAGTGTTCAAAGTAATTCTTCTGACAGAGCTACAGCTGTCTGTCAGGAGCGCTTTTAATTTGAAAATTATTTTAAATCATTATTGTTTATTTATTTTTAAATATGTAAATATTTATTAATTTATTAACTAATTTATCCTCAAAAAATACAAACAATACAATACAATACAATCTAATTAAATATTGTATAATCTATTATTAATCATTAATTATGTCTTATACAATAATATCATAATTACCATATATCCTATAACAATATCTTAATTATATCTCAAATAATAATACGAGTATATACTTATATCCACCCATCAATTATACTATTCAACAATATCTAATTAGTATAATTTTTATCGATTTATAACATACGAGTATATTATCAATCAATAATATCCAAACATTCATTAGGTTGTTAATAATTAAAACTTTGAATAAGAAAGGGACGGTAGATATAGGCTTATGTTAAGTAACCCACTAGTCTTCAGCATTTAGGTATTTGACCATATCAATTTCAGCCATAGCAACTGCACCAAAATATTTTTTCCTCATTCCCTCCAAGACTTTACAACGTCCTAAATAATAAAATACATCTTCATTTTCTCCAATATTGCACATAGAACAAATGTAATTCTGTCCCTGGATGTCTAATCTATAGTTTCCCATTATGTAGTGTCTCTCCGGGTGCAATGAATTCTTTTTTCTGAAGTGAGAATCTATGTCTTATCCTCGTTAATCTAGAGACCCATTCTTTTTCCTTCTATCTCAAGTACCGCAAAATTTTTATATAACATGTAAAATTATTCATTTTTTTGTATTTATTGTTTATTTATTATTATTGTTATTGGTAACTCAATTGCCATAAAGTTTATACTTTCAAGCAATCAATAAAAAAAAAAAAAAAATTAAAATTAAAAACAAATCATGAATATGACTATCTGATACTATATTTGCAATACTATTTTTTAAATTTTTATTTAATGTATTAATTGCATTACTCGAATAAACTATGAAAAAACCTTATTCCGCAGTAGTTTACAGACATATATCACAGAAAATCTTTGATTAAAATCATAAGTGCAAATAAAGCAATTTCGCAAGTCTTGTGAAATGACTTTCATTTTAGGCTATGCCAACCTCTGATAGGAAGCAAAACCGGTTAAGTTCTGAGAAATACTTCATAAAAATGTTCAATTTATTACAATATGGTTTTAATTTATTTATTGACACCTACTACTCAGGATGACTTACAAAATAGTCGCAGATCAGCTGTTAGCCACCAAGATGAAGTAGAGCGGTACAAGTCTCGAAGCTATAAAACTCAGGCATCATTTCAAGGACGGGCTATAAAAACCGCAGACGCCGCTCCCACCACCCCACCCCCGGGGACGGCCAGCGACAGATAGTGTCAACAGTAGGCCATTGTAGGTCTTATCTAGGGGCACTCTTTCCCCAGTAGTGGCTGTTAAATATTTGTTCGCTCTTTGGTTCGTCGAGCTCGGGACCACGAAAAGGGATTGGTCCGCAACAAAGAATATTGAAATCCCATAGCAATAGAACGGGAAGGCTAGCATATTAAAATTGTTTGATATGGAAACATACTGAGATAGATTTTCGGAAGGAAAAAAAATAAATACAGAAAATTATTACAAATCAGAGATTGTGCACCATATAATATCACACATGTATTTAGTAAGTGACACAACTCAAAAACCTGCATTAAACAAATGTAAAATTCTCAGTGTAGCATAGAATATCAAAAGCGTTTCCAAATTATCTTTTAACCCTAACCACAGGTGAAATGTATCAAGTAGGATTCGATACATTTTTGATATTTAATAGACGATTATTTACTTAAATACGATAATAAATGAAAAATACAGATTTTCGAGTCTTATTACTATTAAAATACATGTTAGCGATATGTGTAAGAAGTCACAAATAACAATCGTCAAGTCGTGATTTATAATTTTAATCTTTTAAAGGACAGCACTACTTATGATCAAATTATATTAAAATTATTTTTAATGAACAGTTCCATTGAGCATTAGAAAAATGATTATTTACCTATAAAAACTTTTGCTAGCAGTTATGAGTGTTGTCCATTGTGCGTTAAGTGACAAAAATTTTTAACTAATCTCAAGGAAATCAGTGATGATAAAACTTTCCACCCTTAAAGTATTAAAGTAAGGGGTGATTTCGTCAATAAACAACAGAAGCAGGAGAAGACCTGAACAAAATTTTTAAATTGATTAAAAAAAAAAAAAAAAAAAAAAAAAAAAAAAAAAAAAAAAAAAAAAAAAAAAAAAAAAATGTGTTTCTGAAAACAAAAATATGTAGAGGTAAGCTGTAGGAAAATGTTAAAAATGTAATGAATGTCCAGCTACGGTGTTAACAGGAATTTTCATAATTGTATCTGACTGTGAAAATGTTTTTAATAATTGAATAAAGGCTCGGCACAAAGACAAATTTGGAACAATTTTTTTTAATTTTTAGTCCCATAAACAATACATACACAATTTCAGAGAAAGAAATGACTGGGTCCAGAAGTGTTAACAAATTAAAATTGCATCGTGATCTACTCATGGCCAAGGGCAAAAACAGACTACGGAATTCCACTTACACTAAAATCAGCTAGTGCACTCTATCCTTTGGTAATATTATTTAAATATAACAAATTTTTATTTTCCCCTGGAGTCCTATAAAAACAAAATAATATATTGCGCAGGACTTGTGAATGCCCCTTAACAAGCATGAAAATTATCACCCACTGTTATAGGACAGAGTTGAAGCAACTATACCACATTCGGAGACTAATGGAATTCGGAAACCTTTTTTTTTTTTTGGAAATTTTTGAACTTAGTAAAAGATGTGTATACAAGAATAACTTCTGAGAACTACTTAACTGGAAAAAAAAATTAAAGGTATTTTTAAAAATTTCTGTAATCCTATATTTACATTCCTCTGAACTGTATACAATTAGTACCTGAAAATATGTTTTAAATATTATATAATCGGCCTAAAATAATTAATATTTTAATTTTGATCGCTAAATAAATTAGAACCTAGATATTCAAAATTTTAAAATTAATTTTAACATTTTTCTGTACTTATAAGATTATCAAATCATTATGAAGAACCGCTGAGGAAATGCATAAATCCTCAAAACGTAGCATCATTAAAATTAGGATTTCTCCAACCATCTTTGACCATATTGAAGATATTAAGGGTTCTGGAATGGATCTTCAGAACTCCGCCTCGGCTGGACAGATCCTTTGTTAAATTCTATCGATCCTCAGAATACTAATAAATCATACTGATACCGCAACGTAGGATCTATCTGATTTCGTATGCTTGCTGAGAGGTCAGTACCCAGGTGTCTGAGCTGGCAAGCACTTGCTATAGGAGTCGGTGGGCTTACTGGCCTGGGGTTTCGGGGTACTAATTTTTATTCTGAAGAGGATCCTATTTAAAAAAAAGGGGTCGAAACGTTAATAAAAAGGAGAGAAGGAAAAAAAAAAAAAAAAAAAAAATATATTTGTTAAACAAAATATTGTTTAACACAAAGGAGGACCTTTAACCCGAATATTGTAGAATAGTTATTTAAATAATTTCTAAGGGTCGTCAAAATACAATTTTTTTTTTTTTTCTTTTTTTTTAAATACGATCTAGTTCATTTGATGAATGATTTATGTGCAGAAGTGTTAGTCAGCAAAATCTGAATATTTCAAAACGACTTAAACAAGATATACGAAGAAGATAGAAGGGATATGTTAAAAAAAAAACTTTAAACATAAATTATTGAAAATTGTGTTTTGCTACATAAGCCCTTCATCCGCTAATCCTTCATATTTCCACAGACTCTATCAACCGTAATTTACCATCAGTTTTTTTTTGTTTTTTTTTCATAATTATATACAAATTAAACATTAAACTAGGTTATACAATCCATGATGTTTGATTTTTTTATGTTCACAACCATTCCTCTTACACTAGCTTTGTCGTTTTTCTACCGGCTCTTCTTCATCACCTCGGTACATCCTCTTCTTGTAGCAGCACCTCCAGTAGTTGTCCAGTGACTGTATCCCGACCTCCCACCTCCACTTGGACGAGGGTATATCCACTTTCACTGTGGAGGGGACGCGGTATATAACTCTCCAGATGGGGACCTGCACGTTTTAGACGTCCCACTTCTGTGTGTGCCGCCGTGTCTTAGTGTGTCATGTAGAAGACGCAGCACCTGTTACCGGCTTCGTTATTATTATTCAAGCGGATTACTATGAATAAGGTGAGTCGAAAGCAGATCATAAAGCATCTCATATCTTCTATTCTTGTGTATATTATTTGTAATACAGGACTTCGCAAAGTTTTAGAAACTATAGGAGTAATTTAAATATTTATAATAAAATATATAGAAAGAAAAAAAATGTATAATAAACATTTAAACAAAAAAATAATATATAAAAAATTTAAAATTCATAACTATATTACCGATTAAAAATATTACTAAAAATAGCCAATTTTAGATTTCATCAACATTTTTTTACATAGCAATTGTAAATTTTTTGTTAAATCCAAAAGTTCTTGATTTTATATTATTCCCCAAAAACATTCCAGTATCCAAAAAATCTCATTTAAATTTTGTTTAAAAACATAACATTATATAAAATTTGGATTATTTCTTCCTTTTTCTTATGTTTTGATAATTAGAATATATTTTATCCTATTTTTAATATTTTTTTTTTCATTATATAGTTCAAATAGTATAGGGTAGGGTAAAATTAACATTTTTATTTTATTTTATTACGTCTATCTAAAAAAATAAAAAGTCATAATGATATGGGAATAATTTACATATTTATTATTAAGTATCCCTAATCGAAAAAAAATAGTGTAATCTTTTAAATTAAAAAAAAAAAAAAGGTGCTAAAGTATATTGCTAAAAGTACATTGCAAATTAAATCAACAATTAAAAATTTTGTTTAAACAACAATCAACAATTTTTTTTCCCATATTTTTTCTTTATTTATTATTATTATTTTCTTTTTTTTTTTTTTACAAAATTTACAGTTTACAGTATGATTCGATATATAAAATTTCTTTGTCTTGCATTATCTACCAATACCAATTTCATTATTTTTCTTCAGTTTTAAAAATATATTTTCTTACAAGTTGAACGAATAATATTTTCCAGTTTACTTTTGTGATATCTGTTCTAAAAAAAATATGCTATTCTTAATATCCCAATATTTATTAATATTAGATAGCCAGAAATTAAGCAAACAAAAAAAAAATTGTTATTTCAGTAATTTATTATATGTTTTCCTTTTCTGACGATTGCTTTCTAATGTTGTAAGATATTAGTGGAGTTTAAAAGATGCCTGTAAAGATCTATATAGTACTATTTATATAGTACAAATTTAAACCATCAAATGTGAAAAAAATGCTTTTTTTATTTCCATCTTAAGCTATTCATTTGTTTATACATTGAGTTTAGGTACTCGTTATTGCTTTTAGGCATAATATGTTTTGCATAATCGACCCTTTGAAACTGTTATTTCTCGCCTTAACTCATAGAATTTAGATTCGAGAGTTCGCTACAATATCAAGCAGTCATTAAGCAATCCTTGAAGTAACACAAAAAGTGCATTTTTTTCATATTTGATTTCATTTGTTTTGACTATTTTGCTTCGGTATTTTTGCTTGCTCTGATTTTTTTTCTGATCCAGTTTACAAAATAAGTAATTACCTTAAAATAATATAAATTTCATAAAGTTAGAACATTATTAAAATATATAAATACAATTTATTATTAAAATAAAATAAAGTTAAATATTATTTTAATATTACCATGTAATTGATATATAATTGAACTATTGTTGAACAGAGTCTGTAGTTTAATTAACTGGTTGTTTCGTAATAGTACCTCATGTTATGAGAACAAACACATGTATGACTTGTGTGTTATGTTGTGATGTCAAAGGAGAATGTAGGAGGGATGAATACCTATATGAATAACACTGTGGTGTGAAGACACGTGTTACAATCATAGTTGTTTCGAAAGCCATATGTATATTTATGTTTAAAATAAGTTCTTGAATACATTTCTAAATGAATATTGTTTTTTTTTTTATCATCTTATAAATGAGCAAGTGTAACCTAGAAATTTTGTAGTGTACAATTAATATTACGTATAAATAACAGTTTTGCGAGGAAAAACATACAGAGTTGCGTTCAATTCGTTCTTATATATTTTGGATGATAGTTCCGAATTTATACTGTCCTCCCTTGTAAAACTTAGTTCCTACAAGAAAAATATAACAGTGTTCCAGTTTTTAGCTTTGAAATTTTCATTTTTATTCAAATATATCATACATAAATTAAACTACATTAGACTTCCTAAAATGTATTTTTTAAACAAACAATATAGGTTCTATAACGTTTTAGTGCAGCAGCTAATTGCTAATCGAACAAAGAAAAATAACGAAATTCCAGAGTTTGGAAACGCAGCAAAGTCACGAAACGTCATTTGCGACATACATTTTAATATATACATATAATATAACACATATTGTATGCATTTTAAGTTTTGAAAAGCAGGTTAAGTTTCCTATTTTTTAGCTATTTAATGTTATGTTTTTTTAAGTTTCTTAATGTTTTAAGCCAAATTGTGGAAATCGATGGGCGGTCTAATGGGGGTGCAAGTCTCAGTGCACACGGTTCGAATCTCACCTCGACTTAGAGGTTGGGAGCCCCTCCTGGATCACAGCCAGTCTCTATGAAGTGGAGAGCCATATTTGGAAAATAAAAAAGCTATCCACCCTATTAAATGAATAGTATTTATACTACGATAAATGGGGACTTAATGGCGAGGTGGGGGTCTTAAGGAACTCGGAACTGAAAATTGTAGGTTCAAATCCCTTCTAGGTGGGTTAAAAATTTGTTTCTGTTGCATACCCACGAAATGCATCTTTACCTTCTCACTAAGGCTAGAATAGGTTGATAACCTGTAGGATAACCCATCCTCTTTACCCTAGTTGGTGTACCTAAGGACGATAAGGAAGAAGGCCAACATTGAAAAAAAATTATATTGAATATTGACAGATTTAAAAAGTGATGTTCAATTTCATTTTTTATATGAAAAATGTGTAGAAAATGAGGTTAAATAATTTGAATTATAATGTTTCGATTACATAAAGTTTTTTTTTATAACCTTTCCTATTACAAGACAAGTAATTTAATTAAAATAAGCTATTTATCTGACTGTAATATTGACAATTTAAGAAAATTTTACAGATAACATTAATTGTTATAATTTATAAAAATTATTTAAAATGTTTTCCTTCTTCTCTCATGCACAGCATCAATCTTTTTCTGACAGCATCCACTCCTCGGTTCATCGTGATTTAGCCGTATCGTAATGTATCGCGGATAAATATGCTACACCAACTTCGTTAGGGTTTTGAAGAGGGACAATTATTTGTCATGTAGTAACAATTTCTTGAAAAAATATAATAAAACAGATATAAAATATAACATGTATAATTTAATAACATATAATAAAATATGTAAAACACGGAATAGAATCGATATGATAGTCAGAAATCGAATGAGAAACAAGCTGAGAATCATGAGGGTTTGATTGGGCAAGCAGTTCCAAACGAATTTGATTTCATAAAGATGTTTTACTAAATAACCTTTTCCCTGAAACAACCCAATATGTATGTTTTATTTAATATCTCTGATCTCCGACCGAAAAAGTAAGTTGTGTTCCAGGTGAACATCACCCCATCAATTCTCTTGAAATTTCAAAAATATTTCATAGACTAATTCTCAAACATATCAGCCAGCTGCTATAATCACGTAAGATACCGTCAGTTTGATACTACAAACAACCGTAATCGTAACCTACAGACCATAGCTACAGTCATGTTTCCACCATGACTGTACTAAGATATTTGACTCAGGGTCCTAGCCAATTTTCATCAAAACATCGACTGACAGAATGTTGGACCAGTATTGTGTTTTCGAAGTGGAAACCTCTTAGTATCAGTGTCTAACATTGTTTTCTGGTGGATCCTCCGTATGACATTGACAAAAAAAAAAGGTTTTAGATTGTCTAACAAACTCAGCAATGCCTTCCTAAACTACTGATATGTTTCGTCATTAGATTGCAAGCTTGCTTATTAACTCTCCACCGCTCGCACCAATTTCAATAACACGAGCAGTCGCGTGTTGTACAAAGTAAAACACCCTGTTTTTTTTTTTTTTTATATACATTTTAGTCCACATTTTGTATTAAATCTAATAAATAAAATATTTTGACCATACTACATTTAATGTAAAATATATCCACTATATATTACATGAGAGATTAATTTTTTTTTAAATGAAAATATTTTTATGATTAATAAATAAACAAATTTATAACTGGGTAAAATTTTATTTTCTATATTACACTTAAATATAAATATTTGCACGTCTAAAATGGTTTTTTGTATGAACAGTAATTTATGAACCTTGTTGTTGTCAACATTGCCTATTCAATTATTTTATTGTGAATATTATTAATGCTACACCTTCCTAGCGCTATGAAGATTGTATAGTTAAAATTTGGTTTATATTAGTTTTTTAGTTTTCGTGGTTAGCTATCACAAACGGCATTGTACATTAAAAATTTTAATTATTGCTTTAACTTTCTAGAATAATGAAAATGAAGAGTTAAATTTTGGTAGAGAAGGGCTTAATAGTTTTACTATTGTAAACTTTAGGGCGGAATTGTACTAACTACTTATTGGTCGATTTTCAAACTTCACTTGAAGTACTTCACATTTTTAAATCTTTTTTAATAATTCAACTGAATATAAGTAGATTTTACTATCGATTTCAAGCTCTATATAACACCGTACCTTTGTAATCCCCCACGTAGAATATTTGCCACTTATCGTTTAGTTTTAAAACTTCACTGCTTTTTTTAATTACAAGTTAATTGAAAATCAGTAGATTTATAATTGCTATACCTTCCTGAAATCATAAGGATGCTGTGGTAAAACTTTGGTTGTAGTTCTCGTGGTTAGTGATCATAAACGAAAGATGGCTTGTCATTTTATATAATATTATAGATTTTGTTATAAATCATTTTAAAATAAAATTTCTTTAAGAAAGTACTAAACTAAAGAACTGTAACGTCACGAAAAACTTTCGCTTGGAAAGCACGAAGTTAAAATTTCCTCTTTTTACTGAAAACAGACGAATCTATAACGATAGTGACGAAAACCACGCGACAGAAACGGAAGCGAACCATTAACGACGATAACGAGGCGTCCCTATCCAGTTACGGTAACCGGAACCGAGCACGTGCGGGGTACGGTGGCCTGTCCGGCGGCTGTCATACGTGACGATAGAGTTTGCAGATATTTTCATGCGTCACGTAATGAATTAGATTAAATCTTTGCATAATGGAGTTAGTTTGCAGTTAATTGATATTAATATCGTGTTTAATGTGTTATTATCTTGGAAGGGATCCATTATTTCCAAAATAGTTTAAGTATTTTATATTTATTTTTTGTGCATTTCGACATTTATATAATCTTTTCCAGTTATTTTAATTTTAACTTTTGTATTTATATTTAATTAGTTTCCAAGTATATTTAATTTTTTGTTTTTTCATTTTATTTTATACCGTTTATATTTCACCTTTCTCCATATATTTTTACTCTTTTTCCATTTAGATTGAACCATTTAAACTTTTTTCTAAATGGTATTGGAGAAAAAAGATGATAATCATAAATTCTCTATATTGTGAATATCCAGCATTTATTACAATATAAAAAAAAGAACAATAATGTAAAAGTAAAATATAATTATTATTGTACTGAGCGCTACAGTCCTAGTCAAGCCTTGACCAGAAGTCGTAAAGACTGTACACTGTAAATATTTCCAGCTGAATTTGATCTTATTATTAAAACTATTATTTATTGATACTTTTGCTTATTATCAACGGTTCCCTATTAAATTTACAGAATTGACAATGAGATTTTTATTGTATTTCATAGGAATTGTGAATGATTTATTTTGTTTTTACATGATTGTACGGTTCGTTGACTAATGTATGCTTGAATATGGCTTTTTGATGATTATTATCCTTTTTCTCCAATTTCCCATTAAAATTTAGGGGCCAATTAAGAAAGTTTTAAATAAAATTGGAAAATAGTTCTAACTAAATTTAAAAAAAAAGTAAAAATATATGGAAAAGGGTGAAATATAAATAGAATAGTTTCAAATAAAACGGATTAAAGATTTATGTAGATTAAACATAATATGAAAATAATTAACCTTCCACCGATAGCGTCAGTTTTCGCAACAGGAGCGGTCGCGCGTTGGACAAGGTAAAATACCCGGTTTTTATAATAATCTACTAAATGAAATATTTTGACCATTCTATATTTAAAGTTGGATATATGTACAGTATATTGCCAAAGAGAATAATATTTTCAACGTAAATTAAAATATATTTGTGATTGAAAATAATAATAAAAAAAAAAATCAAAGTTAGATAAATTTTTATTTGCAATATTACAGTAAAATATAATTATTTGCATGTCTAAAATGGTTGTTTTTATGAACAAATATTTAAACTTTTTTTTTTTGAGGAATGATTTCTACAAATAAAATGTAGATATTTCCTCTCCGAATCTTCTCGATCACTACCCTCAACACATGACTTTCTGTATCATCATATATAACATTTTCTATTACCTGTTCACTAAAATCAAAATTTTGATTTGGTTTTCCGGTTCTATTCATTCCAAATAATTAAAAGTTCGCTCACTAAAATAAACAAAAGTAAAAATTCAACAGAATCATAGCTACACTAAATCTAATCCAGCTGATTGCTGAGAAAGGGACGATAAAAAAACAAAAACAAACGAGAGCGGTCGCTTGTTGTACTTTGTGCAGCACAGAGAGCTAAATATTTTCCAATCAGGAAACTATCCCTCCTATCACAGTGGAAAACTACTGGCGGCAAGTAGAGGGGTGTTTCGAGGAATAGCTAAAGCCAATTTTTCCGAGAAGCTCACCGGAAGCGAGAGATAGCGAAAACAAGTCTGGTGATGTAAAACTACAACGGCCCGACCTGCGGAATGTTAAAAACGAAATATAACTGAAAAAGACGAAATAAAATGGGAAGAGAATAAATATAACTGAAATAAAGTATATAAATATGGAAATGGCCTAAACATAAATAAAAAATAATTAAAATATTCTGGAAAAGGTTTAAGTAAACATGGAAGAGATGTATATGTGTTTATCATCATAGGTTAGTATCAGGTAGATCAAAATGACAGCTAGATGAAATGAAAATCAAAGACACGTTGCATCTATGTACCACTTTGATTACACTCAACAGACAGCTTAATGTTATAATGAGATGTGGCATATTGTCATTATCAAAAATGGGAACGATAAAGAAAATATTTTGGCGAAACACAATATCTGTGCTAAGAAGAACAGGTTTGGTGGCCGGGCACCTACTGACACAGAGGCGGAGGAGAAATAATAAATAGGGAAGAAGTGAAAAAATAATAAACTGCCGTGGGAAAGAGGAGCTCCGACTGGGCCTAACGGTACCCCTCCAATATTTAATAACCCCCCCCGCCCTCTGGTGGCCTGTGGCCAAATTCTTAGCGGGCGGGTCTACAGCTGATCGGTAAGTTCCATGTTGTCGGCTGGAACGGGGTTTGTTGTTGTTTGACTGAATCACATGATATTTAGGAGATTAAGCGTAATAATAAACACAGTTTCCTTAATATAACTTAAGTTCATTTATAGGACATTATACATTCTATAGTGGGACATCAAAAGAAGAGAACAGATGAATAATAAAAATGATGCAGTTAAATAGTTTATAAAGAAATTTTTTGATGCAACAGAAGGATGAGTACAGTTAGAGTTGATGAATTAACTGTTTCTATTGTTAAACATACATCATCAGTTTTAAAATATACAAAATTTTCAAAACGAAAGCGAAGAAATATATTTTGATCCCATATTACGGCCCAATATCTTCCAAAGTATAAAAGAAATTAGGAAAATTAATATTCATGAATCATCTAGAATAATAAAGTCGGTCAAAATCAATCCAGGTTTTTTTTTTTTTTTTTTTTTTTTGGCCAAATAAATATAACCAAAAGTCCCATTTTGGAATATTAAAAGAAAAATCTTTTGAATAGAGTAGGTTCACTATTCTATTACTATTAATAGAAAAGTAATTAAATTAAAATAAGTGGGGCCTTGATGCCTCAACGAGTTAGGGTGAAGGCCCTAACGCGCACTGTACTGAAGGTGGTGGGTTCGAATCCCACCTGGGCGGGTTAAAATTTATTTCGTAGCGGTCCCACGAAATGAATCTTGACCTTCACACCATTACTCGAATAGGTTGGTAACCTTTAGGATAACCCGTCCTTCCTAAACTAAACTACGATTAGTTTTTATGTCTTAGAGAAAGTAATATTAGTAGATATACTTTACAATAATTATTCGAAATGTTTTCCCTCTTTTTTATACACACTAATCTTCTTCTGGTTATATTCAATCTTCGGCGAAGTTCATCATGACACAAAAAAACAAAAAACAAAAAAACAATCAATTTAAAATGTGCATAAAACGGATGAGAATCGATAGGATAATTGGAAATCGAATGGGAAACCAGTTGAAAAACATGCGCATTTGATTGGGCACATAGCTTACGACCAAATGGTACAAAACCTCTTAGTTAAATTATTAACATTCGAAACATGAGGATCATTAAAGGTAAATTTCTTAAAAGCTATATCAAATTCTTGTTCTTTTTTGGCTTTCTCTGTTCCTCAAAAATTGATACAAATTGTTAAAAAAAGTAATTTATAGAAACAAATAAAAACAAACCTTAAATTGGATTTGAGAAACCGGATAGGGATTTAAGATCCAAAATGCCTAAAACAGGTCGTAAATTAAACAGAACGAGGAGACGCATAAACTCCCAACTGTTGACGACTCATAAAATGAAAGTGAAAGTTGGAATTTATGAGCTATGGAGGGAGTTACCTGTGCAAGTGTTTTCTTTTCGTTTGGTTTTTGTTTAAGGCGATCTACAAAAATAACCACCTCTCACTCTGAAATCTTCCAGGGTTTTTTTTTCTATTAATTGCTAGTTATATATCCAGAATTATCTTTCAAAATAAATTATATCACTTCAAATAAATAGAAGGAATGCCAATAGAAAGTTAAGTTTATGTTTTGAAAGTAGTAAATAGATTAACAATAAATTTAAATAAAATATCGATATCCGATAAAAATGATCCCCAAATATTTTTTGTTAACTATTTATTGTTATTTCAACTGTATATATTATGTACAAAAAGTAAATTTGAGGACAATTCCATGTTTAAAATTAAATATTAGTCATTATTTTATCAACTTTAAAATTATAATATAGCAGTTCCGATAAAGTGCCACCAATAAATGTTCCTTACAAGTTATTGCCATTTTTCTGTATTTATTTTCCCACACATTTATCAGATGTATGTTCTGTATAGTTGTAAATATAAATAAAAATATGAAAAAAAAATGATTGATAGAAATTAAAAAATTTGAATTTCCATAAAATATTACTATAACCACGATTGAAGCACATATATACTACACCAATCTTGAAGTTGTTACTTATATTGCTATCTATTTTCATCTATGGTCAGCTGATAAAGTGGAGATAAAAAAAAAACCACAAAAATAAATATACAGGGGGAGATCTGAACATCCTGTCAGAAAATATTAACTGTATCCCTTCTTCTAATTTATAGAAGGGTTTGAACATTTTGCACTGGGAATACGTCACGCATTAAATTGACAAAAGGAGACGTAATGTTAGAAAAGTCCTTCTCTGTATGTGATATTTCTTTCTCAGGAATAGTTAAATGAATTAGGAATCGACTTGTTACGACCAAACTGCGCAACACGTTCAATATTATTATAAATTACTGATTCGCTTCTTTTAGTTCATTAGAGGATAAGTTAGTATAACTAATTTAATAGGTATTTACGTTTATATATTGCAAACTGTTTTGTTCCCATTACGATTATTTTGCATAGCACTTAGACTAATGACTATGAAAACCAATTCTACAGCCATGGCAAATGGTTTAATCCATAGCTACGCCCTTAAATTAATACCTAACGCTGATCAAACACAAATCTTGATTCGAATCGCTTGTACGCAGTCAAAATAAACCTATCCCAAAATTATATCGAACAGCCATGTCCAATCGAAAGCAGTATTTAAACCTATCTCCGGGCATTAGGGCAGATTAGCAATGTCTTATCGGATAATGGACGGTTTAGAATCAGAGCCGACTCACAAAGAGACTCGACCAGCCCCTGATAGAGGTCCCGCGACCTGTTCGTGCTCCAGCTCTTTGATACTTTCTCGATCCTTGTAGGATTATTGTTATCTTCGAGATATTTCATGAAGCAAATTTGGCTCCATTATAGATTTTTTTACACACAAAAAAAAGACATCGGATTGAAATTCAACATTTAAAAGAACCCTTATAGAAAACAACAGTTGCAGATCTAATGCTTTTAGAATTTAATGAACCTAAACCAAAATCTATAAAGTGGCCAAACAACTCAAAAAAATCTGCACTAGAGAAAAAAATGTTGGTGCAAAAATCATGTCGATTGATTTCATCTTCGTCCATTTCTATTTTCTTTGAGCCTTTCAATAAATGTTTTCTTGTTTATTTTATATTTTTCTTGCCTTTTACAGTTTTTTTTTTTATTCGTTCTCTTTAATTTGACTGATCTTTTCGAAACCACTATTAATATAAAATATTTTTAAAAATCCTAAAGGATACCAATTTGATTTCGGCTTACTTTGGATAAGTCTACAATTCAAGCACTAAATATATATATATATATATATATATATATATATATATATATATATATATATATATATATATATATATATATATATATAATGGCAACTATATCAGTGCATGAGATTCGGCTAACGGTTTCTTCTATAAATACAGACAGTTCGGTCAGTATCACGTTCTTAGTGTAATATTTTTTTTATTTCCTGAAAGGTCAGGTAACCAATTTACACTAGTCACCGGAGAAGTCTATCCAGCACCTAATTGACAGAAATAAATTCTACTGCTCTCTTCTCCAAAAGGGCAAGAAGCTATTTTCAAGACAGATACGAAAACTTTCTTGTTTTTAATACCAAATAAATTTTGAATTATTAAAAATTAATACAAGCCTTTCGTCACTTATAAAATAGGCTAGAATTATATCATTTTATAAAATATATGCGCACATAATCAAAAATAATAGATTACTATGGTCCGATATAAATTTTAAATTTTATTAGTTAATTTATTACCTAAATGCAGAATATATTGCTTTAGATGATCTAAATGTTCTCTTGATTGAGAAAAAAAATATTTAATCGTATAAATTAGAAATGCAATGAAATCATTTTATATTCGTCAAACAATGTATTAAAAATATCATAAACTATGCTTTTAATAGTTTAATTTTATTTAAGATTGGTTTAAATTTATGATTAAAAATATCAAGCTATTCTCTAGTAAAAGATTTAAAATAAATATTCTACTCAGGATAAGTTGTACGTATTTTTAGAATGTAAGCTGTTTGTATTTCAATCACGTATAGATTTCAACTGGTCTTAGGAACAAATTATTTATATTACTTCTGTATTTTGAAAGGAATATATATCTAAAAATAGCATTGCGTTCATTCATCCACCTCTTGAATACCAGGTTTCAATTTACTGATAATAACCTCTACTTGGTTGATGGACTTATCGATCTACTTCTTATATATTGAGCTATTTTTAAAGCTTTATGCGTCCCTAGATCTCCTCCTTCTATAATTCTACTTTTAACTGTGCGCCAAGATACTTAAAACTAGCAACACCTTTAGAACAGAACAACATTTCTGGGGGTACATGATTTTCTTCTTTTTTTTTCTTTATTTTTTGTCAAAACCATATTATCAAACTCCCTCTTTTGATTTTTTTTTTTGTTTTGTTCTTTACCCCTCTTTATTTGTACAGCTTTCTTTTAAAACAATTTATTTTCTAAGTTCTTAGTTGCCATTCTTCTAAAAATACGTAGTAATATATGAATATAAGTGTGGTTAATATATGTTCTCAATTATCTGTTTTAAATTATAATTTATTTTTTACTACTCCAACATTTACTAGACAAGTGTTCAAGATTCTAATAAATTACAAAATGCCTATTAGCATGACAGCAATTGGACCCATTTGGACACACGGAATTGAGTTTTTCGGCTCCACTAAACCTTCCAACTCTTTGCGTATTATTACAGTTTAATTGTTCGTAAAATACTTACGTAAATTTATCACACTAAAATGACCTTATCCATACAGATCTGATTGTTCTATAAGTTGCTGGTTTTGCCTAAATCAGACACCTTTCCTATCATACTAAACTCAATATTCTAGAGGACTGCTCTTGATGGGATGATTATTTTCAGGAAGTACGAATAGAAAGAAACATCCAAACTATTGTTGGTGATAGTAGTAATAAAGAAATATAATAATGATATCAAATAAAATTAAAACAGAAAAACGGTCAAAAATATATAAATAAAATAATTGAAGAACAAACAGAAAAATATAAAATAGATTGAAGGATAGACACTAAAGACCTTTAATGTTGAGTGTCAATACGAAATTCAGCCTAACCTAACCTTAACTCCATATCTACTCGGATCCACTAGTTTCCCAACTTTTTTCACACTCAATCCCGATTGTCCTCCGAAGCCTCTGAAAAGACCTTATAATGTAGAATTTATATTGAAATAATACAAGCGAGTGGTCCTTTACTTATTGACAAAGTTATTCTAATATTTTCATTTATTTCTTATCGTCCATATTGTGTTTATGGATTCTTAAAGCCATCCTTATTCCTTATTTCTCTCTGTAAGGCAGATTGTAATACTTTCTCAATACAAATTATTAAAATAAATAATTGTTTAGTTCATTGATAACATAAAATAATTAAATAAATATGAAAAACAGATAGAGTGGATTAGAGATAGGTAGATACCCCGATGTACTACATGTCTACATCAAGAACTGGGCTAAGCCGGATGGTACAAGTGGGTCGGTGGAAGGCTGCATTCCAACTCCACGGTCAAGGTCTGCGCCAACTTAGGCGGGGTCTATCTCCAAGGCAAATTCCGTAAAATATTTATTATTATTAAGTTATTATATAAAAAAGTCAAATAAAGTAGGAGAAGAAGAAATTTATTCTGGGACTACTCGTCTCCTAAGAATAACATATCGCATATGGGCAAGAAAAGTGAGACAACTCAAAAACATCAAATTTTTTCAGGAGAGTCAAAAAAAGTCTTAGAATTTATTATAATAATATCGCTCATGGGCAAGAACACCGTCCCAACTCAAAATATGACACCGTCCTTAACATCCCCGTACAAGTTATCTTTGTGAAGGTCAAGAAGACACAACTGAAATGTGTCACTGTTCCTGCTTCCAACGTTCGCCATCGTAACTTTGGATAAATCACACATAACGCAATTTTGCAGCTGCCCGCTGAGATACCTTTATGTAACTATTCCTGTTGCAAGGCTAACAAAAGACGTTCATTATTCTGAAATAAAACGTAAAATGAATTTTTTTGAGTTGTGTCACTTTTCTTGCCCATGAGCGATATGATTACAGTACAAAGGACAATCGTCTGGCTGTGACAATTAATTATAATAAATAATAATAAAATATGATTGATAATTAAATTATGAGTTATACAAAATAAATGAGAAATCTCGTAAAAGGATAAATCTTACGTATACTATTATAATGTATATTTCATAAATATTTATGTTATACATTTGCTCGGAAGATTGAAAATCCAGGAGGTAAAGAAATAGATGATGATTAAATAAATATTGCAGTAATAATGTTATGCTGAATTATTATTGGGTTGTCTGGATGGGCGTATATTAAAAATAAATAAATATATATTTAAAAATGTTAGAACCACAAATGAAGAATAAATAAATATTTTTAATTTTAATAAGTAAAATATTAAATAATACACACGTACACACACACACTTATATATATATATGTATATATATTCTTTTTTCTTTTCTTTTTTTTAAATTGCCTTACTCAAGAGCATGAGTACTATTGGTGACAATGAATCTATTCGTACAATATGTACATTAAAAATAATCTAAATGAATAAATTAATACTACTTTAAAATTAATATACATCTAAATTTTATGTAACTTACTTTTGCAGGATATTATTTTATTAATTTTTTTTTTTTTTTAACATGAATATGTCTGGCAAGGGTCTATAAAATTCTAGGTGACAAGCTGTCTCTATTGCTGCTGCTTGGATCGATAAGTAGCCAATAGTTTCCTGAAGCAGTAAATTATACATATCCATGATATATTGTTTTCCAAGCCAGAGAGAAAATGATATATATATATATATATATATATATATATATATATATATATATATATATATATATATTTTTTAACGTAAAATACTTTTTTAACATACTGTTTTTAAAAGTAAATATAAATATTAAGTATCTTACTTTTACAAAAATAATTTTTTTTTCATATCATTAGTAAAGTCAAATAACTTATTTTTTTTTATTATTGCTAGTTTAACTATTTGCTAATAGTTATATTAGCTTTCTTCTAGTTTTTAAAATAAATTAGGCTAACTACATTTATAACAAAAATAATAATGATAAAATAAATCTTATACTTACTTTACGATTATTATACAGCATTATATAAATAATGTTTAGTTGGTTGAGGATGGTTTTAAAATATTTTATAATATAGGAAAAATTATTTTTGTTTCTAATTTATATAATTTTATAATTAGAACTATTTTAAAAATTCAGTATATGCATAAACTCATTAATTTTAATAAGCAGTATAAGACATTATCTTTAAGAACTAAAATTAGTAAATCGCAATTCTAAAAAAAACAAAACAAAATTAATATAAAAAATGAATTTATTTATTTAAATAGTAATAACAAAATATTTTACATAAATTTTATTGTTTTAATATTGTTCATTGTTTATTATGTACATATACATACATACATATATATATATATATATATATATATATATATATATATATATATATATATATATATATATACTCTCTTTATAGTTTAATGAGCCAAGTTTAAGATTAGATATCATATTATTTGCCATATAAATAATAATATTGTTAAGTATCGGAATTTGCCGAACAACCTGCTGAAGAAATTGGAAAGCTGAAAGAGATCCGTGTGTGAACTTTCACCCCGCCTTGGCCGGCACAGCTCCGGGTTCGAACGTTGCGTCACGAGAAAGAGAATTAGCGAAAAAAGTTGGTCATTCGGTCGCCAGGATTTTCGAATCGATTCAAATTTGAATAGTCTGTTAAGTTCATAATCTCTCATTCCCTCTTCGAAAATGCTTCATTTTTTTTACATATATCATATCATACTTACTTTTTATTATTTTAAATATAATTTATCTATCCATCACCTCAATTATTAATCTTCGGAAATTATGTATTATATTTTAGTATGAGAATGTTTTATATATAAATTTCTAGATTTGTTTTTAGTTATACATTTATATTTATGTAACTTATGATCTACATAAGTTGATGCCTAAAATGTTCACAGCTGGACAATAATATTTTTTTTTTGACCTGGAAACAGGGAGAGGAGGGGCGCCAAAGATCCTTTTTTTGGTTATGCGCTCTGATCTCGATAACTATATTAATTTATTTACTAAATTAATGTTAATTAAATTCTCTACAACTTTACTATATACACAGTTTTTATATTCTGTACCGTTTCCGAGATATATACACTTGGATAATGTGAAAAATTTCGAAAAATATCACTTCACGTTTTCTATTAAACTTCCCTCTATATTTTCTAAAACGCTCATCCTAGTACAAAAGTCTTCATAAATAATATTGTAGAAAAAATTTTCTCAAAATCCATATATAAAATCTTCATAATATATTATAGAAAATATATATATTCTTCAATATATATATATATATACACATTTTGGAAACGGTACAGAATTTGAAAAATGTGTATATAATAAAAGCTGTAGAGAATTTAATTAACAATAATTTAGTAAATAAATTGAATGATTTTTCGAAATATCAGCGCAAAACAAAAAAAAATGATCTTTTGCGCCCCCCTCTTCCTGTTTCCAGGCCCTAAAACTCCAGGACTTTTAGTATGTTTACTTTCTGGCTAGCCTGAATATGTTTCCGAAGAAAAACCTTGGATTACAGAAAACGCATTCTATAATACTTCATTGATTGGACTAAAGGTGTCCCAGACTTAAGATTACTTTTCTTTCTTTCTATGTGTGCTTATAAACTTGTAGTGGTTTGTTAATGTAATGTCTGGCCTACATTTATATAAAGGGCAAAAATTTGTTGTTTGATGCCTAGATTTGCTCGATTTCCTAATTATGTAGACCTTAAAACATTTTTTAATGTGAGTTTATGGATTCAACGACTAATCAGATGATAACAAATTATATATTTTTTGCATCTACTTCTACCTCTTGTACTAGGAATGACCATTGTGTCTTCATCAATTAAAGTTGATATTATTTTCTAATATAAATCAGTGGTTCTTGCGATATAGGGATCCGTATGTCAAATTCTTGTGATTACCT
Source organism: Euschistus heros (assembly GCA_003667255.2). Lineage (NCBI taxonomy): Eukaryota > Metazoa > Arthropoda > Insecta > Hemiptera > Pentatomidae > Euschistus > Euschistus heros. The sequence continues at coordinate 186,752 of RCWM02000297.1, forward strand.
TCGAGATCAAAATCCTCAAGAAGTGGCCATACAACTATTACACTATTTAGAGAATAAAAAAAACTATTGTTTAAAATTGTTTTTTAGATCATTGTTGCATCTGTGAATTGTTGCATCACATAACTGCGTAAAAAATGCAAGATACAGGTTTTCACAACGGTCATACCATTCAACGTTGTCCAAAAAAACAATATACGGAAAAGCGAGACGAAACATAAGCTTTCTTTAACGTTGGAGACGATTACCATGTTCTTATAACGGAAGCTATAGGATATTTATTACAATATTTTCGTTCGCATAGTTGCATCGGGTATTTTTAAAAAACTAGACAGTAAAAAAGTGCAAAGGAATGTTATATATCGTTTATGTAAACTGGTCCTACAAGAGGGATGTAAGGTTAAAAATATATTTTTTAGTAAACATATAAATATCGTTTTTTTCCTGAAGGATTTTAATAAATAATACATAAATGAAATACATAATCTATACTATTATATAAGAGGACAATCCATTTTTTTTGTGATCACTAACCGCGCAAACTACTGCACCAACCTGAACCAAATTATAACTACACTATCTCCATAGTTCAAGGAAGTGAATAATAATAAATGAAATAGTTCAATAATAAAATATAACAATTTTTAATTATATTTTATAAAAAAACGATGAATATGTGATACGCAGTGAAGTTTGGTAATCGACCAATTGGTGCTGAGTGACATTAGAGAGATGTTACAAAGGTACGGTGTTATATAGAGCTAGAAATTTATAATAAAATTTACTTTTTTTCATTTCAATGATTGAGGGACAAGTGGATCTCAGTGCAGTTTAAAAATCGACCGATATGTGGTTCACAATGGTAAAACTATACTAAAAACTCAACTATACTAAATTTTAATATAAAATTTTACTATAATAATAATTAAAATGTATAGTCTTATGTGACAGAAACGAAGTTTGCCAAACTGTCATATACTTTAATGGTTCGAAATTAAATTACAAACATATAGATCGATAAAATTATTGCTGTCAACGTATATGTTTAATTATGCTTTTACGTACTCATTAAAAACCTAATTAATGCTATTTTAACCAGTTTAAAATTGCTGATATGCGTAAACATATTAATGAAGAATGCTAAATTGCGTACTTCAATACAAGATTTTCATTGTTAAACAAATGAAATTTAAATAAAATACTCTTTACGTTTGAAAGCGGGGGTATGCTAAAAAACTATTTCTGCTTGGAACTTTCTTCAGAAATGTTTGTTGGTTAGATTATTAATACATAGCTGATTGGTTAGTTAAGTTTAGTTAGTCTCTCTTACCTTCTCTTATCTTTTTCAGCCTTCAATGATTGTTGTTAAGGATATTTGTTGTAGGTAAGTTGTTTATATATCTAATAGATAGTCAGTAGGTTGCCTCATTAATTATGTAAATACATCTTCTTCTGTCTTTGATTTTTTTAGAATCTCTTCCTGTCACTTACCAGGTGACAAAAAGCAGATGAGATGGTATTATGCAAGATAACTGGCATGCCTCAGGCACTCAGCAGTGTTTACTTCTTACATGATATTTAATTAATTTTAACGTTATAAATCTCTCGATCAACTCCTTTTTAGCCTTCTTCGGGTATTCTCTGGCATGTTTCTCGAGGTCATAGTTTTTTGTATAAAGTTGTTGATATGTCCGTAGAGTTTGTCGTGAAATCTAAGTTTGTCGTGCGTAAGTTTACAAGTACTGTTGTGTGTTTGACTTATCAGGGTGATTGTGCAATGCGCCTTAAAATTTTTAATTGCAAAGTTTGTATATTTTTTTCCTGTAAATTTGTGAACTGTACGTTCATAATGGTTTTAACAAGTAAGTATATGTATTTAGTCTTTGCATTATTTTCAATATTTATTGTTTATGAAAAAAAAAGATATAGAAATAATTTTTTAAGGCGGTTCTGTTTTACAAGTGGGCCCAGTGTCATCCCTATTTATATATAAATTAGCACTAAATATTGAGCAATGTTAGTCTGTTTAACTTTAATATTGTCAATAAAGCCGAGAGAGGTATCATGTCGAAATGTAAAAGTGATCTGTGTAGTTTTCCACTTTTTGAACAATTCTTGTAATTTGAATTATTAAATTAGTATTTCATAGTCCCTTTTTCTTTTTATATTAATCTCATATAAACCTTTGCACATTCTCTTCTTACTGCTTTTTAGCATTTTTAGGAGTTTTCCCATAAAAAACTTCCTCTAGTTTGAAATAATGGTGCCCCGTACAGCAAATTAGGACCGATTAAACATTTATATATGATAGATTTCAAAAGCAGATAATTAGTCATTTAGCCAGTACAGGTTTAATATTTTGTTTTTTTTAATTAGTGAGCCTAAAACTTAAGGTACAATTTAACACCCAAATAAACAAGATTGCTAACAGAATTGTTACTGTTGAAACTGGTGGGAGGTTACTTTTTATAAACCATATATAAAGCCTTATGTTTTATCTGGCTTCACATGAAGGTTTAACTGTGAGCTCCTATTTTCTGGCACACTTTTTTTTATTGCTTCATGGCCTTGTTAGCGTTTAAGCTGCTGCTAATATCATCTGCAGCCTCAAATTAGTTATTGGAAACTAACCAAAACACTTTTAATAATGATTTCAGCTCTTTTCGGGGTGAGAACGAAGTATATGTTTCTTTTATAATATTATTACGCAATATTAAAGTATCAAATAGGCATAGTGCCTAATATTGGAGATTTTGATGTTGATAAGACAGTGATAGATAAGAGGAATGAAAGCTACGGAGACAGAAAGGCAGTGACTGGTGAGATTAATAGCAGTTACTGGTAGCGGTGACTGGTAGCGGTGATTAATCTGTCGCAGTTCTAAGTATCGCTGTTAATTAATTAACAGTCACTGAGTGGGATAAGTCATTATCACGCGCGCCGCTCCGCTCTCGTAGCCGCTTTTTGCTCCCCATTCATCGCCTTGTCTATTGAGTGCAAAAGCTATTTTGTATTTTCAGTTATCCGCTGACAGCTCAGTGAATGTTATCCGGTGATCTGTTATATCTCTACGGAAGGCTACCTAAATATTTTTAATTGTGATACCTTAATGTATTACTATATCGTAATCTAGTGTCAAGAGTGTAACATTTGAACCCAAGATAAAGTTATTCAAAGCAACTTTGTACCTGTATCGGGTTTATCCCAAGTCTTTATATTTCTGATAGTATTATTCAGGATTGATGAAATATTATATACCTTAAGAATTTTCGGTATCATTGTTGAAGTGGCGGCTAGAGTTTCATTGCGAACTCTAAAACTAACCGCTTGTTATAGGGCGGGTAGCTAAAATTATATTTTGACAATTTTCTTGTAAATATATATTTCATTCACTTATCGGGCACATAATTTGATCATATTGAGATGTAATAGGAGGTTCCTTCTATTAAAAAAAAAAAAGAACTAAAATCATACATTTTGCCATTCTTCAGGCTTTGCTGTCACTGATATATTATACAAATATTTTTAAAATCTTTTTTTTTATGTTTTTTTTTTTTTTATAACAACTTTCAAATAAGATATAGTTACTTGCATATCTGTACCACTTCAGGAACATAAGATACTGGAGAAAATGACCATTCTTAGTATTTTCTGAGAATTCGTTTAATGTTTCAGTTTTTATTTCAAGTTTTAATAAACGCTTTAGGAATTCTGCTTCTTTCATAAAATTATGGAATAGTTTGAACAGAGTTGTAGCTCCCCTCTCGTTTTCAGAGATTAGTTTTCATGAAAAAACAAAAACTTCTTACATCAATAACTAATAAACAAGGAAACTCTAATTAAAGGAGGAATTTATTACAAAATTTCCCGGGGAAGGGAAGAAAGGATATTTTATCCAAAAGAAGTTGGTGGGGAGAGACGAAGTTAATCCTAGGGGGTATCATATTGAAACGTTGCCAGTATCTCCTTCCACAAGGTGATTCTATAGCCTTTTGTTTTCCACTCTCCTTGTAGTCTTTTTTATCCAACGTTTTACTGAAAATAATTGGTTAACTCTCCCTACAGCCTTTGTCCTCCCATTGTTTAAAATATTAAAAGTAAACATCGTTTTGTTTACTTTACAATCATCGATAGTGAAAGATATTGATATTAAACTTCAGTCAATACGCAAACACAGAAACCAATTTAACGAATAGTATTGTTTTATAATTTAACTATGTTCATAAGCGTTTCGTATAATTTATATTATACGTATGTTATCCAAAGGTATTTCTTCAGAAATAAATATAATACAACTCTGAATACTTAAAATAAAACATTTAATTATGAATGTAAATAAATTAAATAAATTCAGGTGGAATATCGTGACGAAGTTGTGGTAGGATATTTTGTAGCAAATCCTAGCAATTCTCATCATTCAATCTGTTGGGCAAACTATGATTTTCCAAAACTATTCAACAGCAATACAAAAATTAACAAACCAACGAAACCCCATGGATAGGTTGAAATGCCTTCCCCTGTGAAAATAGACTCGTCTGTCCATAAATTGCACCTCAAAAGTGGTATTCTTCAACATCATCTGTATTGAGAAGCTAACGGCAAAATTGAAGTCCATGGCCATTATTATTAGGTTTTAAACCTTACATTGAAAATCTAATAAAATAAATCATAAATAATAATTTTTTTCTTTGCTTTTTATTCCTTTATGTATATATATATATATATATATATATATATATATATATATATATATATATATATATATATATATATATATATATATATATAAAAAATCACAGCCCCATAACCTTTACGCTGAGACATGACTCTTGTACAACCGTGTTCATCGACAGTCAACCCATACTACAAACGAAATTCATTACTTAGGACTTACATTTGATAGAAGAATGACCTGGGCCCACATGTAAAGTAAAACGTTTCAGTCTAAAGAAGAGATTAAAACCTTTGTATCCAATACTTAATAAACGGTCGACATTAAAATTCCGCCAACAACTGAATATATACATTACTTTATTAAACCATACGGATATGGACCTAAACCACACAAATGTACGGCACTGCAAAAAAAAACAAATATTCCAATCAAATATACTCAGACTAATCACGAAATCACCTTGGTTCATTTTAAACCACACACTTCACACTAATTTACGAATACCCACAGTAAAGGAACATAGACATAACCTTCATAGATGATTTCACGACAGACTTCATGGACATAAAAACATACTGATTGATGACATGGCCACGACTGACATACCTGGAAATACTCTCAGAAGGCTTAAAAGAAGCTGAATGAGAGATTTGCTCAAATAAATCTCTTTAATCCATGCAAGGAGGAGGTACTATTGGGTGCTAGTTTCCGCACTATAAGGCCTGTGTTATTACAAATCATCAAATTCACTTATTGATACTCTAATAACTGGTGTGCATAAAAATCTGAAAGAGAAAGAAAAAAAAGTCCAAGTATGTGAATTTAGGGCTGTCGATATCAGCTTAAACGCTTCATTCGGCCAGATGCAAGTGTTTACACACTGAAGGCCACACTTTCTAAGCTTATAAAACACGTCTTATTCGATAGATAAAATAACAGAATCTCGAAAATTAGTTTAAAATACTGTACTAAAAATTTTGATTTTATCATAAATGTAATTCCAATTAAAAACTTCTGAAAATCCAGCTCATATTATAATAGTTGGGTCTCGACTAAACCTTAAACTTTTTCTTGTTTCCAATCCTTAAAATTTAAAATCATACGCAAATTTCTCATAGAATATCAAAATTTATTCAAGGGCCTATAAAATAAAATAAAATTGAGGCTAAAACTTGGATATCTTCCATATTGTTAACAATTATATTTCACGACGTTACTATTTCGAAAATAATTCCAGAAATATATCGAAAATTTACTATTAAATCAATAAATACCATCTTTCAAGCAATAAATCGTAAAATATCGTCTCACTGAAATAAACAAAATCTGATATTGTTGAAATTTGGGCAATTACTTGTTTCTTTCATTGTTACTGCTGATAATCAGTTTATTACATTTGTCTTAAGATCATGTTGCATAGCAGCTCTAAGACTACGGCCTACCAGCTTTATAGTATTATATTATATTATATCGTCTTTAATTCATTAGAATAAATCTTAAATAACACAATAACGTTTTCAGTGGGAATACTAATATGTTAGCATTCTATTAATATATCAATCTCTTGGTAGTTGTACTTAAAGAAAATTAAAATTTTGGGTCTTCAACATCAGATTAACCTTTTTAAGATACCTTCCCCTACACAATCTTCAATTGCAGAGTATACATACGACCTTGACACGATATCTAAACTAAGGCGTTAAACCACAATTCACATTAAACGGTGACATTAAATGTTTATATTACCTTTGATGGCAGGAATCGAGCCTGACCCAAGGTTCAATGAAGCAATCGTAACAAAAACAGCCACGCCGCATCATTCCAAGTGGAACAAGGAACGCTTCAAGGTGAAAATTCAGAATGCACGAATCAGGTAAATGTTTCTAAATTCTAGTGAAACTAGTCTGGAGTATAGAAATCGTTACTTCTCTGCTAAAGAAGAGAATTAGTTTATCACCGCTGTAAATAAAATTTAAAAAAAATAAATAAGAAACAGCTAACATGTTGTTGGACTTTATTTTTACAGGCAATGGATCAATTTGTCTTCAATAAGCTAGAAACATGCTATTTAATGAATTAAAAAAAAAAAAAAAAAGTGTTATTGTTGGTATTTTTTTTTTTTATTAAAACAATTAAATTATCAAAATTATTCAAAAGCATTCGGGAATCTAAATATTTCTTGGTTCTAATCCTTCAATAAATACTTTTATATATTTCTAAATTATAAAAAAAGTAGTTAAATTCCTGAAAACTTATTATACTTATTATTTCACACTTGTTAAACCACTCATACGATTTTCTCTCTATATACCGATTTTCCAATGTGTTCCCATTTCTGAGAAAACTCTTTAGCTTACAGGCACGGTTCAGGTCTCAAATTAAAAGTAAATAATTTTCCTTGATATTGTTTTGTACATTAGGTTGGTGTCACCTGTCTACCTGTATTCACATTAATTTTAGTTGTCTTTCACCTAAATTTTTAACTGTCATTTTAATAGTTTATATTCACATATTTTAACTAACCATATGTTATCTTCTAATCCCCTTCGTTATTAGAAATTTTATGTATATTATATTAATTTTAGACTATACACGTTTATTAAGTGAAATGTTGACGTGTTTCGTTAGATCAATTCCTACTAATCCGAATTTCCCCTTTTCAGTTTCTTCCAATTTATAAAAAATCCATTTGGTCTACAGATACATTTTAGGTATAAAATTAAATCTTATCAAATTTTTTTAAAATTCTTCGTTGAAGATATTTTGTGGAGACTAGTACTTTCGTCTATATGCGAAAAGAACTTGAATGAAAAAGAAGTTTCAAATTTTGTAAATAATAACCACTTTTGGAGAGCTCGGAATCTACTTGGCCGACAGAGCTGCAGTTGGTTTTAGATTGTCAAATATTTAGTGTTATTTTATTGTGTAAATATGTATCAGCGGAAATCACAAATTTTCAGAAATATATATGAACAACTGAAAATAATCACACCAGGTTTTGAGGTTTGCTAACTTGAATATCCACTACCCTTATAGTTCCTAACAACATATTAAAAAAAACAGATTTGCCAAGTTTATCTTTTTTTTCTTTTAATGTAAATCGAGCTACAACCCAAAATTTATTTTTAAAAATGTCTACAGTCCATTCATGCAATATATTCATAATGTATCATTAGAAAGGTTTTTCAAAATCGAAAATAATACAACGCCCTTATTCTTCAGGTATTCTTTGATTATTTCCGGATTTTTTCTTACAATTAGTTATTTCCACATTATGAGAATTGTAAATGTACCTGATTATATTTTTTAAATAATGCTATATACACAGAGTTTCTAACAAAGACTTTTTATTTAAGATGATGATTTTATTGTTAACTGTGAGAGGTAATTTAAGTAAAGAAATGGTCAGGGGTGCACTCTGAGCCTCTGTGCCTAGGCACGCCAAATAGAATTTATTTCATTTAAAAACTTGGACGTGTTTATTTACCTAACTTCACCCCTGGCAATTTCTTCACTTTTTATTTGAAAATATCAAAAATGATATTCTATTCCACTTCTATCTCAATAGAAGTGGCATTTAATTCATCAATCCTAATTGTATTGATCCTTCTATATCATCATGCGTACCTCAAGTGATTCTTCACTTTTTATTTCAATATATCAAAAAATGTTTAATTCTAATCAATCGTATTCTTCATGAATGAATATAATCAAAAAAATGAATATAATAAATACATAAAAAAAAATTAACATTTTGAAAATCATAAAAGGGCACAGATCAAAGGTCAGACATTTAGATCTTTGGGATTTTTTACACTTTAAAGAAAATGAAAAGTAATTACTACAACTTGATAGTTGGGTAAAATCGTTTCTTAAGCGAAGACAATCAAATCTACTTTCAGCTGGGCATGATGAATGTCCTCTCTCCGCTCTCACTATATTTAAGTAATTTCATAAATCTTCTCGAAAAATAATACAGTTTTACTGCACTATTAAGCCAGCAAGCAATTTCTACCATAAACACCTCAGATTTTCTCTTTTTCGATGTATATAAACACACCACAGTGGGAAATTATTTAGAAAGTGAAATTTACACTTGGATTTTAGGTGTAGATAGTTTAATTGGTTCTTAAGAGTACTCTGGCAAAGCTACAGGAAGAGAAATCGGATAGCGAGGGATCAGCAAGAGATTTGAAATTTCCCTCGCAGGTATTTCCGCGGTTTACTTGCGTTCTGAAGATTGCTTTTGAATGTATAATCTTTTCAATACCAAATGAGTTCTTGTTGATATAATAACATAATATAAAGCAATGCTGTGGAGTTATTAAAAACGTAAAATCCAACAATATTTTAATATATATACCTATATTTATTTATACCTCTTTTAAAATTAATTAATTAGAAACATTCTTTGAACGGGCTATCATATATTAATTTATTTTTAGTGCTCTTCTAAAAGTTATATACCTACTGTAATATTTATTCTTTTTCAATTTTTTTTTTTGTTTTTTTTTCGTTAAGACCGCTGTGGATCACGCTACAATTTGATTCGTCATGAAGGAAACCCGGCAGTCATCTTCTCCAGGATCTCTATGACCTCCGCCCATCTCGACTGTGCTCCTTCCTTACCGACCACACGGGCGTGCTCGGTCTGCTCACCCTTTCCGCACTCAATCCGCCCCCTCTCCTCCACTTCCCTCTTGTACTGTGCTCTGTTGTGTATTGTGCTTTCCTGTATTCCGCAACGTTGCAGGTCAGCTCTGCACTCCATAATCCATAAATTGTTATATGCCTTGAGTTTACCAAAATAGTCGAATATCCTTTTGGTCAGTCTGTTCGGATCCATTCTGGTCAAGTGTCCGTAAAAGGCGAGACGTCTTTTCCGCATTTTAGAAACGATGCTCTCTGAGAACTCGTACACTTCCTCGTTGCTTTTGTGCCTCCAGCCTTGTTCGATCTTCTTTGGACCCAGGATCCTTCTGATCATTCTTCTGTCGACTAATTTAATTTGTTCCATACTTCTGTTCAGGATTAGCGTCTCACTAGCGTAGAGAGCCTCCGGTTGTATGACTGTCATATAGTGTCTTAGTTTTGCTTTCTGGGATGGGCATTTTTTGGCATATGTTGTTCTGGTGAGGTAATAGGCTTCCTCCGTTTTGTTTTTTCTGTCTTTGATCCCTTTCGGATCTAGTCCGTTCGCTGTTCTCCCAGATATTTAAAGTGGCTGACCTGTTCGATCTTCCCTATGTTTGTGCCTACGTGTTCAGGGGCCGTCTTGTCTCCTGAGATGAATTTTGTTTTTTCTACCGAGATGTACAGTCCTACCGAGTCTGCAACTTTCTCTAGTCGGTTGATTGCTTCCGCCGCATCTCTGTAGTTGTTTGTGAGAATTGCGAAATCATCTGCGAATGCTAGGCAGTCTATGTTAAGGTTGTCTCTCTTGTAACTCAATTGTATAGGTTCTCAATATTTATTATTATTGTTTTTATTTATTAACCTTTTAACCTCTATTTGAACTCGCCAACCACAGCAATAACAATCAGTAAATTTGGTGAGATATAAGATTGTCCCACACGAAAAGTCATTTCTTGAAACAGGAAATCTAACAAACAAATCAAATATATATATTTTTTTAATTCTATATTAAAAAAAAATTCAAAATAATTTCATTTTTAACAATATACGTCATATTTCCTAATTGGGTACTCGATGGTCGAGTGAGTTAAAGCGAGGGTCTCAGCGAGATCGTAGCTAGAAGGTCGTGGGTTCGAATCCGACTGGGGCGAGTTAAAATTTATTTCGTGGTGGACCCACGAAATGAATCTTGACCTTCCCACCCTGGCTAGAATAGGTTGGTAACCTGTAGGATAACTCGTCCTTCCTGCCCTAGTTGGAGTACATAAGGACGTTAAGCCCCAAAAAACAACAACAAAAATGTACGTCACTACCGAATTGAAGATAATTTTGTTTTTCCTGACAAATCCTATAATTTAGCTCGATATTGTTGAGAGATCGTTATTGTATTCTATACATGATATGGATACAGCATAATGCTGCGAAACCAATATTTCATATATTCATAGGAAATAAACGGTGTGATATAACAACACCATAAACATGAAAAGAAGTAATATTAAATAAATTAATTCTCTCTCTCTCTCTCTCTCTCTCTCTCTCACTCTCTCTCTCTCTCTCTCTCTCTCTCTCTCTCTCTCTCTCTCTCTCTCTCTCTCTCACTCTCTCTCTGTCCTCTCTTTCCTCTCTCTTTCTTCCCGATCTTCCTCCCTCTAGTGTCTATACTAACTTGCGTTGGTCTTAGATTGTAGCAATATATAGTTTTATTTGATTTTGAAATCGAATGTAGTGGTTTATGCGTTTTATTAAATAAAACATAATTTGACAACTGCAATTGTCTAGTGCTACAAGAACAATATATTTTCTCTTGTAATTTAGAACCATTTGTATAAAAAAAAGGTTTTTTTTCTTAAAAATTTCTTAAAAAATTTCTTTTTTTTTTTAAAAGAAATTTTAGACATTAAGAAAGAATTTTAAGAAACTTTATACAAGAGAGACATCCAATAAATTTATAACATTAATTTGTTATAATATGTATAACGTATAAACAATCTTACCTTCAGTAGTAGTTCAATAAAAGTTCTTCTTTTTAAACGAAGTTAGGAGACTTCGATTGGATGTGGAGCTCATCATTGAAGGAAAGGTGTCTGGTTTGGGCCAATTTAGTATCCTACGGGACATTTAAATCAGAATGTGGATGTTTATCTGTGAAATATTATGTCATAAAGGAACATTGAGGATTTTACAAAGGATTTTGGATCCTAAAGATCGTATAAGAAAATTGAATGTTGGAGTAGTCTAAAACGACGAAGAGTTTCTTGTAGTTTTTGTCTTCTAAATGGATTCCAAGTACGACTTTGTACAGATAGAGTCCTAAGTATATCTAATTCTATTTTCACTACTGTACCATTTTTTAAATTATTTATATATTAATATAGAAGATAGATAAGACATTAATAAATGTAATCAATAGCCGGACGATAGGGGCAGAACTAATTTGGACCGGAGCCGAGCGGTGAACATTACGGTGGCCTGAAGATGGCCCTGAGGTCCTTAGAAAAAATGTCACCGCCGCTAATGTTGTCCTAGGAGATAATTATGGAAAGTTCAAGGCGGCGCTTACTTTCTCATCAACTTCCTCTTCAGAGATCTTTTGTTAGCGTCGATTAGATCCGTCGTAAAGCCGACGGGAGGCAGGAACAGGACGCTTTGCTATTAGCACTAAGTTGGCGCTAATACCCACAATAATTTCTTACAATCAATAGGAAGTAATCAGCATAGTAATTGGGAGATAACAAGAACTGAGGAAGAGTTTAGAAGCTAATTTTAAAATTATTTCTAACTTAACTGCCTCGTTCCGTCGTTTAGTTGCAATAATTAGAAAGCACTTTACAGGATATTGCTAACACAATTCCTCTTCTAAAATACCTGAATTTACCCCATGCTTCTAACATAGTTCATTTCCTTTTTTCTTTTCATATATAAAATTCGTAATATAGCGGTAGTACCTCTTAGTGTAAACAAAAAAAAAAAATAAATAAAAATGGGTGAAACTAGATCAACATTAAAAAACATTATTCGAAAGCAATATACAAATAAACCAACTATATACATGGATAGGTAGGAATGCCTTCCCCTGTAAAAACAGACTCATCTGCCCATAAAATTCACGTAAAAAGTGGTATTCTTCAACACAATCTACATTCAGAAGCTAACTGCAAAGTTGAGTTCTATGTTCATTATCATTGGGTTTTAAACCTTAAGTTGAAAATCTAATAAAATAAATCCTAAATAATAATAATATATAAATAAATTACTAGGACCAGTAAGGGAAGAGAATGGCAACAACAGGATACGGAACATTGATGAGCTATATAAACACCAGGAGAATATTCTGACATACATAAGGCAAAGGCGACTGGCCTTTTATGGACACCTGGCCTACATGAATCCCAAAATATTGACAAACAGGATATTTACTGTGGCAGGTAGAGGCAAGGCTTCCAAGAACAAGTGGATAACATTAGAGAAGTCAGATCTGGAACAACTAGGGATCCCACTGGATAAAACACAAGACCGACTGCAGTTCCGAGAAGCCGTCCGACAGGAAGTTTTCCCAGTATCCCTTACTTGTTAGAAAACCACAGGGACCAAATAGACAGATGAGAGAAAGCTGGCTCATTGTCAGAAAATGAAAGAATTCTGGAAGAGAAAGAAGAAGATCCTCACAAAAAAGTTGCTAAGAGCCCCGTGGTCCTTAGTAGGCCTAAAAAGATAAATAAATAAAAATAAAATAAAATAGATAAATAAAAAATAAAAATAAATAAATGTAATTACATAAGATCCTCTGATCAGGTGTCGCTTTATTGACAGTTTTCTTTTATTTTGTATTAAACAATAATCTTTTTCTTTGCTTTCTGTTCCAATGTAGTGTTTATTATCTTTAAAAATCACATTTCCATTAAGGGATAATCATAATGTTTTATTTACACAAGTAACTGATTTGTATGCCAAACGAGAACACCATGTTTTTTTTCGGTTTTAAAAGTAATTTTCTCCATGAAATTCAAAAAGAATTTCAAAGCTGATTAAATTTGCAAGTTTTTGCGAGATTTGCAGTTTTGTGGATTGTCTTTTTTGTTGTTTTTTTTTTCAAAAAACGGTAAGCGTTGAAGCAATATAAGACATTGTAACTTCCCTAAATAAGGTGAATATCAAAGTTCTTTAGGTCACGAGTTTGGAAAATTCTAGGTTAAATGTATTCTGCTCTTATAAAAAATTTAATGTTTAATCTGAAAATGTGGTCGAAGTTTTAAAAATGTTTAAACAAAATGGAGATATTACAGCTTTTATGGTAAAAAAACGTGGTTTCCTCAAAAAAGTCTATGATTTGTCGTATATCTGCAACGGAATGGAATAGAAAGGTGAGATCTGCGACATTTATCTATATTTTTGAATTAGTTTCACCCTCAATTTTTGTTTTTACACAAAGAGGTACTCGCCCTGTATAGTCTGCTCATGACATGATGAAATCATTTATCAAATAATCTAACTATTATAATGTCAGGTATCATACATACTCTTGACTATCGTGAAGAAGGGTATCAGTCAAAATTATAAAGTTATCTTTAAAGTTATAATAATCAAGTTTTCACTAATTAAATCTTCAAAATCATGCTTTGAAGAATAATACATAAACCGATTTTGAGCCATTAGGACATATTCACTTCTTCACGACAACCACCGATATTATTAACTGTCTAAAACAAATGGATTACCTAAATATTTGTTTTTACATTTCGAAATTGTAAGGTCGGCCAAGATTACTGGTGGAGCACCAATTAGGAAAAGAGCAAGGGGGTTTCAGACCCAGGGTCATATTTTCACATAAGCAATCCTGGGACCAAGACAGGCATATGTTCTTGATTTAAGGTAATATGGGTAATACGGTAAGGTAATTTAGGATATGGAAAGTAATATGAGGAAATATGGGCTGCTCTCAGAAATAAGAACGAACCAAAGGACATGGTACAGGCCATTATAATGACCTATCAGGAGCCTAACGGAATCAACATTTCAACATAACGAAAGGAGTCAAACAGGGAGTCCCTTGTTATTCCTCCTATGCAAGGATGAGGTTGTATGAATCTGTAAGATAACTGAGAGGACATTTCTGGGGTAAGAAAGAAAAAAATATAAAGCAATATAAAACAGTCAAGTTAAATAAAATAAATGGTCCATAAAAACAAATAGAAACGAATCTAAAAATAGATTAGGATTGATAAATTAACTGCCACTTCTGTAGGAACTAGTTTTGAATGCTAAACATTCATCTTCAGTTCTAAAACATACAAAGTTTTTAACACATCAACCCTATGTTACATAAATCATAAGTACGAAAGTTTTCAAAAATGTAAGACAATAAATAAAATATTGGTACTCACCTGAAGAGATCTAACAGACATCTGAAATATATCCATCGTAGAACGAGGAAGGGCCAGGTAGGTTAAATTTTTCGGATTTTCACCTTGGGATTTCCCCTACGACTCATTGGATTTTTCCGTTCCTATTGAAAATAAATAAAAAATGGGGCTAATGCAAATGTTTATCTGATCATTTAAAAAAAAATCTAGATCGGGTTTTAACAATTTTTTAACTCTATTGAATTATAAATATTTAATTTTAGGCTATTTTTCACTTGATATATTATTTTTACTCCTGAGTATTGAATTTATGGCTATTTTCGTTTAGCTGTATAGTGAAATTGAAATTTTGAGTTTTTACTCTTTGATTTACCGATCGTCCGGTTTTATGCTGTGTATTTAGCTTCACACGAAGCTAAATATACTCAAAATAAATTATCAGTTAAATAAAATTTTTGTCATTTTATCACTATGAAAATAACAAAGGCATTGATGGGTGTTTTTTTTGTTTTTTTCTGTAGCTCTTTATGCACTAAGAATAACCCTATCACTGGACTCATTAAACAGGATACTAAATAGGTATCTGACCATTCCAGGGCTCGATGGTTCCAGTGAGTTTGGGGTGAGGGTCTCAGTAAGCTCGGTACTGAAGGTCGTGGGTTCGAATCCTGGGCGGGTAAAAATTTGTTTCGTGGTTGACCCACGAATGAATTTTGACCTTCCCACGCTGGCTAGAATAAGTTGGTAACTTTTAGGATAAACCGCCTTTCTGCCATAGTTGGAGTACATATAAACGTTAAGCCCAAATAAACAATCATTCCAGTCCCAACGAATTCACAGTTACTAGCGGATTACGAAAACTTTCCTGACCTATTGACTCTTTAGGGCAGTTATACAATTGAATACCACTCTTGTTCAATCAATGAATTCAATTTAGTTTTTTTTTTTTTTTTTTTTTTTTTTTTTAAATTATAGTTCCTCGCATTTTTAATACAAAGAATTACAATATTAAACAGTGTAATTTTAGAAATTTCATTTTAGTTCATTGCTATTTATAATCATACATTGTGATAAGGAGCTATAAATTATATTTTTGACTAAAATATGTCAAACCGATTGTACCATACCTAACAGGCTAGACCTATACAAACAAAGAGATAAAAACAAAAACTTCCGAGACCTGTAGACCATAAAGAGGTGTTAATGAGAAAGACCGGAGAGCATTGAAGCAACCGGGCCTCATTTTACGGGATAATGATTCAGTCGGGAGTAGATTGGTTCGCGGCCCGCCAAACTGATTTGTTGTCGGCAGCCTCCTGTCGCAATTTTAGATAATGAATATTTATTCACAGAACTCTGACCCTTAGAATCGAGCAGAGTGTTATCACTGCTTATAGGTCTGTCTCTGTGTCAATTTTATAATATCATTGTTTTTCACACAAATGTTACTGACAAACAAAAATATGAACCGTCTTTGAATAAAAATAAAATACAAAAATAAAAATAATTAGTAAATTGCTAAAAGATTCATCGGTCATATAACTCATTTCCATGTAAATGGAAAGGTAGTTCATATTAGCAAATCAAGGTTGAAGCCAGAATTATTGAACATTGATGAATGGTAATAATCAAGATTACATTTATCTGTGAGGAGCTGTACTAAACCATCCGATCCAGTCCTTAGAATCCTTTAAAAATCCTTAATGCTCCTTAGTTTTTTACAAGCATACAACCGTAAATATTCTTATATATCATACGTTTATAATTTAGTGCAAACCAGATATTTATCCTTCCATACTAAACTCCTAATCAGCAACAGAAACATTGAAATTATTATGGATAAGTTTATTGGTGACATAGTAACGAGTATTAAGGATTTTCGAAGGATTTTGGGTTTTAAGGATTGGTTAGGAGATGAATTGGACGGTTTAGTGGAGGCACATAGCTCAACTCTGTCTAAGTAGGTCTAATCACTGTCATGCAAATGAATCTTTTGTAGTTAATTGAAAGTAATTTAATTTTAAATCCTTTTTATACTTTTAAAAACATTTATATGTGTTTTCTTGTTTCAGGTGAGTTTGGATCGATAAGATTCTTCAATGGACAGATACTACTTTAAGTATTAATTTATTTTTAATGAGTTATAAGATATATGCCATCCTAATTATAAATACTATATTTGCTCTATAATAAATGTTACATCTAATTTTAAACGTTAAACAAATCAACTGAACTTTTCCATCCACAGAAAAATTAATCGAACTGTTAATATTACAAAGCGAAGATGAGCACATAAATCCTTTACTTTTAAAAAATTTAAAATTTTTGAAAGTTGTTTACATTGTACTTCATCCTTCATCCACTCATGTTTCAATTGAAGCTAATGGTGGAAGAAGGTGTCAACTATTTTTATTAAAATGTTCTGGAGATACATATTTTCTTTGCACGTTTACACATTTCCGGACGTTAGCATTTTCTTTATAAAATTGTTTCTATTTATGATCCATTGTTTATTTTGGTCATCTGGCTAACAATATTCTGATGTTTTTAAATAAATCTGATGATAACTCGTTACTAGAGAAAAAATTCATTCTCTTGAGGTGGCCCATCTCCCTTTTTTTTTAATAATAAAACGATAACTGCAGGTGAGAAAATGGGAATAAACAAAAAAATTAAAAAGCAACTGAGTTAACACCTTCTTTCACCAATGGATGCAATTACTAATATCTTAATTTCACAATGGAGAGGCAGGTGCCTAACTAGCCATAGCGTGGACACGGTCGACGATTCTTCACTTTTTAACCCTGACAGCTCAAATGACGACAAAACGGTTAATTTCAGTTCCTCAACAAACAACACGTTCTGCCTTGTACGTGTTGTATCGTTCTTGTTTCCCCAAAATTGCGCCTTGCCAATCTCTCTAACGATATAACTCAAGATAAAATCAGGAAATCCGCGAGGACAGGCGATATGAAACAAAGTAAAGAAATATCAGTTTTTTTTTTAAACTTTACAAAGTTTCACAATGATTGGTTGAGACGGGATAATTCATGAAAGTTGGGTCTACTTATTTTCTTCTTTTTATTATTATTTTTTTTTTATCTTATTTGAAATTAAAGATGACAACTAGAGTGCAGTTGTTTTATTTATTACCCAATTAGGACTACAATATATTTCATATTTTTTTTCAAAATACAAATATATCGAGAATATGAGATGATAATGCTCGAAAAAAACATCTAGATAGCTTATAAAACACCTACCCATAGGTTGCACTTCAGTTCTGTATTAGAAGGTCCTGAGATTTCAGACGTCCCGGATGGATATCTGGAATATAGTGGGGAGGAAGTTGAGATACTAGGGGCATTGAATGGTTATGGAGTTTACTATGAAAGGATAGCTATTTAGTTTGAGCTAAGTCATAAACGTAGGGTACATTAAGATCTCTTTCTCCTAATATATAGGGTGTGCCAGACATAGTGAAAAAAAAAATTGAGTAATACTGGCGCAGAAACGAGTTTTCTATCTCAATCTGTTGAGGAGATGGAATTTTTTTTTGTTTTTATTTTTTAAATCTTACTTTTTTCTGAAAAATGGCAATTTTCTCTACTACAATTAGCGTAGAAACAAAAACGATGATATTTTCTTAATCATCATTAAATTAAAAAAAAAGAAAAGAAAACAAAGTACGTTTATGTAACATTAGGTAATCAGAAAGAATTTGGGTCACCCCCCCTTAATTCCCTATAAATAAGACTTTTTTTTGGGGGGGGGGAGGAGGGCTTGCCACCCTCACAACTCTTTACCCCTCATGCATATGGACAAGAGATAAAAAAATTAATACTTTTATTCAATCAAGTAGTTTTTTCTAGTAGGTATGTGAAGCAATCAAGTATTTATTCTTAGACCCAAAAGCTGAAGTGAAATTGTATTATGGGTTACACCACTAAAGAGCTAACTAAATTCCGCAGTTTTGGGAAAATTTGACGGCTTCTAGGGTGCTCCAGTAGGGAGTGAGGAATTTTCAAAAACTATTACAAATTTTAGTTTTAATAAATGTTTTGTGTTTTGCTGGTTAAAAGACTCCCTCCTATTTAACTAGAATTTAGGAAATTTAATGCTGATTAAGAAAATATCATCGTTTTTGTTTCTACGCTAAACTAAAGTAGAGAAAACTGCCATTTTTCGGAAAAAAAAGTAAGATTTTATAAATAAAAACAAAATCTCCTCAATAGATTGAGATAGGAAACTCGTTTTTGCGCCGTTCTACCCTGTATAATATTTGAATTATAGAAAGGTTTGTAAAATTTCATAGTATCTATTTTCATAAATAATAGTACCTATGCTATAAATGTACTCTAAAATAAAACAAAAATAATATTGATCACGTTTAACCAATTTATAACCGACTAAGAACACAATGCAAAATTTTTATCCTTAGACAACCCTATGTTAATTTTTACGATTCGACAAATTTGGAAATAGAGAAAAAAAATAAAACGAATGACGAAAGATTGATTTTTTAACTTATAAATTAAAAAATATATATAAACAATGAGAAGCTATTAAACTCATTTAAAGAGTATCAGGCTAAAAGGGAGAACGTTCGATAACCACAGTTCTGATAAAATCGAAAATGTAAATAACAAAGTCTATATTTTTATTATTGGAACGGGTTCTTTAACTTCAAAACAAGTGAAAATCCTCTTTCTAGCCTCCATGAGACCACTTTAGTACATAAAACGAAGAGCTACAAGGTTACGATGAAATCTCAGTTTTGATTTTTTTGGACTTTTCTTCTTCCAGCCTTAATTTGATATATATCTGATAGATAGGAAACATTTTAAATAGTAGTATGCCAAAATAGAAATTTTTCCAATTTTAGCACGATTTAAGCATCTCAATCGGACAATTGAATTGGGCATTCAGGAACAGTGTACACGATATTTGCGCAATGTATCTTAGAACAAAGAACAATGAACAGCGTACCATGATCTACTCCGTTGAATTCCTCGATACGCAGCCGGAACGAACGACATAATGCCTCTGTTCACTGAAATCCTAAAACATTTTGTTGTTTGTTGCCCAACAACGTATTGTTTCCAAGTCAATATATATTCCATTAAAGTGATATGCCTTGAGTTTTTTGTTCTGCACTAGGGATAATTTGTTTATTGTATTGCTTCTTTGTAAAATTTATGTATAAATATAGCCCCAACTTTTTCCTACAGTGAATGATTATCCTAAGCATAACTTTTCCTAAGACTGGTAACTTGCATCAATAAGACGTGTAAGTAAACACATGTATCGTAAACTGGTATTTTAAGTTTTAAAACTGCATTCTGGACGTTACGCCTACTAAAGAAAACGAAATGGCAATGTCTTCCTACTTAAACTAAGCAATCATAATCTGTGGATCCCAATTATTTGTCCAGTGTCCTTGATTCCAAATGTTAAACCGTAACTTGATGGGATATGAAATTCCGAATAGGCCCCAGAGAGATAAGTAATCGAACTATAAGCAACCTGTTTCTTCACCATGAAACCAATGGAATGAATTAATCTTTTATTTTTGAAACAGATCGAGTAATATGTGTGTGTAATAATAACCTTTTTGTATATACAATCACTAGCGTCCTCCGCCGCAGCATTTATAGAACATAACTAATAATTGAAGTTTTATAAAAATCGTGTATTGAAGTATGCAATTGAGTATTATCTCTTCATTGATATTTTCACGCATCGCAGTACTTTTGAACTAGGTTAAAATTGAATGGATCAGGTGGTTCAAAGATTTAAAAGAACGAAAAAGCATAATTAGACATTCACTTTTGTATTTTAAAATGACGATCGATTTCCAAATATCACTGGGATCCATATGTTGCA
This sequence comes from Euschistus heros, assembly GCA_003667255.2. Lineage (NCBI taxonomy): Eukaryota > Metazoa > Arthropoda > Insecta > Hemiptera > Pentatomidae > Euschistus > Euschistus heros. The sequence goes on from RCWM02000297.1 coordinate 207,308, forward strand.
CCACATATTTAAATATTAAAAAAAAAAATTAATTATAAATAAATAAGTTTATTATTGATCTTCAGCTATATGTAACACCGGACCATTATAACCTCACATGTAGAACGGCCCTGGCCACCTATCGGTCACTTTTCAAACTTCACAGTTATCAACATACTGTAGCTTATTTTAATATAAAATTAACTGAAAACCGGTAGATTTTATTATAACTAGGGCTTCCTGCAGCAATAAATCTGATGCGGTTAATTCTTGGTACAGATAGGTTCCGTATTTTTCGTGGTTAGTGATCACAAACGGAGAATGGCTTGTCCTTTCATATAATATTATAGATTTTTCATACGTTATCAATTATAAGTTATCATATCATGGCGTTGTGTATATAACGAAAAATAGCCATCAGAACAAAAGTATCTTACTTTATTTCCTCATTCATTCTCACAAGGGTACGTTTGCAGTTGTAACTCACCGATTTGAATGCCGATTTTCGTGTGGGTACTAAGGACCTATAATAGTGCAAAACTAGAGTTATAGCCGCCAATGGGCATTAGGAGCTGAGTAAAAAAATAAAATATGAAAATCACGTTTTATTTTTTTTTCTCAGCTCTAAGTCAAGATAGAGAAATGATTCTTTCACTTTTAATTGTAGTTATGTATGCTATTTTTAATAAAAATACTTTCGGTATGCTCAAAACACTACCCGACTTTAGAGTGCTCAAAACCTCCAAAATATTGACATATTTTTATTTCAAATTGCATAGAAATCCTGAGATTGATGAATAATCTAAAATTAATATCAGGTCTTGGTTAAAAAATACATATTTTTTTAAATGGTCTTATTTGAAATTTATTGTGTAAAAACTAAAATAAAAATAGAAATAGATCATTTTAAAACGTCTTATTTATATAATATAGGTGAGGAAAATTTTTAAAGAAAAAACTGGTATTATTTCCAGATTCCTTATCTAAAAAAACACGTAGAAACTTAATTTCGTCGAAATCAAAAATAATTTTTTTTTTACCTTTAAAATTTTGTAGGATTTTAGAAGGCGTGGTATACATTTCAGAAAAAATGTAAATAATTTACTCTATCTCACATATTTCGCAACCAATTAAGACAAAATTTTAAGGTCATTCGGAAGCCTTAAAACTGCATAGTTTAGCCCAAGTCCGGAGGTCGCAGGATTTCCCCTTATTGAAATATCTCAAGTTATAGCTGACCTTGGATTTTTTCATTCACATCAGTTTTTGTCCACTAAAATCGGGAGTAAATCCAGTGTTATAAACATGGATAAAAAGCAGAATGTATGCTGATTGTAGTGATGCTATTATTGTTGCAATCGGTTGAACACAGCAGTTGTTATGACCGGTAGAAAATGTTGATAAAATCTCAAACTCAAAATTTTAACCTCCTCGAAAGGGGTAAAAAATCAATATTTTTTGATTTTTATTAAATTTCACATATAAGGGTTTTTTGGTGCGCTAAATGAAGATTTGAGGTCAGTTGTTCATGAAAAATTTCCTTGGTATTTTGTAATTTTTTTGGAGGTTTTGAGCACTCTAAAGCCGGGTAGTGTTTTGAGCATACCGAAAGTATTTTTATTTAAAATAGCATACATAACTACAATTAAACATGAAAGAATCATTTCTCTATCTTGACTTACATCTGAGAAAAAAAATAAAACGTGATTTTCATATTTTATTTTTTAAATCGGCTCCTAACGCCCATTGGCGGCTATAACTGTAGTTTTGCACTATTATAGGACCCTACTACCCACACAGGTCCCCTTGTCAGTATAGTATTTAACAATCTCACATCTAACTTTAGAATATCAGCTTATTTCATAAGTCTCTTATTAACTCTTATGTTTAAACTTTTGGTGTTTCCAGAAATTAATGCAGGTTTTTATTTCTAAAATAAAACTATAAAATACACTATTTTCAAACATTCACTATGGCACTATTGCTGAATATATTTCAACCAACAAATTGGTAACTATTTCATTACCTTCGAACAGAAAATTAAATTTTTATTATAAAAAAGTTCTTAAAATGCATTGTATATCAACTTTTAGTAATTAAAGCTTTAATTTTTCTAAAATTGACCCAGGTGCCTTACAAAATGATCATATCGTGGTCATTATGTAAAACTAACGAATGTGAAAAATCGCATTTTTTTATTTCGTCCGTTTACCATGTATTGAACAAGACCTACCTTGCCGTAAAACGCTGGAAATTCGTAAAAATTACATTAATGATTTTTTTTGTTCTGTTTTATGATAAAATTCGACATTTCACCACTTGTTCTTGTAGAATATAACGTTAAACGAATGAAAAAAGAATCTGATTTGTCACTTTCCTTAGTTTTACATAATTTCGACGATATTACTATAGCTGGATTTAAAAGTGAAATATTCATTTTTTTTGTTCCCGTTTTATTGTGTATAAGCTAAGTATCTCAGAAACACAAGGCTCCCCACGGGCAGGTAGTGACACACTTCTTGATGATTTCTCGCGGACCTGTTCCAAGATGACAGGAGGCACAGAGACATTAGGAATGCTGGGCACCGACTCCTTTCGACCCCTGCTTTCTGCTTCTTTCACTCTAGCCGTCGAAAGTGAGCAATGTCCTGTGAAAGAAACATTATCTACATTTACCTGTATACGCATTTGTGTTTTATAAATTTTGACGAAAAATAATTGTGATAATTCATTATATATTGATATCAAATATCAAAACTGTATGGCTGAAAAATAAGCAACTGAAGAATTATTTTATGATTGAGGAACAACTTTATCTGCTCCTTATTAATTACATACTATTAGCATATATATATATTACGAAGTCCATTAAATTGTTACGTTTCTTGGTTTTTAGCCATAAAGATTTTTTAGTTGTTATATCAGCAAAGTTTATTTCGAAATTATATGAAAGAATATAAGGCAAATAAAATTATTAAAGTAGTATTGAAATCTGCCTCAAAGAAGACAAAAAGAAATATAGATGGAAAGTCTACAGGACATTTTGTTTTAAGAATTTTCAGAGGGTTATCGGAAATCAAGTGAGAGGAATGTTGGGTGGCTAATCAATACGGTAAGTGGATGTAGCTTGTCGTGGAAGGATAGGTATCTTGTTTTGGTCAAATCTGCAACTATTGGAAAATTTAGGTAATTCGAGATAAATTTATGTCACAAAGAAACAATAGATATATTAAAAGTTCCCGATGCTCTCTTCTTTTCAGACAACTTGGAGGGTTTCCGGAAAAGAATGGGAAACAAGTTTTGATTGTAACAAAGAAACAAACATTGAGGATTTTGCGCAATATTTACGACTCTTTGGATAGGGTATGAGAAGAATTATAAGGTTCTGTGGAGCTCCTAAGCTTAAACCTGTATATCCAAATTGCTGTCACGTACATGTTCTTTTGTCATACTAGACAGTAATAGTCGAGCAGTATTTTGTAAATTTGTTTTACAAAACAAGTTTCCTTGTAAATTAATAAACAAGTAACGCAGCTGATAGAAATCCCGGCTTGTCCTCCAAATTGAGGGAAGGGGAAGCCTAAAACGGGGTTTTCTTCGGATTATTTGTAAATTTTGTATATATAGATTATGAATGTATTTATGATTCTTTTCTTTTCTTCCTAAATTTTTATTTTTTATTTATTAGTTTCAACAATTACTACCTATTTTTTATTATCATTTAATATATTCTATGCCCTTTATTTTATTTCTTGTATATTTTAGGCGTCCAGTTGCAAAACGTAGCAAAACCAAATTTCTAAATTTTTCACCAGAAGCCAAAACCAATAGCAATATGATGCCTAATTGATATGAATGTAATTTTTCTTCTATAATTAGCAGAAAAATAGATGCTTTTAGTAGGGCAAGCGTAATAAGGGCCCCTGTTGACCAGTTTTTGTAAAAATTGGTTTTTATTCTTTACATACTCTTTACTTATATTTTTGTCTTGTTGCTAAGTAGCTTGTATTTAATAAAATGGCATTCTCAGGCAGTTTGAGATTTTGTAGGGTGTTAAACTTGTTGTTTGTTGTTTATTTCGTTTAACGTCACTTTATGCTGCTATGGCTAATCGGACGATGCTACGGTAGGAGTTCTATATTTTGCCTATCCAGGTATAATTAGAATACGGATCTCTAACGAGTACCTGACATCGCACAGGCTCGGGAGCCACATTTTACGTCCCTTCCGAAGGACCGCATAACTAAGGATTTTTTACTCCCTATAAAAAATCCTAAGGTCATCTGCCGGGCTGCGAACCCGCGATTCAGCTATGCTAACCACTACACTACAGGTGACCCCTATGTTAAACTTGTTATTGTTAAGTACGGTATTTATAGTAGTAGTTTCAATAGATTTGACGTTATATTCTATTTCATAGATTCAATTCAAAAGATATTTTCTTTTTAAATTGTTTTTTGTGTGCTCTATTATTATACAAATAATTCTCTATTCAAACCACAAAAGTGTTACACTATAACTGTATTTAATTATAGCGATTAGCAGATATATGTCACGTTAATTAGAAGCTGTAAAGTAAATTATCAGTTACTCGACGCACACTGATCATCTTCGTCCGATATCCGCTTGTGTGCGATACAGTCCTCGGGGGACAGAATTACGAGAAACAGGATTTTCACAATCCCCCCCCCCTCATGCTGGGAAGATATAAGAGGGGGTGGAAAAGGAGCTGGTTACATTATTCATCCCCAAAGCCCAAGTCTATTGTATTAATTTATTATTCAGTTCTGCCATTAGTTAATGTGGTTAGCCTTCGGGGGGAAGTAGGGGGCAGGGCATTAGAGCAGTATACCCGAGCACAGCTGTCTTCTTCCTTCCTACATGTAAAAATATCCTTTGTATAATATTTAATAACAGAACTTATTATCTTATTATTATAGTATTAAATTGTTTAATTGTTATTCGGAAATATCAAATATATTTTAACTCCTTCAATATTTTCTTGACAAACGTTCAAACCTTAATTAAACTAATAAAATCACACTGGACAAGCAGTGATTTTTGCTAATGTTTTGTATTGTAGCATGATGAAATTGATGTGGCCAATATGTGGTTTCAACAAGAAGGTGCCTCATGCTATTACTGCATGATAAGTTTTTTTGATTATTTACTATCTAGTTTCGGTGATCAGAATAGTTATTCTAGAATGTTTGGGTGGTATACAATAATAACAATCTTAAGACTAAAAACTGTGCTTTCTGTTTAATACTAATATTTTAAAACATTACATCTTTACTGATAAGAAGTATAGATCTTGTCAGTTTAGATTAAGTTATAAATAATAGTGAAAAAAAAATGTTAGTGCATATTTTCGTGTGATATTTTAGTACATTTATTTGTTCCCTGAAGAAGTTTAGTTATTTCATTAGATTGAACTAAACATTATTATAGTATTAAATTGTTTAATTGTTATTCGGAAATATCAAATAGGCATAATGAAATCTTATATTTCATGTATTTCAACTCCTTCAATATTTACTTGACAAATGTTCAAACCTTAATTAAAATTTTAAATTATAACTGGACAAGCAGTGATTGTAACCTGTGATCATAACCTGGAATAAAAAATATATTATTTTGATATTTATTAAAATTTATAGCTGTATAAAAAATAATATAAAGAAACATCTAGTAAATGAAACGATAATACTCGTAATAACGTGTCTATTGCTTGAAAAGCAGCTACTTAATGATAGCGCTTCAATAAGTTCTATATTAGAAGGTCCCGAGGCCATCTTTTTTTCAGACGCCTCGGATGGATATCTGGCATAAAATGGAAAGTGAATTGAGAAACTAGTGGATTCAATGGTTATGGAGTTTGCTTTGAAAGGATAGATATCTGCTTTGAGCAAAGTCGACTTATAGTTCATTAAGATCTTAATGGATAAAATATTTTCTTACAATAAAAGAAGCATTCAGGATTTTTCGAAGGATTTTGGATTTTACGGATTGGATGTGAGATGAATTGGTTTAGAGGAGTCCCAAAGCTCAACTCCAAATATCTAATTAGGTCTAATATATGTTATGCAAATGAGTCTTTTGTAATTAATCAAAAGGTTTGAACGTTTGTCAAGTAAATATTGAAGGAGTTAAAATATATAAAATATAAGATTTCATTATGTCTATTTGATATTTCCGATTGAGCAATTTAATACTATAATAATAAGATAATAAGTTATATTATTAAATATTATACAAAGAATATTTTTACATGTATGAAGGAAGAAGACAACTATGCTCGGGTAGACTATGAGATCAGTACCTTTCAAAGCAAACTCCATAACCATTCTTGTTGCACCTTCTTGTTTAAACCGCATATTGACCACATCAATTTCATCTAATTTCAGTAGAAAGAACTTTGATATCATGCTAGAATATCAAACATTTGCAACAATCACTGCTTGTCCAGTTTAATATTCAAAAAAGTACGATCCAATGATGTCTCCACTCCGAAATCCGCATCAATCAGGTCCCATTATGAATGGATTTGTTTTTCGACAATCACATGTGAGTTCTCTAAATCCTCAAAGCGGCCATTTTGATGAAAATTGCTTTATTTTTGAAGTTTTGGTTTTTTTGAGATATTTTTCAGTAATAAGGAGACCTTGTCCTATCTTGTAACGCCCATTTCTATAAATCCTGAACTGTCAATTTTATTTATTTATTTTATCCAACACTTTACAACACAAATGACAAAAAATTTAAATCTGGCGTTAATTTTAGGACATCCTATGGTTACCAACTAGCACCAAATATTGACAACTGTTGGGAAGAGGGGCCTTTATTGGCTGCCTACCGCTGTCCCCTTTCCAGCCGGTTCTACAGCGTCCTTAATTATTAAAACATAAGAAACAACAAGAAATTGTAAAAAAATATACAACAAAGGAAAATAATCCTTTCCAATTATGTAACAGATTAATTATATATGTATTTATGCATTAAACAAATAACAAAAAAAAAAAAAAAAAAAACATTCAATGGAAAAAATTCAATGAAAACAAATTTAACAATTGAGAAAGAATTTTACTAAACTATTTTTATTAACTATTTACATCTATAAATAGTTTATAACAAGATAAATAAAGCTTTGTAAATAAAGAAAATCGTTTAACCTTAATATATTGAAAAATGATTAATTAAATGTTAAATAAAGTTCAACCAACTCACGAAGTGAAGAACAACTATCTCCAGATGACCTTCATTAAACGATGAAAATTGAAACCGAAGTTCAATGCGATTATTCCACTTCAATGAGTTTGCTATAACCGTAGCGGGTGGTGCACACCTTGCTATTTCAGGATCCATCTAAATCCAGGCAGTCGATGTAAGTAAGCGGTGAATACGAAATGCGATCAAAAAACCTGACTGTTGATGTAAATAGTTAGTAGCTGTATAATATGCAAACTGTTCGCACGAGGTGCTCTCTTCTTGCGTTAGAAGCCAAGACTGCACTATATTATTAATGTAGTGACTGGGTGTCATAAAACCATATGTTTTTTCTTTAAAAAAAAAATGACAAACTACAATAAATGAAACTTATCACCTAAAATTGACAGAATAATATTATAAAATAAAAATTAATTTTTGGTTTTCATAATTGGAAAGGTGAAGGGAATCAAAAAAAAAAAAAAAAAAAAAAAAATCTATAATTTTAAAATGTCTATGGTATAAAAATGAATCTATAATTCAAAACAACGAAACAATATAATTTTAAACCAAGCCTAAACAGACACTAAACAAGTTATCTTACCATTTGCAGCAAATTAAATTTTTAAACGCAATTCGTGTACCAACTAATAGAAGTTGCAATTAAAATGCATTAAAATTAAAGCCTGGACTATTATTGGTCTGTTGCAAAGGCTTTCTTCATTCTGGGTCATATCTATCTTTCAGTGCAAGCCCCATCACCACAACTTTTGTATTCCTGAGTTTATATATTTAATTTCTCTGTCTGAACACTTTCTATCCAGGTATTAAGACTATCCAGAAGGTTCAGCTCCTAGTCACTACTTAAGGGGATTTATAATAGAAATAACTACATGATAGGGTTCCCCCCTAACTTTCAACTTTCCACCTATGATCATTTTTAATACTATTTCTTAACCCTCTATCTATAATATATTGCAGTGGAACGGGAACCACTCAAAATAAAACATCAAAAATATCCTTAGTCGAGTGGAGCAAATAAAATATATTTTCATTAATTAATTTTAAATACAGACAAATCAAATCACACCAAGGGCATACATATACCTATTTCATTATCTAGTATACATTAAAAGTTCAAAACACTACAAAATATTTTGATTCGACTAACCAATCAATTCCAGAGAGTCCAGTATCCTTCGTGGAAGATTGAAAGTTCAAATCGGGAAGCTATTTCATTTCCAGCCAACGACTCGAGGGCTTCCTAAGTCCTCATCTCAAGCGCAGGTAATAAATTTTAAATCAAATAAAAGACACCCCCCCCCTATCGGTTCTATCGGGAGGGGAGTTCTGTTTGATTTGCGGCTCCAGGGGGGGAGGAGGGGGGTGTGATAGGGTTTGCCTCGGGAAGATTGATTGAGGCTGCCCATAATATACACAATACTCTCTCATCTGAAATTTTATTCCAGCGGATATCAATTTCATATCATTTTGAAATATAAATATATATATTGCGTTATCATTTCAAATCGGAATCGATAATGAATTATAGCTTAAAAAACTAAAGAAAAACAAACATTAATACGAAACCAAACTAAATAGTAAAAAAAATTTTTTTTTTATAAATAGTTTATGTTACGTCACTACAAGGGCCGACAATCAATTATGATTAATAAATTTACAATTAAAAAATTAACTTAGTTACTAACCCTCGAGTGGTCGCGCGGATGACAATAGTCCTCCACTGCTCTTAACATCGCTACTGTGTATTTGTTTTGGCTTGGATGCTATTTGATATTCCCGACCTGTAATTCCCATTTGTTTTGTTTGGCTAACAATGGCCCTCCACCTGGCCTTTCAATTTTCTTGCCTATATTCGTAAAATTAATACTATTAGAGTTTGTTATAATTACATTGGATGCCCTCTACTGATATATTTGAAGTACTGTGGTATTTGATTGAATTATTTCGTTTTTCATCCACGCGACCTTCCACGTAATTATTATTTTGAACTTGGTATGTCTTGATAATGATCTATGTACTTTCTTTATATTTCATTATTTTGGGTAATTAATTTATTTATCTTATTCATTGTAAAAATTATTTTTGACAATAAAGGGATTAAAAAAGATGCCTATTGCTAAATCACCAAAAAACTTAGTGAATGACTACAGTCATCCGCGTTACCTTTCTTGTAACTGAGACATACGCGACCACTCGAGTGTTAACAGAATTATTCAATTAATAGTCAAAAAAAGTGTCTGTACCATTGAGATTTTATATTTTTCTCATATTCTTCTCCATAAGAAGCTTCAAGAAACATTGAAATATCGAAAACGAAATTCTTGACGATAGTAATGCTTTCTTCATCATTAAACTTTCAATTATACTTTCTTTAACACTTCCAATATATTATTATTTTTATAACTGTAATTTTATTAGGACTTAACAATAAAAGTTTGGAAACATTTAATATGAAGCACCCCAAATTTTTTTACTATAAATTGAACGTTTTATTTTAATTTTATCCCAAATTAATCAATCATCTTTGATTTTCGGGCTTTCAATTGCCGTATCATAATTTATTCATGTTTTTTTTTTTTTTTTTTTTTTTTTTTTCATTTATTGATATTTACAACTGTATAAAATAATATACAACAAGTAAATGAGTTGACAGTGAATACAATGGCATGTAAATAACTTGTGAAGAACTACTCACTAGTAGCACTTCAATAAAATCTACACTAAAAGGTCTCTAGGCCATCTTCTTTTCAGACGCCTCGGAGGATAATCAGGGATGGAGGAGGAAGCAAGTTGGGAGACTAGTGGATTAGAGTGGTTATGGAGCTTAGTATGGAAGGATAGATATCTGGTTTGGGCTAAATTAGAAACATATGGGACAGTAAGATCTTTATGAATAAGTTTATTGTTCACAAATTAAGGAGCATTGAGGATTTTTCAAAGGATTATGGATTGTAAGGATTGGATACGAGGTGAATTGGATGGTTTAGTAGGGCCTCAGAGTTCAACTTTGAACATCCAAATAGGTCTAATCACAGTCATGTAAATGAGTCTTTTGTAATTAATTGGGAGCTGTGAACGTTATTCATGAAATTAATAAGTATTTTCTACTTTTTAGGTCGGTTTGCTAATAATGTTGATTATTTTAGTTGTTTTTTTTTAAACTATAATTTATTTTTTTTAACTTTTATTCTAGAAGCAGTATTTATAATCATGAGCCTATTTTTGACATATTTAAGTATGTATGTATGTATATATATATATATATATATATATATATATATATATATATATATATATATATATATAATATATATATATATATATTATAGTTAAGTTAAGGTATTATAGTAAGTATATTATTCCCCTATACACCTTAACTTATATATATATATATATATACATATATATATATATATATATATATATATATATATATATATATATATATATATATATTAAATAACAGAATAATAATTATTGTGTATGCAATAATAATATACATATCAATTAAAACGTTTAAGGATTGAAGAAAAGTACTAAGATATCTGGATAGTCTATAGATTATCAAATCAAGTAATGTTGCATCAGTTTTGCCTTAAAGCTGTCGAAGTGATTTCTGCGACCCAGAAAATCCTTCTTCATAAGTAATTGTTAATTATAATATTATTTTAAATAATATTTAAGTAGCTTATTTTTTATAGAAATTAGATGATGTGCGCTAAAAATATGATAGCAAAATGTTGGGTATTTTATTACTTGATTTTACCCCCTCATATATTTTAAAGTTTAAAAATATTAATACGAGAGAATTTAGAAAATAAATCAATCTAATATATGGCCCTAACAATAGTAGGCAAAAGCATACTTCAAACGCTTTCATAGCGCTACTTTTTTGAAGAACAATAGTTACTTTTTGTCGATGTTTTCGAGAAAGCAACAGCACCAGGATCGAACAAAGTTCTACACCATTCAACGCATCACTTTCACAAGCCCCTATTGGTCAGTGGGACACGCTATCTCGCAGCTCTGTTGTGAACGGTTTACTATCCGTAATGACCGAGTTATATAACCCTTAATTAGAGGAGTTGTAACCCCTATGGCGGGGTTATAGTCGTAATAAACTATAAATAGTGCTCTGCTCTGTTATAGTAGGCAGGAGGGGCAGGGAATGTTAGTGCGTTGCGAAGCCTTCAATCGTTATTGGTCAATAAATACCAGAGGGATGTATAATGGGGAAAAAAAAATCTGCTTGCTTAACCTCTTTATCTACTTATCTGTAAATTGGCCTAGAAAAAAATAAATAAAAAGATTATGTAATTCTGAAGTCGTTTAGGTACGCTTAAAGTAAATTAACGTGAATACACAGGAAAATGCTTTGTACTCAACATAAAATGATACAGCTTTAAAGTAACATTTACTCATTATTATCTCTTCCAATGAATAATTAACTAACTAAGTAAAAATTAACAATAATATTCTATTTTATGTAATAACTTCTCTGGTGGCCTCAAGGATTTGTTGTGATATCTTTCCTTCATGAACTTTTCGTCCAAGTATGTAAGTTTGTTTTCTTGGATATTTTAGTTTAAAATGGTCTTGTTAAAAAGGCCCTAAATAAAAAATATTTTAGTTTTCTTGGTAGGGAAGTATTAGTTAGAGGAGTTACCATAGTTGTTCACCAACCTCTTTACCGTTGCAGGCCGGTTCCTAAAATATTCAAAGGAACAATTAAAAATATTATATATATATATATATATATATATATATATATATATATATATATATATATATATATTACAAAATTAAACAATTAAATGATAATTATCAAATCGATTAAAAAATAAATAAATACAACTAACTAATAAGCAAATGCATAAAAATAACATAAATTCAATATCGTCTTTAACATTTAACATTTAATTTCTATATCAGTTTATACCAATTACTTAGTTGCAACATTAAGTTGCGTTTACACTGCCCGAACATCCTCGAGCTTCTAGCATCGAGCATTCGCCAGTTTTCAACGAGCTCGAACGCAAATGAGCCCTCTGTTTACACTGCACGAGCATTTCCGACGATCAGTTGCTCGTGAGCATTCGCAGCGAATAGATGGCACCCGGGCTATCCAAAATTGCGTTTTCCGCGGCGGCTATTCCCATTCTAGAACATCTAGCGGAGAAAAAGCGAAAAAGGAAAAGGCGTCGCATGTGGGAGTCGTCATCTTTAAAGAAATGAATTTACTCCCTATTGCTGAAGGATTTGAAGGAGGATAACAGTGGGCTCTTAAGCATTTTTATTTTATTATTTTTTATTTTATTTTATTTTACAAATTAAGAATAAATATAAATAATAGAACAAATAAACTTAAACAGAAAATTAATAGATACGATTATTAAACTCAAAATAATAGAACACATTATCTTAAATAAACAATAGCTACCACACTCAAAATGGGAGGAGACGTGTACCTTCTACAGCTAGGCTTGAACTAGATTCGGTGAACAAAATGAGTCTGTTTACACAGAGCGAGCGGCGATCGAGCGTCCCTTTGATGATTCGCCGGAAAACCGACATCGGGCGGATCAGGGCCGAGCCCGAACAAGCATTCGTTTGGACCTTGTTCGGCTCGCGGCGACTGTTTACACAGCATGAGCCTCGAACGAATGCTCGTTCGTCACCCCTGTTTGCGACGAATGCTCGGGTAGTGTAAACGGGCCTTTAACCTAGTAAAGATATTTCTTCGAACTCTGTTTGTTGTTCTTTGTTCTATTTGTTTCGTAACCTTGAAGTTACGAAGAAGCAAAGACATGCTTTCAAGGCAAATTTGATTCGTTTTTTTCTATAATGGTATCCAATTTTCTAATGAAATAATGCTTGTTGATGAAATTCTAGATAAGCAATTTCTTTAATTTTATGAAAGTAACGGCGACACAAAATTACAAATAATGAATAATCTTAAATTGATTGAAAAATAGTTGTTTACAATTACAAAAATTGATGATCTTTTGTTTTTTGACCAATGGAAAGGCTGTAATAGAGTTATTAAATAAGTTTAATCAAAACACTAAATTTTTATTCCGAGCTTAAACATATGGAAAACATAAGATGCTTCTCAAGTCAAAAGTAGCAACGGTTAACTTTTATAATTAGAATCTATATGTATCGACTAAATACAATGACTTAATCTTAATAGTTTACATGATATACATGATATATATATATATATATATATATATATATATATATATATATATGTATATATATGTTTAGTAAAAGGTTCTTGAGGTTCAGTCAATAAATAACTATTTTGGTGACAGTGAAAAAACAGGTTACAATAAAATTATGCAAGTTATATAAGTTATTTTAAAACATAAAGTTAGCTACAATATAAATATATAACAACATGTGTAGAATAATAAAAAATATATAAGTATATATACTCCTCTATATTCCGTAATTCCGCCTCAGTTAGTCGCCTACTTGCTTACGCTACCGGGCGATCTCCTCCCGACCCTGCTTGGATGAGAAGAATCCTTTTTACGTCTCGGGGTATTTCCATTCTCGTGATCGCGCTGATTTTAGAGGCTTTTAGATCTAGGGTACTAAAGATCGCAGCTACGCTCAACCTATCGATGATATCTTCAAACCGACGAATAGGATATACTTCGTCCACGGTGTTCTCATTCAACATCCTAAAGTAGACGACTACCCTATATAACTGCCAATTATCACCCGGCGCACTTCTCTTTTTTACCGCCCATAAGGAGATATTAAACAGAGATTAACTATTTCAGTTATATGATGAACAATTGTTCCCTGATTTAACAAACTTTCCAACTCCGACTGAATATGTTGTCTCAGTGTATGTGGATAACGACGCTCTTTTACGTATGAAACCCTGTCGTATTTAAGTGGGATTTTTCCCCGTCGCGCACAAAACATCCCCTTCCTTGAAAAAAATATCATCATATTCCCTATTCAATTCTTCCCTCCATTCAGACTCTTCTTCGGATGATGAGCTCCTCCGCACTGCTCGGGTTCCGGACACTGTGCCACGAGATGTCCGGTTTTTCCGTACCCATGGCATCTTCTCTCTCTTCCTGGACCTGATTTTCTCTCGTTCCAAACTGGTCTATCCCTTGCTGGACGATACCACGCCCCTGGGACGAACATTGGTTGACTGTAGGAAACACTGCTCCACTCAAAATCACATCCTTCCATATGTGCTTCTTCCTCCCGGGCGCCCGAATCTATTAGCTCCTGAGCACATTCCGCAAATGTCCGGTCAGAATGAAAGCCTATTCTTCAATGGACCATCTTCCTCAGCCAATCGCCTTCTTGAAGCCACTTTTCACAACCTCGCATAAAGTCCCCTCATCTGCTTAAATCTGGTACAAAATATTCCTTTTTACTCGACAGATTAAGTCTGCCTTCAGAGACTAATAATAAACTTATTAAGTTCACCTATTTCTTCAGTTAACTTCTCTAAGTCCGATAACGCCCTCCGCAGTGGCCAGCCTTACTTTCATCCAGGCTAACGTGTTAGCATGTGCTTCAGCAAGAACCGGCTGTCTTAAAAAGCCTTCTGACCCCGTTGGCACTTTATCTTAATTGCAGATCACAAATGAAAAAAGAAGAAAAGAAAAATTTTAGTGACCTTCCGGTTCTCTCACACACGCTAACTCCTGGGTTTCGGCACCAGTTATGAGTTTTCAGATGTCTTAGATAAAAACAAAAGAAAAAGGATTGAAATACGAACGTCTGAGTAGTTCATGATATACATGATATGATAGTTCAATGTGATATTGGGTAAACTCAGGGAAAACCCAGGTTTGGGGTTGTGGTGTTGGGAAAAATTGAAAAGAAAGAGTTTCTTCAGGATAAAGAAAGATTACACAAGAAACGAATAGTGAAATTTGTGAGCTGATTTATTTGTATATTTTAGATTGATTTATTATTCGCACCATAATTCGTGATAGGTGAGTTGAAGTGTTAACTGTGACATGAAGCAAGAGGTGTAGTCAGGTTGGAATTACTGGCTTTCTAATATTTTTTTTATAATCCACTGTTTTTTTCCAGATAATGAAAGAATCTCGTGAAGCAATGGAATGATATAATGAACCGTTACCATATCGTCTACTTTCTATAGAATTATATTGATTTACGTTTGAAAAAAAAAAGTGGATCACATTTATTTGTATTTCATCTGCTTTGTGAAGAATCATCGAACGAAACCTATAAAGTATTTGTGAAATTGAATTACTATATTTTTAAAAACAATATCCTTCATTAGTTTTCTGACACTTGTGTTGTTTTTTGAAGGGCTTAATGTAATAGAGATGAAAATTATTTCATTGATACAATAAGTACAAACAATAAGCTCTAGGCAAATGTTGAAAATTATGCTTGCTATTTTTATCAATATCTGTTAACATTATCTAATTCCCTTGTACCCCTAATCTTAATTACTTTTTATATCGTGTTCCGAAAGTTTCCAATGCATGATCCAATTTTTGTTTTTATTTTCATCAATGATAAAACTTTAAATGATAATCTCATTTAAATAAAAAATGAAATCAACTAAAATGTGGTATTTAACTTTTTTTTTTTCTGTAGGAAAACTGCTTTATTTAAACTCTGTAAAACTCAATGGCGATAAGTAATATGCATGGTAATAAATCCATTTATGCAATATGGACAGTAAAAATAAATAACCTCAAACTATAAATTGTATAAAATAAATCAGAATAAAATATATGATAAAAAAATTAAATAAAAATATACCTTTAGATAATGTTAAATTGGTCTCTCTAACGTAAATATGTTGAGTATGACTCATAGTTTTTTTAGTTCCTCCCTTGGAAAAAATAAAAACATATTAAACTCAAGTAATGTGCGAGATGCCTGAAAAGAAGATGATCTCAGGATCTTCTAATATAGAACTTTTATTGAAGTGCTACCAACGTATAGTTGGTTGACAAGCAATTTTCATGTTATTAGTAGCATTATCCTCCCAATTACTATAAATATTTTTATTTTATTTTGTATTAAGTCTTAATTTTCAACAAGCAGAAAAAATATCTCATGAATATATTTATATTTTGTAATTAATCCATTAGATAAAGTAATGTGTTAAATTTTATTTACCATGCTCTAAACAAAAAAATATCTCAAAGAAACATTATTTTTCGCTGCATAGGAGACTTCCTTTCTTCGTCCTGAGAGACAATGCCGAAAGAGTGGTACGGTAATGCTGGCTGGAGAGCTTTCCCACGCGCGGGTAAAAGCAAAAATTTTATCCATCATATAGAGTATATAGTATATAGTACACCAGGCTGCAAGATAGAGACTCAAAATATTTTAACCGGAATTTTCTTCAGAGGAAAGTTCATGATTTTTAAATACTGACGATCTATTGTTGTAGTAAACTTACTGGTTACATTGAACTCTCTGACATTGATTGACAAGACAATAGACACTATACAGGCAGTATTTTTTCTTTTTTTTTTTTTTTTTTTTTTTTTTTTTTTTTTTTTTTTTTTTTTTTTTTTTTTTTTTTTTTTTTTTTTTTTTTTTTTTTTCTTTTTTCATTTGGTGGAAAGTAATCTATAAAAAGTTAAAAGATTATTTGTTGAATTTTGAGTTAGAGTTTGATGATGACTATCCATCAAATACATTCATCTCCATTTGTTGTGAAATAGGCTAATATAATAATCTGGTATAAAATATGTTGTGGTATTGGAATTTATTAAAAAGCTGACGGTAGGATTATTTTTCCAAGGCTTCGTTTTTGTTAAATAAATTTATTGAAATAATAATAGGGATATCTGATTTTTTTAATTGATATAAATTAAGACTAAAAATATATTATTGGTTTTGTAGCGTGTCAATAGAAAAAATAAATAAAAAAAGTTTTTTCTATATAATTTTTTTTTTTTTTGGATGGGAGAGGTTCTTTATCATATGCCATTCTTTATGATCTTCATTCTATTCTTAATTTATTATATTTTTACTAACCCATGATAATCAGAATCGCATGAACCCTGCAGAAAAAAACCTTGATTTGTACTGCATTAACACTTTAAGGATTTTTTATTATTTTCAAGCAGGCGTGGTTTAAAAAGGCGCACACTAGTGGTTTAAGAACAAGTATGCTACCTTCAAAAAAATTGTAAAGCTGGTCTTCGGTACTCAAGGTAATTTCATGTCTTCCTTTGCTAAAACCCGGTAAGGTATTAAGTAAGGAAAGACCAATGACCTAAACCTAATTGTACGAAAACGTTTTATACCACGTGCATACAAAAAACCTTAACAAGCTACCCTCCCCTTCCCCCCTCCCAACAGCAGTAGACACAGGGATATTCGTTAAAATTACAAACAAAAGAGGTCTTTGGTGTCATACTCCCACGGATATCACATTGTACATCGCTGCACTAATTGTAATGGAATGAAAGAGGAATTACTTTTTGAAGAGTTGTCCTCTTTTGTTTCACTTTCATTAATTTCCCCTTTCTATAAAAAAAAAAAAAGTTTATTACTTTAAAAAAGTGGACTTGAATATTCTTCGTAATGAGGATTAGAGTAATCCTTAAATTAATTAAAAAGTAAAAAAAAAATATTATTAATAAGTTTCATTTTTATTATTAATAAACCATTTTTCTTATTGCTCTACAAAAACAGAATATGTTTTAAAATTACGTATTTATTTAATAAAAATAACAACAATAAAACCGAACACTACAACTAAAGAGAGCCATAATTATTAAACCTGTACAGTTTATTTGTCATCGACTCTAACTCCAAGGTTTTCTATATTCAAGAGTACCAACTTTTTAGAAGTTTGTGCCCAAAAATGGTCTCAAGACCCCAGTGTTGATCCTCGGCTGAAATAAAAGAATAAATAATTATCAGCCGAAATCGAACATGGTCATGGAATTTGAGCTGAGTGCCTTATATTAAAAGTCCTCATTTATAGCTTTAATAACTTTTTTTTTACTAAAAGAAAACAAAACCAAATTTCTTTTGAATTATTTTATATTTACCTAAATGTTTATGCCACGTTTTTAGGACGAAATTTAAAGTTTCCTGAGACATATTAGTATGTTGAATCGTTCTGTAACGATTAGAAACATCATATAAATTGTATCCTAAATAATATTATATTAGTTTAATTCAGTTCCTATCTCAGTGAAGAACTTTCAAAGTAAACCATAAAAATTCCTATTCTTCCCTCTTTACCCAATCTGCCGGTGTTCCTCAAGGTAGTATCCTAGGCTCCATCCTCTACACGGTGTATACAGCTGACATTCCAACTCATCCTACCACTGTCCTCACCACTTACGCTGATGAAACATTGTGCTATCATTAAACAATGATCCATCAAACACTCCGAACCCATATCATAACCCATCAAGAATGGTGTCAAAAATGGAGAATCAAAATAAATCCAAAAAAATCTAACCAAACAACCTTTACCCTTAGTCGTAAACTTACGACTTCCTGTCCTACAGTATCCTTTAATGATATTCCACTAATTCCTGTTGGACAGATCCGCTACCTAGGACTCCACTTGGACAAACGTCTTACTTGGAATCCACATACAAGACTAAAAAGACAAGAAACTGTCCGTCATTACAGATTACTTCAACATTTATTAGACAAACGTTCAAAGCTCCAATCAATTACAAAAGACTAATATACATGGCTGTGATTAGACCTATTTGGACGTACGGAGTTGAGCTCTGGGGCTCTACTCAACCATCCAATTCATCTCGTATCCAATCCTTATAATCCAAAATCCTTCGAAAAATCCTCAATGCTACTTACTTTGTGACCAATAAACTTATCCATTCAGAACTTAATGTTCCATATGTTTCTGATTTAGCCCAAACCAGATACCTATCCTTCCATGGTAAGTTCCATAACTACTCCAATCCACTAGTCTCCCAACTGGCTTCCTCCTCCATCCCTGATAATCCTTCGAGGCGTTTGAAAAGAAGATGGCCTAGTGACCTTTTAGTGTAGATTTTACTGAAGTGCTACTGATGGGTAATACTTTTCATGTTTTGTCAAGTTATTGTAATAGTTAACAGCAGATTTACTTGATGTATAAATTTTGTTCAGTTGTAAATTTCAATAAATTATTATTAAGAAAAAAAAAGTTTAATTCAGGAATTAAAACTATGTAATAATATTGATAAATAATAGTCATATAACTAAAGCAGAGGAGTAAAAAAAAAAATTAAAAAGAATAATTTAAGATTAATTTTCCTCGCTTGAAGTGGGGTCTCGAAAAATAAAGTGATTTGCCATACGTCTTTTGTTAGCGATATTCTTCGGAATGAGGCATAATAAGGTCGAAAATATCTCATAATGTCATAAATTGCAAACATATAATTGGCGGCTTGTTACATGTAAATATAATATCAACTTGCAGCGTGGCGAAGTGAATCGGTTACAATAGCTTTTCACCGACCAAAAGGTCATCGAGAAGATGAAATATCCAGATAGGGCGCACTTTCACTCTCTCTTTCAGCTACCTCGAAAGCCCTTGTTCCAAGGGTTACTGTTCTCAAGAACTTGGATTATGACTTCATTAGTAGAAGTAACAGATAGTATGTAAATATAAGAGTTAATTTCTTTTTTTTTTTTCAATACGTATTAAACGGATCTCTATATCAAAAATCCATCAGTAACCATTTCATAAATAATGATTTTTGTACAAATCTAATTATAAGAATTAGGTGCAATTAAAAAAAAACAAATTTTTTAACATAACTTTATTCACAAGTGTACACTTTTGATTACAACCAGTGAATGCGAAGTTGCATTAAAACAACTGACATGATCAGGCACGAGGGAGTCAGCATCCAGTGGTACAATCTCCAGGCGTGATACTAAATTATTACGGATTAGACTAGGAGATCCCTCATCCACCTCCTTTTCAGCCTTCGTTGAGTTATGTCAGGAATTTGTACAGTTGCCATATGCTGTACCTGTTTTTTAGAGTATCCACATAGTTTTTCATGAAAATGTCTGTAATTTTATGAATATGGGTCTTAACTGTCGGGATAAGTCTGTATGTAGTGTATCGTTGACCCATAACAAGGGGAGTCTGTTTATCAGTCTTATGAAGGTAAATATACAAAAATATATTTTATTGTTTTTTAACATCCAAAGCTGATAAACATAAATCAGCTTTTATTATATCTATTACAATTATAATACACTCGAGATTCAATTCGAGTCTCGATCAACCGAGGTCTTGATCAAACAAGCCTTATATTTTTTTTTATTCATTTCAATATATATATAATTTTTATTTTTTTTTAACCCATTGGTTTAATCGACTACCAACTCTAACTTATCAGATAAAAAAAAAAAAGAATAATAACCTGAAGTAATTCTTCTTCTCTATTTTACAATGAAAAATTTCTAGAGAGTTTTCTCCTATCTTGTTGTGTTACCGTTGTGTTCTCAGGAAAATGCGTTGAAATTATTTTTCTATGATTGAATTCCTGTATCCTTGTAATTTGTGATTCTGTTTCTGTCAAGTTTAGGTTTGGATCGTATCCTGAGTAGTGAGAACATCTTTAATTTAATTTAAGATTTAATCTCTGGTGTTAAGGATTTTTTATTTTAACATAGACCATGAAGTGTTTCTATATATTCAGAGAGGAAGAATAAAAGTCTTGTTAGTGTAAATGTTATGTGTTGGTACTGGCCATAGTTTAAAAAACTATTAGTATAATAAAGTCAGAGGTCCCAGTAACTCGTTTCAAATATTTTCAAATACTTGTTAAATTCAGTCAATCATTTGTTTTTATTTTGTTGGTCTTTTTCATTCGTTGTTTAAGTCTTTTATGAGACCTAGATTTTTAAGTTGTATATATCCTTTGCAATGTGTAAATACATACAATATTGTTTTTTTAGTTTAGGATTTAGGGTTTAGGACACCAATTAGGATCCTCTGGTTATAGAAATCATTGTAATTTTTTTTTTAACTAAACAAATTTATTAACGAAAATGGCTTCCAATAATTTTAAAACTAAAAAAAAATTCCCATTCTAATTGTAGGACCTTATAAAAGTTTCATAATTTCTATAACTGGCTTAAGTTTGTTAGGGCCAGGGATAAATCATTACCGAATTATTATTTTTTTTTATCCTTATCTTTTTTTTTTTTTGTATTTGTCGTATCACTTGCAAAATTTACAAATTCTATAAAACAAACATTCGTTGCATTGAGTAGTGCATAGCCAACTGCAAAATATCCTTGGAATGCTGCTGGACTCCAGTCACAGTTTATAGTGGTAATTACCCGACTCGCAATGACCGCACAATATGCACTTAACAAATTCCCTCAAGGCTAAGAAGAAAGGAGACACTGATGGAGTGTGAACTGTGGTGCAAGGGTAGAAAGTGAGGTCATAATGGAATTTCATGCATCTAAGAGGATTATTTATGTTTCGATAATAACATTGAATGGTTAATATCTTCGACTTTTAACCACAATAAAAACTAAAATTATATACTAATAAATAAGTAAACATAGAAAATACAAATTTAAATAGCTGATATAATATAAGGATTATAATTACAAGGAAAAAAAATCATATATTCTTGCAATAATGATCAAATCATATATATTTTTTAAATATGAATAGTAATGATTCTAAGATAATACTATTTGTTTTTAACTAATAGAGAGTTTTTCAATAGTTAAGGAAAATTTACCGGTCTAATATTTGTCTAAATATTCTCCTGACTTATTCAGGACAAAATATGATTAAAGATGTAGCATAGAATTAGATAGATATATTCCAATGTTAAGAATTAAAATGTTTTTGACTACTCCAACATTTATAATACAAGCGTTCAAAGCTCCCTTTTGATTACAAGATATATTTACATGACAGTAATTACACCAATTTGTACATTATGGAGTTGGGACTCCACTTTCAATTCTTCTCTTATCCAATTCATACAACAAAAACTTTCGGTGATTTCTTGATGCTTGTTATTATGTCACAAATAAACTTATTCACAACGATATAAATGTCGACTATGACGCAGATTTCGCCTGAGCAAGATAACTATTCTTCCATGACAAGCTACACTCGAACCTACTAGTCTCCCAACCTGCTTTTCACTCGATTCCCTTATTACCCTCCAAGGCATATGAAAAGAAGATAGCCTAGGGACTTTCTAATGTAGAACATTTACTGAAGTGCTGCTAATGAGTATTTCTTAACATGTTATTGACATATCATTGAAGTCAATTTTTGAATATATTTTGCAGCTGGTCAAAAATGGTAAAGGTTTGGTTGAATTAAAAGATGCCTTTTTTTTTTTTTTTTTTTTTTTTTTTTTTTTTTTTTTTTTTTTTTTTTTTTTTTTTTTTTTTTTTTTTTTTTTTTTTTTTGAGGTTTTGTGAGGTTTTTTAATTTGATGTAACTGCCATTGGGAGAAAACCTTCCATCCTAACACAATCTATCAGAAAAACTATATAAAAAAACAAAACCAAAAAAAAACAAAACTGGAAATTGGACTTTAGAATTCTATGCCTGATATATTCTATACAGTTGTAAATATCAATAAAAAAAAAATATAATCATTTGTAATTTAAGGTTAAACACTTCCTAAAGACATAAATAACGTTATAAACAAACATGTTGTACATGCAGTAATTTTAAAGTTTGATAAGCATTTATCTAATAACTTTTTCACCCATTGATCTGCAGTAGAATGCATTGTAGTACGCAGCGGTTTCGCCAAGTCCCAGTTTCCGAACCAGCCGTTGTCCATCACCAGGCCCAGATAACATCCCCCACACCGCTCTTATCGGTCGGGGACCCTGCCCAGCTAGGCTTTTTAGTGCTTCGTACATACAGATAATTTAAAGGGGTAAATCTATTACAATTAAGCAAATATAATGTGCAATAAGATACGATTGTATAGATAGAAAATTTGTTATTGGCCGGAATAAAAAACTGATTATTCATATTTATTTAAATCATCTTGATATAGCATATAGCATATAAATATCTTGATATAGCATATAAATGCTTTTATTTAAATTGGTTACATGACTAATGAGATATATTTGGGCATATGTAAGGATTTAAGTTTTAGGAATCTCCACTGAACTATCCAAATCCTCACAATCTAAAATCATTCAAAATATCCTCAATGCTCCTCACATACCCAAAATATTATTGGCTTTTTTTTTTCACTTTATTTATTCCTCCAAACCTCTCGAAATATAAACCGACAATTGGTTTGGCATGTATGTGGAATGTTTGTCACGAGGAAGACCGAAACCCAACGGTAATTCTTCCATTGCATTCATTTACTTTAGGAAAGTTAACAAAGTAAATCTCTCATCCAACTTCTTTTCAGTGTCCTTTTAGTTATATAGGTGATGGCCATAGATGCTATTTATTTGTTTATGTTTCCTTGTAACTTTTGATGCTATCGTTTGTAGTGAGTCCGTATGTACTAGCTAACTGTTGGTACACGTAATTAAGTATGTGAAATTCTGTTGGCAACATAACAAGGAATTTGTGTGATAAGTCCAAGAGTTTTTGATTAAAAAGTCTGCAGTCTTTGTAATTGTGTTTGTTTTGCACCACCCTAAATCTGAGAAGCATAAGTACAAACAGATTTTTAGTAAATATGTGTAAGTAGCAAGTTTCTGTGAAGTTTTAAATTAGATTGTCGTCTGAGAAAGTAGGTAGAGTAGTTTATGTTTTTGGTTTTAGGTTTGGAGTTTTTCTTTGTGTGCGGGGCCCAAGTCATTCTCTTATCAAACTTCAATTCAAGGTAGTTTACTTGGCCACTCTGTGGTAATAGAGTATTGTCAATGAACACATGGTGTTTTTGTTTAACCATTTCAATTTCATTTTTTAATTTATTTTTTTATTGTCGTTTTAGTCTTGTATGTGGATTCCAAGTAAGACGTTTGTCCAAGTGGAGTCCTAGGTAGCGGATCTGTTCAAATGGGATTAGTGGAATATCATTAAAGGATACTGTAGGACAGGAGGTCGTAGGTTTACGACGAAGGGTAAAGGTTATTTGGTGAGATTTGTTCGGATTTATTTTGATTCTCCATTTTTGACACCATTCATGAATGTTTAGGATATGGGATTGGAGTGTTTGGGAGGCAATGAAGGGATCATTGTTTACTGATAATACACATGTGTCATCAGCGTAAGTGGTGAGGACAGTGGTAGGATGAGTTGGGATGTAAGCTGTATAGACCGTGTAGAGAATGGGGCTAAGGATACTACCATGAGGAACACCGGCAGATTGGGTAAAGAGAGAAGAGTAAGAAAATTGATGGTTCACTTTAAACGTTCTATCACTGAGATAAGAACGGATAATAAGGAAGTATGTTGAGGGAAGGAATTTTCGGAGCTTGTAAAGCTCGTCGTTACAGACTGCTTCAACATTTACTGGATAAACGTTCAAAACTCCCAATAAATTACAAAAGACTCATTTACATGACCGTGATTAGACCAATATGGACTTACGGAGTTGAGATTTGGGGCTCTACTAAGCCATCCAATTCATCCCGTATCCAATCCTTACAATCCAAAATCCTTCGAAAAATCCTCAATGCTCCTTATTTTGTCACCAATAAACTTATCCATAAAGATCTTAATGCTCCATATGTTGCTGATTTAGCCCAAAACAGATACCAATTTTTTCATAGTAAGCTCCATAACCACTCAAATCCACTAGTTTCACAACTTTCTTCCCTCTCGATTCCCGATAATCCTCCGAGGCCTCTGAAAAGAAGATGGCCTAGAGATCTTTTTTTGTAGATTTTTATTAAAGTGCTACTAATGAGTATTTACTTTCAAGTTTTACCATGTTATTGTAAGCGTTTTTAACACATTTACTTAATGTATTTTTGTACAGTTGTAAATTTCAATAAATTGTAAAAAAATAATTTTTTGATAAGACGCTTATTTAAGAAGACTAATTGAATGATTGTAAACAATTTTGCCTAATGTATAGTAATGGTTGTATTGTATTGACCACAATACAAGCCTTAATGTTTCGAATAATCCTAATTCAGCCCGAACCAGATACTTAAATATATAATTAATAAATCAGATAACCCCACAAACATACCAATCACTCAACTCTCTTGATCCACTAACAATTACTATGAAACTTATTTTTAAACCACGTGGCATTGTCATCACATTCTGTATGAATAATAGATGCTGTTGGATATTGCTCCTGTAATATTTCTATTCTTCTGGAGTTTTATCATGACTCATTGGTGTTTTATTATTAAACATTTCAATTCCCCTTTTTTTAATTTCTTTTTTGATAAGATTTAAGGGACTAATTGAATAATTGCAAATACTTTTGCCTAATTTCAGATATTTTCAGATCATTTAATTCAGCTACTTTAAATATTTTCAGAATGCTCCCCTTACTTCTACCTACCTGTTCCTGAGTTTTATGTACAATGAAGTTATTAGCACTTACAATTAAGATTGACGAATTAATTGCCACTTCTATTGGAATTATTTTCTTTTAAAACTAGTTTCGATTGTTAAAAATTCATTATCAGTTCTTAAACATGCAAATATTTTCTAAACATTAGAATTCTGTTACATAGATTGTAGATATATGAAATATAACATATTTCATATGTTTAATCTATAATAAATACAAGAGTTATAAAAATTCGATAAAGAACAAAACATTACCGAATAATTAACGATTCGTTTTTTCGGTTCCTATTGGAAACAAATTGGTTTCGCACTTGTTCAAAGCAAACATAATACATAGAACCTTCTACAATAGAGATTACAGGGTGCTCTGAATGTATTTGAATGAAATAATGACGTATCATACAGACAAGCATTGATAACTCGAAGAATTAGGTGTAAAATGTTATTACAAATAAAATATTAGGCTAAATAATAATAATAATAATAAATAATAAAAAATAATTTTTCTTAATCCTTTTTTATTGAATAAATATTACATTCTTCACAATTATGGCAATAAGTTATATAGATGACAAATAATTCACCCAATCCATAAATAGTTATAAAAAGCAAATGTTATCTATTATGATGTTTAATAATGATAAATTTGTTAACAAATAGTGGTTTATCTTTTTTAACTTCTTTTTTATATCTTTAGTTCTAAAACATACAAAATTTTCAACACATCTGCACTATGTTACATTGATTATATATCATAAAGTTTTCAAAAATGTAAGACAAGTAACCAAATATTGGAACTCACCTTAGGAGCTCTAACAGATATCTGAAATTCTCAGGTGAGTACCAATATTAGATTACGTGTCTTACATTTTTGAAAACTTTAGTATACATAATCCATGTAACTTAGTGCTGATGTGTTGAAAATTTTGTATGTTTTAGAACTGAAGATGAATGTTTATTTAGCATTCGAAACTAGTATTCTAATAAAATAATTCAAATAGAAGTTGCAATTAATTCATCAATCCTAATTGTTTTAATCCTTCCATACTATCATGAATTCTTCAACCCATACCATTATTAAGCATTTCACACGATAACAAAAGAAAAAAATATATATATATTTTTTTCTTAGACGCTAAAATTTATTTAAAAGAAATTCTTACAGCTAAAATTGTAATATAATTTTTATAAAACAGGTAAAAAGTAATATATTCTAGCCAGCTACTAGTATTCTCCCCAAGTGCTGGAGAACTGGAGAGGGAGAGACAGCTCCCAATAGGTCACTCCAGAATCGGAGATCACAAGTGGGAAGAAAGTACACTTCGACCTCTCACGACTCGAGACTTTCCAGCCCCGCACTCTCCTCCTGTTTACCGAAGAAAGTCCTTTCTTCTTTGCCAGCAACTCGTGTTCGATTAGGAGCTAGTCCAGCATTAGATCATGTGGTTCACTTGTTATTCATCAGGAATATGCTTAAATCCATGAACTGATTGCATTTTGGATTGAGTAAACATAAGTAAATTTAAGGAAAAAAAGTGTTATCATTATGGAAGTGAAATATATCCATTTGCATATTTCTTCTAGCCAACTAAATCATCTATTATTATCTCTAATATTTTAAGGCATTTGAAATCAAATAAAGTTATTTTTACTTTGCATATTTTGCCATGAAAACATATTTTAAGAACTTTAATCGCATATTTATCCGCATATAAGACGTTTTCATGTGTCCCATCTACACCGAGTTAAATTAGCTTTCCTCTTCCTTCCGTAGAGATTACTTCCTTGGTATATTCCTCTTCTAAGCTATTAACACCCATATCCATAACATCCTACATTTCAAGTCCTCAATCCAATCACTACATACAAGATCCTGTCTCTCCGACCTCTACACCCCATCCTACAGAATGACTGGATTCCAACGTTCCTTTCTTGCCCGTTCTGCAATTCTTTGGAATTCTCTTCCTCCCTCCATTCGCAAAGCATCTTCCCTCGGAATTTTTAAAACACACCTCTTCCACCGCCTTATCTCCCTCTAGACGGATGCTATTTAATCATATGAATGCTTTATAACGAATGCTATACCAGCATATTATATAAAAAAACTTATTCAATTCTTCTTATGATAAAGTTTTCACTGTTACTCAAATATATTTTTTTTTCTTTATCATTTTTGTCTGTTCCCTCTCAAAAAAAAATTATTTTTCTTCATACTTCACTAGGTTTAAATCCAGAAATTTTTTGTTTCAATCAACTTTGTTAATATTATTTTTTTCTTTTTTCCCAAAAGTATGATTTTGTGTGTATATTTGTTTATAGATTTTTTTTTCCTTAAATTATTTTATTATAAACTTGTATTTACTTTATGTCATCTTTTTTCATTATTTTATTTAAAATATCTTGGCCAGATGTTATTTACTTTTTATAATTCATTTATTGTTATTCTTAAGGGACTTTGTCCCAGAATAAAATTTATTTTCTATCTATCTATCATATCCGGCATATCAGCACTGTTTAGGTTTCTTAGATGACATAAAAATAAAATATGAATAAAACCTAAAAACAAAACAAAAAGGAAATCCCATGTTATTTCTACCGCCTAATGAATGAGCTTCGTATTTTCCCAGGCTAAATATGTTGTTGGGTAGTATGTACGTGAGCTCTCAATTCAGATTTTTAAGAGTGATGGTGGCGTGTGGCGTTTATGATAAAGTTGTATTCAATTTTGCATGGTTTTTAGTAACACATCACATAACAACAGCGAAGCAGAAATAAAATAAAGCATTAGGTAAAGATTTGAAAAAAAAAACAAAAAAACTTTTCAATCAAAGGTTTTATTATTACATTTTCATTATTTATTTTTATATTACGAGTAAATCTTTAATTATTCGGTTATTATTAAATGGTAGTTCAGTAGGTAAGGAACTAGAATCCCGAGGACGATTTTTATTTCTGCTGAAGGCAGACAATTTATATTTCCACATCAGAAATGGATCGACTTTGAGGTTGGGAGACCTTCTTGGGAACTATTCATCCTTTATAAAAAGGACACCCTTAGTTGGAGATACACATAGTGATTTCGGTAAAATATTCTCCTTTATCGACACTTTCTTACCAATGTTCTGAACGTAATATATAGTCCACCAAATTATAGTTTGAAGAGAAATAAAATCATGAAAAAAAAAAAAATTAAACCTTAATATGAAATGGCCTAACCTTTAATTTATTTACCAAAGGAAAATTCGAAGTTTTATCTTCTTCTAAAAAGAAATAATCGAAGGACGACGAAGGTTCTTATGAAAGGCTAATGCCGGATATATTATTATAAAAAAATAATAAAACATTCCGACATCCAATTAGGAAAAGGACTGTGACATACATTCTTAGTCAATGTGGATTCCATTTATTATAGAATGCAATATTTATATCTGGCTATACACAAACTTAAGGGTATTATAAATGTAAACCTGAAGGACCTATTATTATTATTATTAACGTATTTCCTCGATACTTGTGTATTGTAGTGATTTATGTATTTAAATCGATCATTCAACCAAATATTAAAAAAATAATAGGTCCTAAATAATTAGAACCACAATTCCAAATTCGCTATCGATTTAAATGAATATATCCATAAATTCAAAGAAAACTTGGATAAAAAACTAATACATTACATAAAAAATAGTATGAAATTAATTATTTACTAATCATTAGAAATAATAAAATTGTTTGTAATCAATCCAGAGTTTTCTTTAAATAATCCATAAATATATCCAAAAGGATATTAACTTTTAAAAAGATGGCCAAGAGACCTTCTAATGTAGAACTGTTATTGAAATGCTACTAGTGGGCAGTTCTTTACATGTTATTGTAATTAATTTACTCGAATTTTCTTGTTGTATATGATGTGTATAGTTGTAAATATTAATGAATATAAAAAAAAAAGAAAGTATTTTGCATCTGTTTCCTGTAGAAAATGAATTTACATTTAACGAACTATGCCACTCCCCTTTATTTTTATCACATCTCACAATCAGTTTACTGCAAGACCTGATAGATTTAAGAAGCCATTTCCCATTGATTACTCAGGTGAGTATCAACATGTTTGAAAAAAAAAAAAAAAAAAAAAAAAAAAAAAAAAAAAAAAAAAAAAAAAAAAAAAAAAAAAAAAAAAAAAAAAATTAAAACATTGATAAATATGAAAGTGTATCAAAGGACTCATGCTTTGAATTTTATTTAATGATTTTATAACTGATGATGATTGTTCAACATTTGAAAATATGTAGTTTAAAAAAATCAATGAAAGTGACAAATATTTTATCGATCCTAATTTTTATGAATTAGTCGCTGAAACAGTTTACTTTTATGTCATAATATTTGCTTTACATCTTTACAACTTATGTATTATTAAGAACTATATTAGTTTCATGATGAAGTCTCATGAACTTAGATTCTTCTTATAAGGGTTTTTTAAATGAGGATAATAATTATAAAATTAAAAAAGACACAAAAAAAACTATAGTCACGTATCAGTTACGGTTAGTGGTGCTCCACCTAACCGAGACAGTGGCGCTAGGTCAGTGCTCAGCTGGCCTTCAAGATGTTACATAACTGCCTGTACGCTCCGGGTTGACAACCCAGCCTTGAACTGCCTTTGTTTGTAAACATAGCTCGCATCTTACTATGTCGACTACAGAATTTGATTTTTAATTCATTTTAATGTAAATAAACTTCTTAATTTATATTATTATAATTTTTATTTATGTCCGCACAAAATTTAACAAAAAAAACAGACATTATTTAAGGTACTCCATCCATTTCATAGACTGCGAATTCACCAAACAAATGAATCAACAATAATAGCAGTCTTTTGTATAACAGTTAACTAAATTAAAATATGTATGTTGTGTATGATGACGCTTTCAAAGCTATCAAATACTAATGCAATTAATGGCTATTTACCAAGTCCTGTCGTGTTTTCCAAGTAGACTATAAAAAGTCAGCTGTGAAGTATGAAAACATTTTATTCATCGAAACATGAACCATTACATTCAGTTGTTTTCTCCCAACGCGAGTGCCACGTCCCAAATTCCTTTTCTTAAAATTTTTTTGTTTCATTTAGGAAAAAGTTGTCCAACTCCATTTTTAAGCTCTGACGATTGTTAAAACGTTTTTTTCTTATACTATTATCTAAAGCCCGGAAAAGATGATAATCTGTTGGCGAAAGATCAGAAAAATAAGATGCATGAGGCAAATTTTCCCACCCTAGCTCCATCAATTTGTCTCTGGTCACTTTTGCTGTATGAGGTCGAGCGTTGTCTTGAAGCAGCAGTGGCCCTTTCCTCTTCACCAGTCCGGGATCAAAAGTTTTAAGTTTTAAGCGATCCAATATTTCACAGTACACATTGGCAATTATCGTTCGTCCTTGATTCAAGAGATCATTTTGAACTAACCTCTTTCCAGTCCAAAAAAACCACCAACAGGATCTTTTTTGGATGGAGGTCTGGTTTTGGAAATGTTTTTGACTTCTCATCTGCACTCGGCCATTGATATGATATGATAGTATCATATCGTTGTAAAATACCCACTTTTCGTCACAAGTTATAATTCGATCGAAAAATGGATCAATTTTTAATAAAGAAGAAGTCGTTGTTACCGGAACCAGTTTAATGACATCCGATACTTGGTGAGTTACCCATTTATCCAACTTTTTTACTTTTTCCCATTTTTTTTAGGTAGTTCCAAGCTGTAGAATCGGATATATTGAGCTGTTCAGCAATTTCTGAACATGTTTGGCTTGGAGCTGCTGCGATTATATCCCGCACTTGTGCTTGTTTAACCACTTTTGGTCTTCCAGACCGATATCCGTCTTCAAGCGATTCATCGCCCTCCCGGAATTTTGAAATAAAAAATTGTGCCTTCCGCTCACTAAGACTATCTTTGCCAAAGAAGTGACAAATATTGCAATTTTGAACCGCGTTTGAATTCATACAGCAAAGCAGATCTAATTTTAATTTCAGTGCTCACCATTTTGACCGCACTTTTTAAAATGGCACAGAGGGAATGAATTAAAGGTTGCCACTGTTATTGTGAAGAGAAAACATTATTGTTTACACGAGAACAAATGGGATTAGGCAGAAAGGAATTTACATGGTGTTAATACAAAAATATAAAATATTGTATTAAAAAACGACAGGACTATTTGGAGGACCTGGTACTACTTTTTTTTCTTCCTTTATCAGCAGTTACTAGATTAATTAGTATTGACTAGTTGTATTTCCTATAAATTTTTATATTGTATTATCTCTGAGTCATTACAAAATCCATCTCCAAAATATAAACTGAATGAATCTTATTCTGAATTGACCTTTTTTTTTTTTTCGTCTTAATTTTTTTTTTTAATGAAATGCTCGCTATTAAGAATATATGCTCTCTTTCTTTTAATTGAAGAGGTGTGTTTGATGCTGGATGAAAGAGACTTGCATGTTTTTGAGAGGGATTAGTCGAAGGGATTGAAAAATTAGCATTCTTTAAATTGACTAAACAGTTTATTTTAACATGAATAGTCAGTCCTCTTTGCTACTGGGTTTTGTTAACATATCGTTTCCAGTTACACATCATTTTAATTTTTTTTATCTGCCCTCATGTTAGCTATTAAAGCTATTGCCGAAATATTGGCAGAATAAAAATAATGTATTGTAAATTTTGAATAATGCTTATTTTTTAAGCCCTATGACTGATTCCTAAAACAAAAAAAAACACTATCACATAATAATATTGGCGGCTGTTGTAAACAGAATTGATCCACGCAAATCAAAACGCTACTGTTACGAGATACATGAGATCTTCACGCGCAAGCACTGGAATTTCTTCGGCTGTCACTTTCACACATGTTCTTTTTTTTCCATCAATGCCTCAGAAGACTGCGAATGACAATGTTTTACTGTAAAATTTGAGGCTAGGAAATTTATAAAACGGATCACAAAATAAAAAAAAAATATCAAAGGAAACAGTAACCTATGCATTGTTTTCATCAAACTCAAATAAACATTAAAATCGAGACTTAATTGTCACCAATAAATCAATGCAATAAGTCATTTGTTTTACTAGGAATTTTTTAACTGTCTATACTTCTACTTTTTAGTCATTCGGAAATTTCAAACGCGAATTATGAGTTTTAAACCCATAAATTAGTATTTGAAAGTTTAAGAAGATGTTTATTAACTTCACGAATGTTATTTTGCCCAGTTTAATAGTTGAACTTTAAATGTGAGATTGAATCTGCATATTATTGCAAAATTATTTATTATTGTATAAAATAACATAAGCAGTTAACTGAAGACAAAACCATAAAGAACATGATATGCAAAGCCAATCGGAGGGAATGTGAAGCGCCCCAGATGCGCAAGCATTGTGCCTAGTGGACTAGTGGACTAGTTACTACTTGAACTTCTCACGGACTCGATATCTGCCTTCCCTGGAATTGGAAACTAGTCCGCCCTTATTATCGATTCTTGGGCTTGTTATTGCTCCTAATGATATCGATATATCGTAATTTATTGTACGTCTATTGGAAGTGAACTTTCCTGCCCGATTTGTGTCAGAGTGTCCTTAAATAGGGCTACCAATGGAAATGACGTATTTAGATACGGCTACTTAATCTGTTGGCTGGCATTATATATTTTTTAACTAACGCTAATAAGTATTATAAGATATTAATTATACAATTAATTATCAATAAAAAAATTAACTTTAATACCCGATCTTTTTGGAACTGTATGAGCTGAATGAATCTAAAACTAGCCTTATTTTTTATTTATTATTATTTTTTTTTTTATAAATTTATATCTTCATTATCTACAATATATTTGTCAAATACCACTCACTCATTTAACACGAAATCTCAGAAATCACCGAACGGATTGGAATGAAATTCGATATGTAGCTTCCTCTAGGGCCGTAGGTGCTCGCTAAGAAAGGAATTAAAAAAAATCGGCTAGGATCGCGGCTAATTCGCAAAAAAATGCGATTACAATTTTTATTAGGTGAATAATAAAAGATTAATTGTCATATTGTATTTGGAGATAAGCTAAGTAAAAAAATAGGTTAGATGTTTAAGCCGCACACATTGACCACAAAATAGGTTCCTTATGGTTGTAAACAAACAAAAGTACAATCGATGTCGAAACCTTATAATATGGTACTTTCTGTGAACTCATGGTGGCTGCAGAGGTGGACCCTTACAAGTTTGAGTTGTTTCGTGACGAGAAGCTATTAAAAGACATATTTTAAAGAGGAGGTTAAAATACTTATGTTCTCTGGTGATGACATGAAAGGCTAGTTCGATGTAGGGACAAAAAACTGATAAGAATCAGTGAGTTCTATCAAGTGTATGATTATACTGAAGAGGTATCGCCTCACGTTCTGCCATGGAGAAGATGGGTACAGTATTGACATCCCTCAGCGTGACCCTAACACCAATACACCACTTAAGAAAACTGTGTCTGCAGCTGATTTTTACGCCTAAATGTTAGTGGAGCGAGGAGGTGAAGAATCTTATTTACTTTAATTCCATAATCTCCACAACCAATTTATGCTTGATATGTACGATGCAAAAATAGAAACAGAAAGACTAAACTTTATTCTAAAAAATCAAAAACGTTGAGAAGTTAAGACTATATTCACTTAAAGTATGCCATAAGAAAAGCTGATGGTCTGGTATCAGAGCTGGGTAAGATGGTAGTGCTGTCTCGAAGCTTCGCTGGAGGTCTATCAAAATAATATAAAATTAGCTTTTGCAAATTGTCTTTACTTATTGAAATAACTCTAAGAATGGAATTCTTTAGGTTTATTCAAATAATAATAATTATCAACGTTAAACTTAACTTTTACTAATTTAAGTTGTCCTCCATCCTAATGATATCAAACCGTAGCGGAGCAGGGTACTTTCAGCTAGTATTATATAGAATAAAACCCCTATACTAAATCACGTTCTTGTTCAAAATTTGTAAAATTGCTGCCCTCTCTTTCTATACACAGACATTTCGGATAAAACTGTCGAAAAATTATTTTCTTTTAGTCTTGATCCAAGCAATATTTCCCACTCACGGAGAGAAGGTTAGGGTAGCTTATAACAGTCTTGTTTTTTTAAGTTATGGCTAGTAATATCAACACTAGAAAAATAGCAATCAACAGAATGATTTGTTGACTCCATCTGTATCATGGGATCATTGTGAACCTTGGATTACAGACTGCACTCTTTGACACTTTATTGACTGGACTGCTCATTAAAAAAAAATAGGCAAAATATTTTTTTATCAAAAACCCATTTCCGTCCTAGTATAAATCACATACATTTTTTCGAAAAATTCGAAGGGTATGTATTTTTGGCAATTACGAAAACTGTTTTTGGACGTTGGAAATACTCGCAAAATACATCAAGTGAAATATCAAATTGAAGGGCATTTCAAATGGGAAATAATTCCGCAAATTTAAGCTGTCTAGGAACAATAATTTTTGAATGGCGTAATTTTGAATATACTAAGTGAGGACCGAAAACAGTAGTTTTTATTTTAAATTTTTAAATATTCATAACTTATAAACTTATGAAGACCTCGGACATATTCTTTACACTTGCCCAATTTATAATGGCCTGCGTAACACTTATTACCCTAGCATTGATTCAAATGACAGTTTTCAAATACTTAATCCACAAAATGAAATAGAAGAAAACAACTGGCATATTTTATTTTAAATATAATTAAAATCAGAAATTTTTTTACTGAGATATAGTAGATTTAACTGTAAAATATCAGTATCATGTATATACCTATCTGCCTGAGATATGATATATATATATATATACTTGATAATATATATACTTGAAAGTAGTAGTTTAATATGATCTTTGATAAAGTTTAAAGGTTTATAAAGGACATAAAAAAAAGTGTTAATTATTTTATTAGGTATTTTTTATTATTTAGATAGAAAAAAATTTGTTTAATTTTTTATTAGTTATTCTTAGTTTATTCAAAGTGCTTTGGTATATTATGTAAATTATTATTAGATGAGTATTATAATGTGCATAATATTTGTAGTTGTACTAATGTTTGTATCTTATTTCATTGTACAAAATATATAGCCGAACTTGTTTTTATAGGGCAAAAAAAAAAAAAAAAAAAAAAAAAAAAAAAAAAAAAAAAAAAAAAAAAAAAAAAAAAAAAAAAAACTTATAAACTTATGCTTGTAAACCAAAAGTCAGAAAAACGTAATATTTTACATTTTTACTAGTCTTGGTGAATACAACTTCTATAAAAACTTCTTTTTATTAGTGATATAACATTAAAGATTTAAAAAGAAAAGCGACTTATATTTTCTCAATCGTATAATTAGAATCAGCTTATTAAAAGGGTATTTTTGTAACCTTCCATATCCGAAAAAAATAAGGTATTAATGACTCTCCAATTAGCTCACTGAGGGGGAAAAAAAAAACAGTTGATAATTATAAACACACGCTTTCTGAGCACCCTTAAAACACTTTTCATCGTTGGTTCCAGGAATTAGTATTTTTAAAAATTGCTATACTGTAAATTTAATCAATAATCAGCTCTGATTCAGACAGACTACCGACGACATATACACCAATTACAGCTTCTTTTTTTAAATATAAACAATATAAAAGTTGTTAAATTCTTTTTTATATTTCGCTCAATTTATGAAATTTAACTGTAAAATCTAAATAAATGTTGGATGATACTGCTTTTTAAGGATCATATTTGAATTCAGTACATTACATTTATAAAAATAAGGTATTTCCAGTATATAGGTTTTTTTATCATTGCCCTGTATTATACCTAATGTATCACTTGCCGTAATATAACATTTACTAAGATAACCATTCAGCTTATACATCAGGCTGAGATTGTTAACATATTGACTTAATAAAAAAATACTACCTCCCTAAAAATCATAGACCTGCAGTTTCGATATGGTGAGAATGAATTGAATGAGATATCTCCTTAATTAATTACATTTCCAGATCAGTACTGAGAATCTGTCGATTGGTTGGATAGCTATCGACTATTTCGTATTATTTCTCTAGTGCTAACTGGATGCTAAAATGTTAGATGTCATTTGATAAATAAAATAATAAAATATTATTAATTGTGTAATAATAAAATTGTATTTACAACAATCAATTTTTTTTTTCATGGGATAGTTTCTTCAAAAGTCGAGAAATCGAATAGAATCATTTTTTAAGTGAGAAAGATCGAATGAAAGGAACCGATTCGATCTGACGTGAACAAACATCGTGCCGTAGAAAGTGAAATCGGAAAGTATTGGTTTTGTCTACGACTTCCATGGTGTGTTACCTTTTTTTTTCTATTTCAATTTTCGTTATTCTCATAGTTTTCTTTACGGGACTTTTCAATAAAATACAGTATACATACAAAAAAAAAAAATCTTTAATTCAGTCATGAAAATTACTATCTACTTAACGTAAGATAGTCTTAACTACTACAAATTAAGAGTTTGGTACTTGTTAAATAAGTAATATTTTCAACTAACGTTTAACAATATTTTAAACTCTACCGAAAAAGGAGTCAGTTTAGTGGATAATTTAGAATACATGACTCAGAAATGCATGGTATTTATTCGTTTAATACAGTTCAAATGATAGCAGTGACGTATACAATGTAATGCATTGGGATTTAATTCAATTTCATAATCAGTGTTACACAATCGGTTAGTCGTCTGAGTGATAGACCGAGATGTAGATGGGAGGACTATGTCAGGTTATATCAGGTAGATAAGGAGTTTGATGAGGTGCGATTGAAAAATATGTGTTGTCGGTATTTGGTGGTGCCTTCATCGGTCCTTAGGGTTTGAAAAGCCTGTATATTGAATTATCTTGCTTAGAAAAAATCATTAACATTTGGGATATAAACACTAGTGTGGGTTAGTTTATTTTTTTGATTGAAAGTATCAATGAGATTTCATGAAGGATTTTAAATATTATGGATTTGAAATATACTTGTTATATAAAGAGTGACACCCACTTCGAGTAAAAAAAAAAAAACACATTTCCGTGACCGCATATCTCTATTACAATCCGTCGTGAATACATGATAATTCAAAGTTGTTTTTTTTTGCCATAAAAACTTTGCTCAAATGTTTTTTCGAATTTTAACCACATTTTCAGATGCAGGTTAATTTCCAATAAGACCATAGCAAGGGTAACCTTGAATTTTACTAATTTGGAACCTTGAAAACCACTTGATCTTCAACTTATTTAGGAAAGTTACAATTTATTATGAGTTAACGTTAACCGTTTTTCGAAATACAATCTAAAAAAACTGCAAAAGAAAGAAAAAAAAAACAAGAAATGCTGATTCAAAAAATGTGATCAAAATTAAAAAAATGTTTGAGTAATGTAGATATATTACTTCTTTCGCCAAAAACGTGGGTACTTAAAAAAAATGTTTGAATTATCATATATCTGTAACGGATTGGAATAGAAAGTTGCGAAATCACACTGTATAATATGAATTTGCTTGTTTAATGGAGATCCAAAGTACTACTTCCTAAACCAGAACTGATCTGATTATAATCATGTCTTAAGGGAACTACAGACATTTTTAACGGCTAGTGCTTTGAGTTGTCTTTATTATGACTGGAATGACGAGCAATCCTTTGTCATAATAAATTTAAAAATATGTATTGAAAGATGTTTTGAGATAAGAATAAATCTTATATATTCCAGATCTTATATTATTTTGTTTAATACATTATAAAAAGATATTACTGATCATAAACAAACTGGTTACCTTAAATAAAAATAATTTGATATTATATCTTAAAAAATATTATGATTATCATATATCAAAGATATAAGCTCATAGACTGATCAGAAGTACTTTCTCCCTGTCAGAGGATAATCAATTAAAAGGTTTTAAATCTCAATCTGCTTTAAGTCACTTTCAGTGTACGGTTACGCTTCATGGCTTTTATTCTACCTCTGGTTTTCTGTTCGTTCAGCTGAGGGGCTTAACCCATGGCTTCATTATTTCAGCTTCGATACTATTGTAACACACTAAAATAAAGCACTAAATATATCACTAGAAAGTATAAAATATTTACTTGATGCGCAGTAAATGTAAGCTATGAAGAAAAAAAAATCAATATTTCCCTGACTGGCAAAAACAATGGTACATAGATATGCCTATCTATAATCTACTACATTCTCCAATTTTAAAATTATTTAAATTAGTGATTAAATGAAGTTACCCATTAGTGATTTTTAGAAATAAACAAATTTGAGAGAACGTTTCGAACGTGACTTTTATCATACAAACCAATTATGTTATATTACAAAACATATTTTCCATAATATATTATATTACAAAACATATTTTCCATAATATATTATATTACAAAACATATTTTCCATAAAATTTCTGATAGGCACACTCTTGTCAAATTTTTGATCCGAGCAACACAACAGAGCTAGTCAAAATGAGACTAAAAAAAATTTTACAGCAAAAAAGTATACAACCCTTGCCAAAAGAAACATTCAAGTCAAGATATTTAAATTGAATATGAATGTGACAAATGAAAGCTCTGCTATCTGTGTTCAAGAGAATTTAGCTATCAAATAGATGGCAGTGCATATTTTTTCGCCTTTTACAATGACCTGCCGTTCTGATTATAAAACATAAACTGATCATTCCGAGATTACAGGCCAATATGCAGTCCAAGGGGCCTTTTTACTGTAATTTTGTGGAATAAAATTTAGATAGGTTGTGTAATTTATTCACTGTTACATATTCTACCTAATTGAGGTTATTAAAAGATTGTATTCCTTAAAAATATTAAAGCCGGTATTTCTTTATGGCTATTTTAAGCTTCAGACTCATATCAAGTCTGATTAAACTTATTTTTTTAGGAAAAATAAAAGTTTACTGCAGGATGCGGTCTCAAGACGATAACTTAACAAGACGTGGATTGATGTGGCTAGTAAGGTGTAAGACGATCTTTGTAACAAAGAAAGGTTGAAAAAGAAAGTAGATTTTCTTCTGTCTGTTTGTTTTTGATTTCCTGAACTGTTTTATCATGTATAGTATAGTATTACATATTTTGTCTCAAGAGAAAATTTTCCTTCATAGAAACAATGTTGCCAAAATTAATAGTTGGTAATAAACACTAAATAAAATATGTTATATTATTTTCTAAAGTATTGAAAGCAGCACTCACATAAATATGGAATATGTTTTGCTGATATTAAAATTACTCCAGTCCGTATGGTTGTTACAGGTAACTAAAAACGTTCGAAAACAAGGTCACTATAAAATATCTTACAAATCAGTAATTCGTTAGAAAAAAAAATGTATATTTTTTTGTATAGATATGAAACTGTTAAAAATATTTAAAAAAATCGGTTAGTTTTAATATAATTAATCAAGCGATTTTCAGCCTATTCAGATACTATCAATTTTCTATCAACAAATTAGAAGATGATCTATAAATGTAACTTGCTCGTATATTTATATTATTTGATGTTGATTTCAATATGGCCATCTCTTCCTGACAGAATCATTTCCAGATAAATATTTTTTTTTTTTTTTTAATTTATTTTGATTCTTATATATACATTCAGTCGAAATAGGCCCTCCAAGAAGAAGACAGGTCTTAAAATACCCAAAAGCAAAACAAGACCCTCTACCCCTTTATTCCTTTCTCACTTTTGTTAGATTACAAGTAAAGTCGTGAGTTTGAAAAAAAAAAAAAAATTGTTTCCTATTCTCGGTGCAAATTAAAAGATAAAAATTAAACAATTATTAAAATGCTTACTTAATTCCTTGTTTTAGTCCAATTGCATTTTTAATTTTTATAGCGTTCGTCTTTATTTTTAATCCATTTTAAGTGATTTTCTATCATACCCTTGTTCTTCTTAGCTTGCACTGTAAACCAAAATGTCGGCACTAGATATTCTATTTAAGTTTAATTTATGCAATTTTATTGTGAATACAATTGACAATAAAATTGCCATTTTAGTATAGGCTGTTATATACCCCACTATTTGTTTCCTTGTTACTATAATCAACTATATATGTTACACACACACTATATATATATATATATTACACACAAACTGAAAAAAATAAATAAAAATATTTCTATTAATACTATTAAACAATGGTATTAATAATCTTGTTGTTGAAATTCCTAGAATACTTGAACGACAAACAGTTCTTTAATTATCCACGGTTTCTATGGAACATCCGACTTTCCATAATTAACCTTCTTCCTATATTAGATCCTTATATTGCTAGTTAATTAAAGATTCATAAAATTAGAGCTCTTCTCTTCGTTACTGAGAGCAGCCGCATTTCAAGCAATTAAACGATAATCAGCTAGATTAAAAGTTTCCGGATGCAGACTACTCGTTTGTCGGAAGATTTCTTCTTCAAATGAACATTCGAAATGAAAATAATAGTTAGATTTTTTTGCTACGTTAATAAGTAAGGAATTAATGCATGTTTCTTGGTACTTAAAAATTTACCTACTTTAAGAAGAAATCTAGACGTATAGTAATATCTAAAACTACTTCTTCCGTGATTTCCCCTGAATAGTTAAAAATATTATGTTTCTTCCCTATACAGTACAGTTCTCTGGGGAAAAAAGTGAAATGGATACGTTTTTAACCGTCTAGCTGCTGTATTTAAGTTTATGCCAATTAAGAAAATAAATGCTTACCATTGGATCAGGCAAATTTTGAAAGTTACCATATCAATTCTTAGGCATAACTTATAAGACATAAGTATAAGAAATTGGTATAATGTAATAAATTCATATATTTAAAAATTTTAGACAACCTGAAGATGGTGCGAAGTCTCCGAATCATGTATTTTCGTTTATAAATAAATAGGAGTTATGCCTAAGAATTGATATTATAATTACATATCCTTCAACATAAAAGTTATATTAATAAAAGTTAAAATTTTTCTATTGAGATAAAATTCCGTATATGAAAGTTCTTTTGAATGCTGAATTAGAATCTGACGTAATTTTTTTGTGTAAAAAAAATTTATAATAAGGTTTGAAACTGGTAATCAGGGTCATTCTCTTAACATTTTCTTTAATCATCGTGACGACCGCATCATCTGAAATAAGGTGTTAATAACCATCTTACCTCATCCAAAAGTTCTAAGCTTAGTGAAAATTCATTACGTTTAACGGAATTCATTTTATTTTTTTTTTTATTTTTTTTTTTGAGTCACCACAATACTGGACTGCAAGGCTATTGGATGACTAGTGTGTCAGAATGTACTGGATATATAAATATAATTTATAAACAGTAGAGAATTATGATGACATCATGATTTTTTTTTTTTTGTTTAAAAATACTCTATAAAATAAATTTCTAAAATTACTTACATTAATTTTACAAAACTAATATGTTTCTTTTTATATGTTTCAGGTGATCCTAGCGATATGCCTCTTGTTCCTGGGCTATGCCTCGGGTATAACTAATCAGAAGAATGAGACGGCAGAATCTGCAGCATCAGAAGTAGTCAACAGAAGAGAAGCACCTCCGGATTTTATCACGCCGCCGCACGGAGGGGGTATCGGCAACATCTACCTCCCATCCAGCGACAGCTACGGCCCGCCTCCTAGTGGACCCTCTGGTAGTTATGGGCCACCTCCTAGTGGACCCTCTACAGGTCCCTCTGGCAGTTATGGGCCACCTCCTAGTGGGCCTCACTCCGGACCTTCAGTGAGTTATGGGCCGCCTCCAAGTGGTCCTCCTTCGGACCATGGGCCTCCAGGAACTTACGGACCACCGAAGCCAGTCTATGGACCACCTCCAGAAAGCATCGGACCACCACCTGACCTCAGCTCTCCTCCTAACGATATCTACGGTCCACCCCCTCCAGGCGACATCTATGGTCCACCACCACCAGGAGACTTGTACGGACCACCACCTGGCAACTCCTACCTCCCACCATCCAGGCCAAGTGGACCCAAGCCCATATACGGCCCCCCACCTACCGGCAAATTTCCATCGTTTAATATAGGTGGACTGAAACCGCCACCAGACTCCTACGGACCACCCGACATTGGACCACCTTCCCCTTCATATGGGCCTCCCAACCTAAGACCACCGAAGTTAAAACCTGTATATGGACCACCTAAGCCGAACTACGGTCCTCCGAAGCCGTCTTTTGGTCACGGCCCTCCCAGCGGTGGACCTCCAAAACCCGTATATGGACCTCCAAGTGGCGGGCCTCCAAAGCCCGTATATGGACCTCCAAAAACCAATGGAGGTATATTCCTAAACCTCCAAAGCCTTCATACGGTCCTCCAAAACCAAACTACGGACCACCTAAACCCAACTTTGGACCGCCTAAAAATACTTACGGACCTCCACCAAAGCCGTCCTACGGGCCTCCCTCAAAGCCCAAGCCAGTTTATGGCCCTCCTTCAGGACATGGGCTTCACGCTCCACCAGGTGTTCCTTCTCCTCCAACTCCTCCTGAAATCTCCTATGACGGATGGCAACCCATCCCAGGAATTTCACATCCTCCAGGAGACCATTCCGGACCTAGTAATGAATATGGGCCTCCAGTGAGTAATGGTCCACCAAGTGACGCTTATGGACCACCTTCTGGTGGAAATGGGCTTGCTTCAGGGCCTGAAAATGGTTACAGTTCCACAGGAGGCTCACTTACTCCTCCAAGTGGCAGCTACGGACCTCCAAGTGACACTTATGGTCCTCCGACCGGTGGTATAGATTTACCTTCTGGAAGCTATGGACCACCACCATCTGTTCCTAGTAGTTCCTACGGTGGTCCTCCACCTCCTCTACCTGGCGGCCATCACGACCATCACTCAGGAACATATGACGGACCACCACCTCCCCTCCCTCACTCTCCAGCAGTTTCCATAAAACCAGTATATGGAGTCCCGAATGGAGGAGGTGATGTTTCACATGGTGATTTAGCACCACCGAAAACATCGTATGGTGTTCCAAGTGGTTCTTATGGCGTCCCAAATGATCTGCAGACACCTGGTGATTTGTACGGTCCTCCACTTCCACCAAGTGGATCTTACGGACCACCAAGTGGTCATGATAGCAATATCAACATATTGAACATACTCACTAAGGGAGAAGGTCATGGATCTGGATCTATTCCTTCAGACCTAACTCCACCAGGATCCATTCATAGTGGTCATGGCGATGATCTTGGACCTCCTCCACCAAGTTATAGAGCGCCTCCCAGGGATAACTACGGGCCACCGCCAAGTGGCAGCTATGGAGCACCTTCTATTGGCAGTTTCGGACCACCTCCAAGTGGAAGCTATGGGGCACCTCCTACTGGTAGTTACGGACCACCTCCTAGCGGAAGTTATGGACCACCCCCAAGTGGAAGTGATGTACTTCCTCCCAGTGACAATTATGGACCGCCGCAAGGTAACTTTGGAGTTCAATTACCTGGCTGTTGTGGGACACCACCTCCGGATATCGGAGGTCACGAGCATAAATCGTCTTTACCTTTAGCGTATGGAGTTCCTTCTGGAATGCAAATAGAAGGACCTAAATTACAACCAAAAGTCCCAATAAAATTTAGAGACCCCGTGCCAAAAGGATTACTTGAAG
Organism: Euschistus heros; assembly: GCA_003667255.2. Lineage (NCBI taxonomy): Eukaryota > Metazoa > Arthropoda > Insecta > Hemiptera > Pentatomidae > Euschistus > Euschistus heros. The sequence continues at coordinate 251,653 of RCWM02000297.1, forward strand.
CCATAGGAGAATCTGCTGAATACAATACTAATGGCCACGGAAAGCCCTTCCATGGTGGTACCTACATTCCACCAAGCGTTCCTGAAGTACCCCAGAAGCACCCAGATGATATCCACTCTAGTATAGGAAGCGGTGGCCACCATCACCATAGTGAAGGACGAGAAGGAGGATCTGGTTTTCAGGTCGGAAATCCATCAGTTGACTTGAGTCCACCACAATTGCAACACCTAGATGTTTCTAACAACTACGGACCACCTCCTACTGGCAGTTACGGGCCGCCTGACTCTAACGGAAATCAACAGGATTTTGCTAGTCCAGAACTGCTTCATTCATTAGGGTTGGAGGGAACTGATATCAGTAAATCGATATCTCATGAGTACACACCGAATTCAGTAGATATACCTATTCATGGTAATCAAGGAAGTTATACTCTTAACATTCAATCAGCAGATGGAGGCTCACATGGCAACATTCCTCATGAACACGTCCTCTCTAATGGTCTGTTGCAGGATATACTTCATGCAATCGAACACCAGCCAGCTTCTATTCAACAAGTTCAACCAAGCTACGGAGTAGTTGATGCTCATCCTAGTGGATCTGAACAGCAGGAGGTCAACACAGGACCTAGTGGTCCCGATCTACAGAGGATCAAGCACGAGAGCAAAGACGAGACCTTATTGGCCCAAGAGAGTGTGAATCACGAGTCTAGGGCACAAGTAGTGCCGCCCCCATCAAACAACGGAAGGCCTGAAAAAAAGGATCCAAACTCTCAGAGAGACGCAGCGAGCAACCATCTCGTTAGAAAAGAACAAGAACTCGTGCAGCATCTTCTGGATAATGGATTCACCCCCCCCCCCCCCCCCCCCCCCCCCCCCCCCCCCCACATCGAGTGGTATCGCACTGTATTATAATCCAGATTTAAAAAGAAACGACACGGGCACTGCGAATAACACTTCATCAAACAATTTTGAAGCAGGCTCAAGACATAGATATGTTACATCACATTCGCAGAACACAACCGAAACAAAGCCCTTTGAAACTCATCAAAGGCAAAAGTTTGAGATTTCACATTCACAAATAGCTAGCGACATAAAAGCCGCTGAAACAAGGCAGCGGTTAGAAGCGCAAAAAAATCCAAAAGGGACCGAAAGGAAAGTAGATGTGAAAGACCAAAAAACCGAATCATCCCAGACGAATAAAGTAGCTGAGTCTAGTAGAGTCGAAAGGACGCGAACGGAATCAAATCCGAGCTTCGAGAAGTTGCCGGAAGGGAGCTACGTAAACTTCAACTCTCCGTCGAACCAGTACTCCTACGTCACCAACAGGCGGTAGTGACCTTGGCAGTGGGTCTTCTTCCTCTCAAACTTATTTATTATTTCCCTCTGCTGATCTGTGTGCCAATGGTGTGAGTTGTAGTGAACATGTGAGAACAATACTGTGAGTGTTTGATAATTATGTACTGATGCCAAGTTATATGATGTACCTTTTTGTAAATAAATTATAAGTTAGTTTGTACATTTTTTTTTTTAACCTGTTGAACACAAAATCATTGAAATCCTACATAGCATACACAGAAGTTTTTTTTGGAAACATGGTAAAGCAAAAAAAAAAGTTGGAAAATAATGTTTAATACTTCTAAAACAGAAACTACTAATAAGAAGTTTATTCCGAGGGAAATCAAGACATGTTGATTTACCAATCAAACCACTAAAATTAAATTTTTTATAAGAATTTTGTGTGAATACACCAAAGTAGAATCAAATACGTAAATATTTTATACAGAATAAAAGAAACACAACTTTGATATAACTGGTACATGTTATTATCCAAGGAACTACTTTTCTGACGACATATCGCTTATCCGGTGGAACCAAGATGCAACTGTAAAAAATAAAATTTTACTGGAGAAACGAGAAACTAAAATATAGTCAACTAATAAATAAGTAACATAAAGATATAAGTAATATTATGTAAGTAATAATGTGGATTGGCCAGAAAATTCTTTTGATTTTTACCAATGTATTATGATTTTTGAGAGCACTTTTGCCGTATTAATCTTAGTAATTTTTTTTCCCCAATTTCGTTGTTCCAGCGGATGAGCGGTATGTATATCATAATGTATTTATCATATATTGTCTCAAAACATTATATTTATAATAATAATAGTTATAATAAAACAAAAAATACTGATTTATATGAATCAATGGAGTTTTTTTTTCTATTTATGCAAAAGTTTTGGTTAATTAATGTTTTCTTTATCAAAACAAAACAGTAGATGCCTCTATTATAATATTACATTGAGAAAAAAATGGATATATAGAATTAAAACATACAATATGAAAAACGTTTTCATTTATAATCTTTTACAATGCCACACACTCAAAGACCATCTCAGCCATATGGACGGAAATTATTCATATCATCCAATTTAAAGAAACTATAGCCATACACCAAATAAAATTTTATTACTAAAAAAATAATTGTAAGTTTAGAATAAAATGAACTTACTCCGGTTGACAGAAGCCTGTCCCTTTACTTTCAGAAGGAAAGCAGTGGTCCACGGAACCTCAGGGCTGCTCTCTAAACCTCATCACTGGTTTCAGTAAACCAGTAAATGTTCTATAAGATCTTGCTACAAAGGATTTGGTGAAGTAAGTATTAATAAGTATATTTACAAAAAGTCAAAGGGTCACTGCCGTGTAACACCTGGAAGGAGAATTATATCATTGTGCTACAGAGTTGATTGATCTAGAGAATTAAGATGATTTGAAAAAATATAGAATTTCTAAAAAATCTTAATTTTAATTTATAGGAATAAAGATAAATTGAAAGCTTTCAATTAATTAAAAAAAAAACTTATTTACATGACAGTAATAAATTCCTAGTACAGTAATACCCTAATATGTATTTTATCGAAGTACTAGAAGTGGGTAGTTTCTTTAAAAACTATTGACATGTCATTTCAATTTTATTTCCTTATGTCTACTTGATATATAATTTGTACACAGTTTTAAAAATCAATAAATAATTAAAATCATTTTAAAAAAAAAAAAAATCTATAGCTATTGAGGTTTGCATAAAAATATAAGTCCATTAAGATTATTTATTTATAAATGGCAAATAAATCATTAATCCGAAAAATCTTGACTGTAAAAATGGCGCCGTCATTAACAGTCCTGTTTGTATATCTACAGCTGTACTATTATGTTAAAGGACAAGCCATTTTTCGATTATGACCAATAACCACAAACACTATTGAACATTCTGCACCAAATTTTAACTATTTAGTAATTACCATTTTCATTATTCTAGGAAGTTAAAGCAATATTAAACAATTTAAATGTATGATTTTGAGAGGCAAAAACAAAATTTGCAACACTCTCTTATTATTTTACAGTTAGAAATTAAAATCATGATATCTATCATGATAAAAAGATGATATCAATAAAATTATTTCTGCCAAATCAACATTCTTACTAAAACAAAATGTCGGCCCTCTGCTTTTTGGGATTGTGTGTAAAATATGATTAATGGGCCATTAGTTGTAAGCACTCATAATGCAGTACATTATCCGCAAAAGTTTCTTGATAGTTTGTCTATCTGGATAATCAACTCCTACATTAAAATTAAAAATTGGACGCCCAATCATGTTCTTCAAACACCTGCAATAGTCCAGTAATAACTTAATAAGTCTTCAAAAATGCGCTTAATTTTGAAATAATCGATCGAACATGACTTTGCTTTATTAATATACAGAAACAGCTCATTTGTTTCATATTATATTAAAGAAATAGCACCATCAAATGAAGCTTTACAACCATCTCATTGAACCGTATACCTTGAATTTTAGGTCGACAATTCAGTTATTTATTATGAACTCTTCCACATTCATGAAAATTATAGAAATATATGTCGGACGTCATTTAAAACATATTGCTGCAATAAAATAATTTTGGCCGCCGAAATGGATTTTTTGCCCAGTGTGCGAAGGGGGTTGCTAGCTTATAATAATTAAATAAATATTTTAACGCTAACGTATACATTTAAAGGTTATTTAATTGGAATTTTATTTACTTAGACTATGCAAAATTTGTTTAACTTTATATATTTTTTCTTTTGGCCTTTCTTTATAATAAAAAAAAGAAAGAAATGAATGCATAAATTGTATAACCTAACTCACTAAAAAAAAAAAAAATAAAATAAAAAAAAAAAAAAAAAAACATTGGGCCATGCTATCTACCAGAATCAGGATAGAAAGCTAGGAAAAAAAATCGTTAGCGAATTTTTTTCTACACGCGATATGGTAATATTTTGTTTTCGTTAATTATTACCTTGTCTTAATTTATGGTGATTAAATTTCTCCAAAAATATTTTCGGCAAGCTACTAATTTATTTCGTTTTTTTATTATTTTTTCAGTTTCAACGAAACTTGTATTAGTATACTATTACAAAACCGGGTGAAATCACTATCACTCGGAGAAAGTTTGTATGGTAATGAAATTTCATTTTATCATATTGTTATTTAGCGTTGTAAATGGCGGAAAAGGAGCTGGTTAAAAGAACATTTTTGATATAATATTTTTATATGAATGTCATGTATAGTTTACACCTAATTTGTATATGAGTCGTTCAGGATCAAAACCCCTTAAATACAGTTTTTTCCAATTTTTTTTTTCCAATTTTTTTTTTTTTTTGTTTAAAAGCGCCTTTACCCATGGCTTACAGTAAATATATCAAAAACCACTAGATCCCAAAAAAAATGGAATAATAATCGGCCTTTATCGCATAGTTTATGAACAAACTGTTTAGTTTTTTTACACACTCGTAGTTTTTAGTGAATTCTATTATGGGAGTTTTTTATATTTGTAACTTAAGGTAGACATGATGGTATTCTATACCACAACACAATAGTATTGATACTATATTGATGTATATAATGAATCATATAGTCACTTCAATTGAAATTACTTTATCTGAAAACTAGTTTCGGATGCTTAACATTCGTCATCAGTTCTGAAAACATACAAACATTTCAAAACAACAGCGCTTTGTTACGTATATATATATATATATATATAATATATATATATATATATATATATATATATATATGGAATGTGATAATATGTAATATATAATAAATGATTTTTGAAAATTCTTTTAAATAGGAAAGCATTACCGAATAATTAATTTTTGGGCCGATTTTAAACAAAAGAGCCCGTTATATCCAGTACAAAATAGAAATTTTCTGCTAATGCAAGCATGTATTGAAATTAAAAACTCATTAATCTAAGACCAATTTTTGATCTGTCCCAAACATTTTTTTAAAAATTGTTTTGTCCGGTAAAATTTTAAAAAATTGACATAACAGGTTTTGATTCTAAACGAATCATTTATAAACTAGGTTGTTGACAGGTATCAGTAAAAAAATTATCAATGTTTGAGACTAACGTTTTAGCCATACCTTTGTTGGTCTTGGCAGATGGAAAATGAAAAAAACTAAGAAACATATTTGATCGTTAAAACACTCGGTCCTAAGCAGAACTGAGAATTACACTTCTATTTATGCCACTTTACATTCTATACATAGTTATATTTCTTTGGATATGTTTTAATATAATTTTTGGGTTCGCAAACTTGTCATTTAATGGAAAATAATCTTTGTTCTGGATCGTAAAGTGTACAATAAGATGATGCGATTATCTAGTTGCATTTATTATTTGGTTTGAAATAGAAATGTTACTTTTTTTATTTTCTAATCGCAAATACATATTCTGGCTAAACTAACGTTTGGCTTACAGTAACAGCGGATTTCCTTTAAATTCTGCAAAAAGGAGTCTTAGTCGAGTACACATAACATTTCTGTCTAATTAAACTATCTTTTCTTATTCTATCTAGTCAGTCGTTTTCTATGAATCGAGTTTGGAAACTCGATTATTGTCTCCAGAATCGATGGAATTGAGAATAGAAATTTGTAGTCAACAGATCCCTATATTCTATGTAATGTTAATGATGCTTGGAAATGAATCTACAATTAATGCTATTTGATAATATACTGCCTTGACAAAGTTACTTGTTTTAAAAGATCTAGTTATTCAGGACATTAACATCCAATTAAAAAAGAAAGTTGCAATAAAGAATAGAAATTAGTAAGCGATACACGTAAAAACAAGTTCGTGACTAATATTGGTATGCCCATTTACATATCTTACAGTAATAACTTTGGTTTTGTATAATGTTTTGTAAGTTGCCAAAGAATTTTGACAAAGCTTTTGCAAAATCGATTTTTTTATTTTTTTTATTGATAACATAATATGTATTTATAAAGGGGGCACAAAATTAAAAAATCTATTAGTGTTATTATCATGTTCTAATTTTATACACAGTATTTTATGAAGTTTCGACAGTATATAAAATTAATTATATTCATGCACTTTTACAAATTTTTTGACTTGTGCTATAATAAAAAAAAAAATTAATTTAATAAAAAAAAATATTACTTTTGTATACCATATATATTCCTGCACGCAAGTAACAACCTTTTTTTTTTTTTTATTTATTTTTATATTCTTTTTTTTTTTAACAATTATCAATCGAGTATTTTCTTTTATATGTGCAAAATGTCAATTTAAGTGAAAAGGTATTTAAAAAAAATAAAATAAAAAAATAAAAAAGTGTGTAAGGTAGGAAAGTCTTGAGTTAATCACATCAATTATTAAATAAACATCCTATTAGGTGTCATGAAATAAATGTACAACTATACGTATGAGTGCAATGTACTTTAGGCACAAACCTTTTTTTTTTAACATTTCAAATAAGTCAGGTAAGTAAATAAATGAAAATCAAAGCATGTAATAAATGAAAAATTAAAGAAGAAAGAGGGGAAGGATAAATACAATATAATATATATATATATATATATATATATATATATATATATATATTATATATATATATATATTTTTATCTATTTATTTATTAACTTTTTGTCATCCTGCATTAAATATTGATTGAAAAGTTTTGCAAAAAACACCTACAGTTTTCCTTCTTTTGAAGAATTTATAGGATTATTATTGAACCATTATTCTTAAGCATTATTTGTTCCAATAGAACAAATTTCTTCTTTAATTTTCGAGTATTAATTCTTATTTAATTTACGATAAGTAGATTGTTGGGTTATGCAGTCATAAAAATACAGCCCTGATGAAGTCTTGCATTGCAATTTGAAACGTTAGCATTACAAATTAAAAACTTATTTTTAATTGCTGTATATCTTTATGACTGCAAAAATTTCATCACCCTTGAAGATGGTGAAAAAATGATATTTTTTGTTTTTATTGAATAAGGGTTGTTCATGTTTTTGAGGGTGCTGAACTAGAATGTGACGTCACTTTTTTTGTAAAACAAATTCTATAAAGGTAGTTTCTTTGAAGATCTGATCATTTTTTTAATAATTTAATTAACCTAAACTAAAATCTGTGAAGTGACTGAATTTTTTCTTGAATTTTTACTCGAAAATAAAAATGTTGTTGCATGATGATCATGACTTTTCAAACTCGAGAAATAAAATTAATTAATATAATGCTATTTTAAATTTTTTTTCTCAACTTCTAGGGCCCATTATTCGGAACAGCAAAATACGTGTCTAGTATTTATTTACCAGGAATCTCCAAAAAATTGCCAACAATATCCTTGAGAACTAAATGAGTCCTCTTGTAAGTGTAATACTGTACATTAGAAGAAAAATTAATTAAAACGAATAAAATGCTGTTAGAAGTATTAGGCTTTCACAAAAATAATTAAGATGTAACCCACTTAAATGATAAATCTTGCGTACACAAAAAGCTAGGGAATAAACAATAAAAATAAAATCGCTTTACATAATTAACGATGTTCAAGATACTTTAAAATAGAACATGTTTGGCCACTTCCATATAGAAACTTTCCGTTACACAACCTTCTGTGGAACTTCACTTAATAATATTAATAACACAACCAATCGTGAAAATAATTAACGTGCTGGTCTACATAAAAAAAATTTCTTTACAGTGATACTAATATGATGATGAATAGTTTATTTTATCCTAGAATGTTCGAGCATAAGCAAACGATTGTGGGATGATTCTTTTATGTATTTATGTGTACTCAGGTGACAAGGTGTGGAAAGTTGGTCCTTGGGAAACATGGCAGAGAAGAAAGTGGAGCGATTTGCTGACAACTTAGCCAGTATTTTCACAACGCTTCTACTTTGCTAAATCATTACAACCGAACTCAAAACAAATTCCTTTCATCTCACTTTCATATTAAAAAAAAATTAAATAAATAAAACCAAAAGAAAATATACAACTTTCTTTTCATAAAATAATTCTTTGTAATACAATCTGTTGAAGAAGAAAAGCATTTAGTAAAACGGCTAAATGAATTAAAGAAGCCATATATATATTAAACCATGTGCTTGCTTGCGATGAAGAAATCTCAGGCACAGATGGACAAGTTAGAAACATGCTTAAAAAAAAAAGTTATTAATTATTATAAAACCTAAGACTAAACGTAATAAAAAGACAGGGAACCTTATAATTTTATTAAATGAGTTAACATTAGAAAATATATTAAAACAGTAAATTAACCAACAAGTAAAATCATATATATTATACAAAATTTTATAACCATTCCATCAAAAACTAATATAAAAATGGCCCGACATTAAGTACCAAAGGATAAAAAGGAGTTGGATGAGGGACCTCCTTCAATGAAAAAGGTGCAGTTGGCTACTAGTCTCCCTTAAGCTTTACACATCTTTTTTATAATGAATTTTGCACATTCGCTGATTGTCGTCTGTTTGAAGATGTGTGCATTAGATAACACAAATTAAAAAAAAAAAAAAAAAAAAAAATATTCTAGCTACTCGTATTTACTAAAATCTATAGGACATATTGTACTGTATACAGTAAAATAAAAATACATCTTATAAATGTGAAGATAATGCTCGTAATGGCATGTCAATTGAGGAGTTACCTTTCAAACCTGAAAATGTTTAAAAGAGTTCAAAAAAAAAAAACCTACACCAGTCCCTCCTTTTGAATTCTTTCTATTTTTTTGTAATTGGAGTCACATGTGGAGCTCCATACCGGAGAGGCGTATGTCAGTAATGGTTGAATGACTGGTTTATATAAAATAATTTTGTTGCGAGTAGATAGTGGGGAAATTAGTGACACTGTACTTTTCGCTTTGCAGCATTTATTATTAATATGGGATGTGAAAGTTAAACATTTATCTAATTCTAGACCTAGGTAGGTAACAGTTTGTGCCCAAGGGATTCGAATTTTATATAGGATGATAGGATGTCTTAGGTATTTTAGATCTTCTTTTTGTAAACATTATTGCTACAGTTTTGTGTTCGTTTATTTGTATTTTCCATTCTTTATAATATTTATTGAATTTGGAGTATAATGATTTAAGTCTCTTTTCTATTGGTTCTAACCTGTAGGAACTAGTGTAAATGGCGGTGTCATCTGCGTAAAACGATCTTTCAAATGAAGGGAGAGAAGGTAGGTCGGATATGTATAGGTTAAAGAGAGTAGGGGAAAGGCAGGATCCTTGGGGAAGACCTGCTGATAGGAAATGTATAGGTGTGGTGGTGCTGTTAATTGTTTGAAAGGATCTATTAGAAAGGAATGAATGATGTAGGATGGGAATTGGTAAATGATATGCTTGTATATTAGTCCTTTACGCCATATTGTACCAAAAGCATTTTAAATATCCAGTAAGATCATCCATGAATGTTTTTTTTTTTCATTATTACCTGCTGTAATAAAATTTGTCAATCTAGCCAGCTATGCCACTGTGGAATGGTTGTTTCTAAAACCAAATTGTTTAATTATCATGATATTGTTGTCAGATATAAACTATTTTAACCTCTTCAAGAATAGATTCAGTCTATTCATTATTATCTAATGTATTAGGTTTTTGGAGCTTGGATACTTCTATCTGAATTTATTTTTTATTTCATGAGCATTTTTAGGTGGATTGGGAATTGATGAAATATTTTTGGAATGGCGTTTGACATAGCTGAGTTAATTGCTTAGTTGAATTTATTTATATTATGTCCTAAATCAGAGGAGAATGTAATTTCGGAGTTCTATTTCTCGGTCAATAATATGTCTAAAAATTGGCCAGTTGGCATTTTTAAAATTTACTCTCGAAGCTTTGTTGTTTTATTTACTTTAGAATTTACCCGGGAAATCACTGGGTTGTGATTCGAACAGAGACATAGTAGAGAGATTAAATGAGAGATAATGATATTTTTAGAAAGGGATAATTCTATAATCCTCGGTTTAAAACGGCTTTGAGATGGAATATATGTGAGTTCTGTGGGGCTATGCAATTCTATGCTATATCTTGATGTTATATTTAACACAGTATTACCATTTTTTTTTGTTATCATGACAGTTCCACTGTTTTTGGCATTTAAGTCCCCGAAGATGATAAAATTGTTACTAATATTGAGTAATTTAATTAAGTCAGTAGTATTTAGTTTATTAGGAGGTATATAGGTAGCAATAACTGTGGTAATTTTATTATTAATTCTGAGTTAAATGGTGACAGCTTCAACGTAAGTGAGGCCATCTACCGGCAGATATGTGTGATTAATATCATAACTCCTCCACCTTGCCTGTTTCGCTCCTTCCAATATATTTTGTAACCCGGAATCCAGAATCTGTCACCTATGGCTGGTCGAGTCTCACTTACTGAAACGATGTCCGGTTTATTTTCGAATAGAAATTAATTAAATTCTATTGAATTACCTTTTATGGTTTGAGCATTTTACATACAAAATTTTATTTTATCGTTATTAGTTACCATTAACGTCACGTTTAAAATTGAGATGGATATAAATGAAAAGGTAAATAGAATAAGAGAATAATAACAGAAATGAGAAAAATGTTTAAGAATTTGTTTATTATTTATGTTTATAATACACGGATACTGTAGGTAGTTTGTTTTTTACGAGACATATTTCAGTATCTTTTTAGTATCTGTTAGGTGAAGTTCTGTAAATTGTGTAATGTAAAAATATTTATTTAGACGTGCGAGTATGTATCTGTAGCAAGTTGATGTGCTGTTGTTGTTATGAGTGTAGGTTGTAATGGTAGAATTAGAGAAGCCGAAGTTCGTAAGTAATTCTAAAACATTTATGATTATAACATCTTTAAACATATAATTATCTTTATAACATATATATATATATATATATATATATATATATATATGTATATATTAGTATTTGTAATATTTATCATTAATCAATAAATGATAAAAGTCCTTCGATTAAAATAAAAACTTTTGACATACTGTCCTCAGCATTTTTTAGTTTTGACTCTAGTATTTTTAATATTTGATATTATTTTTCCAATGTAAAATGAGCTGAAATTAATTTAATTTATTTAAAGCAATCAGAAAACGAAGACTCCTGATTCTGATGATTTTTCGATAGGAAGGTGTTTGAAGGCCACTGAGATTTTGGGTTTTGGGAGTGTTAAAAATGCTTCTTTAGTTGCTTTGAAACTTTTTCGTGGTGCTGCTTTTATCGTGGGGTTTTTCTTGCTTAGTTGCAATTCTATGTTTCTTGTGTTTTTTTATACAGTTTCGTGAGTTTGAGGAATTTTCTTCACAGCAATTGATACATTTAGGTTTAAATCCGTCAATGAGTGCGTTGGGACAATCTTTTGATAAGTGATTTCCTGAACTCTTGGGTTTTTTTTAAACAGTTACGTGCCACGTGATTGAATTCTTGGCATACATAGCATTGCGTGATTAATTTGTTTACCTGTATTTTCCCCATTTTATTACTAGATCGCAACAGTAGTTAATTTTATTTAATTGTTCTTTATCTTCTAAAAACACTATTGCTAATGGAAGTTTAATCAGTCCTGTTTGTTTTTTTTTCTTTTTTTTTTTTTCGGTTTTTTTTTTTTTTTTTTAGTAAGTTTGCGAAGAAGTAAAGAGCATTGATTTGACATTCAAAAATAAGAACCAACTATTAAACACAGAGTATGATCAATGTTAACTTAATTGATGATCTAAAAAGGGTATTTTGTAAATAGATGTCATGGCTCATTAAAACGACTTTAAATAAACTAAAAATTATGACAAGTTAAATAAATCACAATCATGACTCAGTTAAGAGCTTTCTTAAAAATTGCATTAATGTAAAATATTAAGATATAGGAAGAGTTTTTTAATAGAGATAAAAAAATAAATATCAAAAGAATTTAAGAGTTATCGTCACAACTAATAGTTAATTAGCAATACATAATTTATCTTATGCAATGTAAAACGTTTATTAGACATTAAGAACAATGTTTATAGTTCCTGTTTCCTTTGAAGTCCAACCGGTGTTATAATCGAAGGCTATGAAACTATTTAATCAGGAGTAACATTTATTGCTTTTCGATTTATTGCTAATGGTTCATTATATGTTAGATGTTTAATTGGGTGCCACGCAGTCCTCGGATCTTTTAGGAAAATCGTATCGATCGGTTGCTAGGAAACGACTTTGAATAATAAAAAATTCTCGGTAATGATACTTTTTAATCGATGAAAATTAAACTCAACTTTTGGAATCGATACATCGCTAATATATATTGTTTGTTTTTGAAAGGGGAGATCATTATTTCCTAGGGTCATAGGAAACTAACTTTTCAATGGCATGCTACTGTAGTTATTTATTACTTATATGTAGGAACTATCTATTAAGATACCTCTTCATTTCCTACAGCACATTTATATATGTTCACAGTTCCATTTCTCCTTGGAGTTGTTAAGAAAAAGTTCAAAGGTTTAATCGTATAGCCTTTTTCTGCAAAAGTTACAGCATATCAATTTCATAAGAGGTATGCCTGAGCCAGTTTAAAATACCAGCGCATAATCTGTATAATATCAATTATTCCTTTCTTGAAATTCGGAAGGTCGTTGCCTATTTCGTAATCGTGTCTTTCCTTGCCGATTATTTTAAACCATATATTTTCCCACCAGAAAGAGCTTGTCTATTCAAATCTGGAAGTTAGACCACAACTATATACAGGGTGTCCCGAATTTAAATGGCAAAACTTCAAGAACTTATAGGAGACCGAAAAACTAAGACAAAAAGTCCTTTAGAGATTTGCTCGTTTTTGCTTAGTTTTAGAGAAAATCTCTAAAAAAGAAACAAAACAAGTTTTCATTTTCATACTTATTTATTTACATTTATATTTATGTTATGTTCTTTTTAATGTAAATATTGCTCAAGATGTTGTCCTCTTGCATCAATTACATCTAGCACTCACTTGATAAATTGCAGCTAAACATTGCTCTGATGTTATTTTGGTGCACTGCATCTATGATTCGGTCTCTTGATTTCTCTCTTGAGTTGATTGACACCGAATAAACTTTCCGCTTCAAGGTTTCCCATACGAAGAAACCAATGGGTATCATATCAGGTGATCTGGATGGCCAAGGTACTGCTCCTCCACGTCCAATCCATCGTTGTGGATAATTTATATCCAGCCAAGCTCAAGCAACTCTGCTATAATGAGCTGGACATCCATTGAGTTGGAACCACATTTCAATCCACTGCTGTAAGGGAATGTCATCTAAATAATTTGAAAAGTCGTTCTCCAAAAAATGTGTAAATGTGATACCATTCAATCTTCCAGGTAAAAAATATGATCCCACCAGTCATCCGTTTCCAAATTCCAAGCCAAACGTTAATAGAAAATTCATGCTGAAACCTATTCTCTCTAATAGCCCTGGGATTTTCAAGAGCCCATACATGATAATTTCTTTGATTAACAATTCCTCCTCTTGTAAAGGCAGCTACATCGGTCCATATAATTTTTAATGGAAATAAATTATCATCACGAAATTTGTCAAGAAACCAGTAACTAAAATTCAATCTCTTGACATAATCTTGAGGTAATAAATTCTGAACTTTTTGAAGATGGTATGGGTAGCGATTATCACCTTTCAAAGTTCGCCATATTGCTTGCCGCGATATTGCTAATGCGGCAGATGCTGTTTGGATGCTGGTCTCAGGATTGTTATCAAAGTGGTGTTGGACACAATTTCTTCTCCGATAATCTGCTTTTATTGCTGCCTGGAATCGGTCGCCTTCATTACGTGTTAAGAATGACCCAGTCTCTCGTAGTCTATTAAAAGTTAACGAAAAGACTCGTCGAGTAGACACTCTTCTACTTGGAAATCGGCGCGGATTTCCCTGTTCCAGAAGCAACGCTTCTAAAGCTTTACCGTTACAGAAACCATACGCAAAAATCATATCAGCGTATTCAACATTAGAATATGTATGCGGCATTGTGGCTGATGCTATTCACACAAAAATGTCTGAGTAACTGATTTAGGAATTATAATCATAGGAGGGAGCCAAGATGTAAACAAATAAAAGAATGTAAAGGATAACATTAAGTGTTTACATATCTCACTGCCTAGCCTGACGAAGTTTGAAAGGTTATAATCGCTACCTGTAACATTTTCGTTTTGCTTCTTTTTTTTTTTTTTTTTTGCGATTTTCTCTAAAACTAAACAAAAACGAGCAAATCTCTAAAGGACTTTTTGTCTTAGTTTTTTGGTACCCTATAAGTTTCTGAAGTTTTACCATTTGATTTCAGGACAACCTATGTACATAAATAAATAATCTTTCATAATTATTATTTCCAAGACTTATATGGAACCCTCAGACTAGGCTTAGCAGGCAAGATCTTAATTGGCGCTTCAGTCAATTGTATAGAATACTAAATAGAATTTCTCATATTTCCGTTAAAAACAAACTTCAAATATAAAAAAACCTCATCACTCAATATATTTGGGGCTATTGATTTGAACTGAAGAGGACAGTAAAACAATCGAACATGAAACACATTCAATCTAAAAAGTCCTTCGCACTATAAATTGTAAATAATCCATATTATGTGTTCAATAAAACCTTACATAACGTCCTCAGTATACCTTTTTGCCTTGTCCTCATACCCCTTAAACTTTTAAAATTCCATCAAAAACAATCCAGCCATCCTAACCTCCTGGCTAATTTATTTTCCAGTTCCTCACGTCCTTATAAACCTGTTCGAAAATTATAACGGCAATGGCCCGCAGACCTATTGTAAAAATTTATTTCATTGGAGTTCTAGCTATGGCCAGTTTCTCAACTTAAGTCCTGAGTGACTGTCACATCTTTCTCTCCGCCTCCTCTGCAGCTTTACACTAGTAACGCGGCTGAGAGAACAGCGTTAGGATTTGGGACCTACCTGGAATGTTTGTGTGTATTTTATATTAATATCGTATCCTAGCGGCTTCACTCGCTCTTGTAAGTAAAGAACTTGGATAATTTTAACTAATAATTGAAGCTTAATTTATTCATCGATAAAATTCTTCAATTGAAGTATGCGGTTGGGCATCATTTCTTTAATGATATTTCTACGCATAGCAGTATTTTTGTCAAGATTCGAGTGATTGCGCGGATGACAATAGTCCTCCACTGCTCTTAACATCGCTATTGTGTATTTCTTTTGGTATGGATGAATATGAAGAGCCTAGAGTCTGCAAAGGGAGGCTAGGGGGATAGTCTCAGTACCTCTGTTAGTTGCTATTTGATATTGTCGGTCTGTAATTCCCATTTGCTTTGGTTGGGTAACAATTGTCCTTCACCCGACCTTTCAATTTTTTTGTCTACATTAGCAAAATTAATAGAATTAGAGTTTGTTATAATTACATTGAATGCTCTCTACTATTTTTGAAGTATATTGCCATTTGATTGAATTATTTCGTTTGTCATCCACGCCACTTTCCCCGTAATTATTATTATCAACTTGGTATGTGTTGATAATTATCTACGTACTTTCTTTATATTTCATTATTTTGAGTAAATAATTTATTTTCCTTATCCTTTGTTAAGTATCTATGAATATAGAGGGATTAAAAAGATGCCTATTGCTAAAACACCGGAAAACTTAGTGGATGATGATAGTCATCCGCGCGACCTTTCTTGTAACTGAGCCATACGCGACCACTCGAGAAAATACAGTAAAAAGTTGGTGCAGGTGAGTTCAGTTGTTTTACCTTTGTAAACTCTATTGCGGAATGGCATTAACCACTATCGGTTGATTTTCAAACTTTCAATCAATTTCAAGCTCTACATAACATCATAGCTTTTTATCCTCTCATGAGAAATGGTGCTCGGGAACTATTGGACAATTTCCAAATTTCTAGGTTATCCACATATCACTTTCTTAATAAAAAATTAATTCACAATTAGTAGATTTTATTATTGCTAAACCCTCCTGAAACTATAACGATTATCTGTTTAAAAGTTATTACTGATTGGTTCATTATTCTTGGTTAGTGATCACAAAATAAAATGGCATGTCCTTATATATAATAATATAATTTGAATAAGTATAGTTTGATTACTTCTTAATTTTTTTTCATTATAATATTATTTTTTGATTTGATTTAATTTAATATTTATTATATTTAATAACATGTATAAATAAAGGCTTATGTATTGTTTATTATATTATTTTCATTGCAGATATTATATGAATTGAATCATTGTTCCATATTATTAATTGCCCTTGATTGGGGCAACTTGTAATGTTTATTCAAAAAATAATCTAAAAAAAAAATAATAAATTTTTATATCTTATCATTGATGCTGTATTGATTGACCAATACAAACCTATTCCTTAATTTACAAATATACAATCGACTATGCTTTACAAACAAGGATGTTTTACGGTTCGTTTCACACTTCAAGAGATACACTGGCTGGAAAAGATTCCACCAAAGGCCTAATATAAGTAGGTGAGGGGGTGAGAGTTGTCGTCAGTCACACTGTAACCTCGATACATCGATCTTTACCGACTGATCTCTACCGATTTGAGATTCGTCTTGGGCTTTCTAGACTATTCGAAGGAAAAAAAAAACATTTGAATGTTGGTTTTGGTATGTTTAGTAAGATCTGTAGATCTTATTGTACGATCGTGACCTTAGCTCATTATGTCAATATAATATAGAATTTCAGCAATATAGAATATTTATATAGATAAGTACAGATTATTCGATTCTTGAGATTTATTCATTTACTAACAAATACTACTAGCTATACAACTTTACAACTAGTTGATAAAATTGCTCATGCTTTTTTCTGTAACATTATTATGGTAACAGGTTTCTGTACGTTTTTCTAATTTATTGTTTAATATTATCTATATTCATTATTTTGGTAAGGTAATTGTTCTTGGATTTACATTATAACTATTTGCATTTTTACTAATTGATTTCATCCAAGTATGTTAGGTTACATAGTCATTATCGGAGGGGACTTGCTGCCTAGGATAAAGAATATTTTTTAGTTTCAATATCAAGTTAATTCTTAGATAACTACAACAGGAAACATATATTTTGTTGGAACTAGAATAGATGAATTATTTGCTTCTTTTATTGGAATTTTTTTTTATTTTAAGATTGGTTTCGAATGTGAAACATTCATCAGTTCTAAAAACATTCAAAAAAATTCGAAACATAGATTAAATATATTACAGATTTAAAAAATTAATCTATTTTTCGAGATATGTTTGATGTTTTTAGAACTGATGATTAATGTTGAATAATCGAAACTCGTTTTAAAATAAAAATTCTAACAGAAGTGTCAGTCTATTCATCACTCCTAATTGTATTGACCCTTCCATACCCACCAGGCGTAACTCAAGTGAGTTTTGGAACAGCTTGTTCCACATTGTTAAGACTTCGACCGTAGTTTTAACAAATTTATAAATACTTTTAAGCATTTGTCGATCCTTTCAATAAGACAATAGTGTACTAAATTGATCGGTCTATGCAAGATATTTTATAGAAAAAGATTTAAAGATGCTACCACTAAGTGGTATTTTTAACATAAATTTTAAATGAGTTTATATATATTTTACAATGTAAATAGAATGAAACGTTCTAATCGAGTTAATCATGAAAAAAAAAAAAAAAAAAATGTGATATATAGTTTATTTGTATTTTAAACATAGATGATAAATAGGCACGAACCTGTAAACTAGCAGTGACTGTACGCTCCTGCTACCTGGTGAAGCAATGCTGAACTAACACTTGGAAGCCTCACAGCGATGCTACAACTTTGCTTTTATGTTTAATTGTAACTTAAAATATATAAGTAGAATTAAATTTAGTATCGTATAGTCTTGTAGTATTGTTAAGTGGTGTATAAGAGATAATGAAGCAGTGGTGGGGTCTTTATGTCTAGTTAATATAAATGTATCATCAGCGTATGTTGCTGTTGGTGTATCTGGGCTAGGTGGCATATCGTGAGTGTAAAGAATATATAATAGTGGAGCTAATTAATTATATTTATTAAAATCAAAATTAAATGATTTGATTATAATTTATTTAAACATCAATCGAAAAAAAAAAAAAAGTTTTATACATGGTATTATATTCAAAGAAACTTTAACCTTATAAATTTGGAAAATATAATATGCTGATATTCTAATTAATGATCTGAGAACGATTTTATAACTAATCTTTAGGTATTACACAGAAACTTATGGCTAGAATTCATTACTACAAAATATATTTCATACATCGCGAACAGTTACCTATAAAAAACAAACAATACCAAACTAATTAGAGCGTTACATTTTTGAGAGTAAAAAACCTTTAAATAGAAATGTAGGCAAAAAGCGACTTTTTTTATTCAAGCCAATATCGCTCCTAAGTGGTAGGCAATTGCGACAAATGTTATATAACAAATATATTTTTCCATTAGACTTCTAATCTGAAAAGTGTCGGCAAATTTTCGATAGGAGCAGCACTAACAGAACTAGAGCGGGTCAAAAAAGCCCCAACAATTAAAAATTGTTGGCAAAATGTGACTCTTTTTTTTTTTCAAACCAATATACCTCCTAAACGGTAGGTCTTTGTGATAAATTTTATAAGCAGAAAATAATATTTATTCAATTTCTGATAAGGAACTTTTAGGCAAATCCTTCGATCCGAAATAGATCTAGGGCCTGTCAAGATGTTACATTTTTGAGGGTGAAAAAAACGTACACAAAAAAAGTATAGACTCCCTGTCATGAGACATATTTAAAATAAATTACACCTAATCTAACAAACATAATTGCGTTAGTAATTTTTTACTTTTTTTAAAATATAAATAATTAATATTACTATTGTTTCAACGAAATTGTTGGTATTACTATTATCTTATTTTATAGATTAACAAATGCTCAAAAGTATTAATAAAATTAATAAAACTATGGTCGAAGTCTTCACAATATGGAACAAGCAGTTCCAAAACTCACTTGAGCTACACTATGATGGTGTAGGTGGTATAGAAGGGTCAATACAATTAGGATTGGTGAATTTATTGCCGCTTCTATTGAGATTATTTTATAGGAAAACGAGTTTAGCATGATAAACATTGATTATCAGACCTAAAATCTGACTTAAACATAAAATCAGTTTAAAAAAAAAAAAGTTATGAAATGGTATAATTAATAAAATACATTGTTTTCAAGCTTAAAAATAAGTAATATTAAAAAAAAATCATAAGTTCTACAAGGCATATAGAAGGTATGTTTAATAAATAAATACATTAAAAATACCTAAACAATAAATAACAATATATCGGGGCTAATAAAACCTGATAGTCTATTAAAGTTTATTTTCCTAATAAAAATCAACGATGTTCATTTAAATTGTTAACTATTAAATTATTCAATATTGTTTCATTTATAATAAAATTTAAAATTATTTATTGATGCACAAAATATTTATTAATAAGTGAGACATTCTAAGTTTTTTTTTGTTTTTTTTAAATTTTTTTATTCAAAAAATGCAATTTATTATGTATTAATAAATCATAAATATCTTTATTAAAATAAATTCCTAATTCATAGTGTTTTCAATACAATCAGTACGGAATAACTATCATTTATTCAAAGTGTTAATTCTTGTAAGCATTTTAAGTGCATTGAATGAGCCATTGTTTAATTATTCAAGCCCCTTTAGTGACTAGATCGTCGCTCCTCGTTGTACTAATTAAACCCGCATAGCACGGCTGTACTGCGGGCCAGGGTGCACCAGGCGTTTACCTTGGCTAACTTATGTTTATTTCTACATAGAACAAAATTTAACAAAAGTTAAGTTATATATTTATTATGTATTGTTCTACAAAAAAAAAAATTATTTTTCTAAATTAATGATTTAATTTGATTAAATTTAATTTAGTTTAACCTGTCAATCAAAACAACTAACAATCAGAGAACTTGATGAAATACTGAATAGCTGTAAAAGGCATAATCTAAAAATTATATTAAAACATCATTCGTATTTGCTTCTTGGGGTATTGCGTTTTATTTTCTTAATTATTTATAAAAATGTATATCTGTAATTAAAATATATCAAGGCATTATTGTTCCTAACTAATATAACTAACCAGTCAGTCGTTAAAACCGTAATATTCCCAAGGTTTGTAAACAAATTTGACTTCATGCGAGTAATAGTTAAAGGAATGATGGAGAAGAAAACCTATTTTTTTGTATTTTTTTTTCATTGTATATTATGTTTCTATATAGATATATTCAAAGTTTTCAAATTGCGTATTGTTTTAAAAGTTCTAACACAGTTGGTATTTTTAGAGTAATTACATTTTTTTTTAAATCCAGGGATATGATATAGTGAGAGAATAATATAATTGATTTTTTTCACTCTGTAATTTCAAAAAAACTGATTATTTTTCCTTTCACTTAAAATGTTATCTTTTTTTTTTTTTTTTTTTTTTATTTGAATAGGAAATTTATCCTTGGTGGTACCTCAGAAAAAAAAAGTTTCTTTAAAGAGGAGTAACGGAAAATACAATATTTTAAGGGCAGAGTAAATTTAGTTTACGTGTTCGCCAGCAGTTCTAGGCTGTTCAATAACCCAGTGGAAGCTGTCGTTACTAGCCGGCATAAAAAAATATTCTCCAAGATAAGAGAGGAAAAATTCTACGTATTATGGATCATAAAATTTCCATAAACCGTAGGCCATAATAAATACAATTGGAGGCCGTTTTAATATCAAAGTGGCCATTTTACATGAAAATTTCCGAAGGAAAAGGGGCCACAAGGTTGCTCTAATAGTGGAAATGTAATTCGGAAAATTATGTTTAGTCTTTCTGCTCGAGTCAGTTGTTTATTTTATTCAAATGTCTGAGTCAGTTGCTATGAATATCTTGAGTCATAACTTAAAGCAGTGATTATATTTTTTAATTTATTTTTATTACATATATGTATATTACGTTATATATATAAAAGTTTTTTCATACACAAGGCAATAGGTCATATGGATGACAATGAATCTATTTACACAAAACGAAACTAAAAAGAAAACAAAAATAATATAACCCTACAAAAATACTCTAAATTTTAATAAATTATAATATAAAATAAATTAGTACAATGATTTTAGCAAAAATAAACTCATGTAGAGAAAGAAAAAGTAAAAAATCTTAAATACAATCACACAATATATACAATATTTACAAGTATCCCAGACGAATCCAGAGCTATACTTTTAATATTACTAACACTGCTTTTTTGTTTAAATGACCTGATAAACATTCCCGAAAGCCTCATTTTATATTTGTTTCCCAAAAAATTAACCTGTGTAGTCCTTCTCCCTTTCACGATGGATATATATAAGATATCTGTTAGATCTCCACAGGTGATTACTAATTGTTGGTTTCTTGGATATGTATCTTGAAATTTAATTATTCTTTTAGGTTTATACTTGATTATTTTTGGTATGTTTTAAATATTATTATTTAACAATTTTTCGTTTATTCATTGATTCTTATAATTCTTTCAGACTAATAAAATCTGATATTTACTCTTGCCTGCTTTTATCAATCCTACATATATATAATCTATGTAACAAAGTGCTGATGTGTTTAAAAGTTTGTATATTTTAGAACCGAAGATGAATGTTTTCCATTCGGAACTAGTTATCTAATAAAATATAGAAGTGGCAATTAATACATCAATTCTAATTGTATTGCTCCTCCTCTACTATCATGCGTACCTCAAGTGTATCAGGGAATATATTTATTCATTTCTCATTTCAAGACCAATAAAGGGCCGTCCTTCATCGTCAGGTTCACCGACGCGACCTCTCTCTTACCAGGGCCGTCTGATTGCTGATGCTATAAGGAAAGATTTTGTCAATCATTTACCGACTTTGGTAAGAAAGTACAAACACTGTTACTGGCCAAACAACGAGTTTGATTGTTAGTTTTACCTCTTAAACGAAATTGTTTTACACAATTAGGAGACTAGAGGTATATTGAGATCATTGTGTAAGGTTTTGTTGCAGACATGCAGACGGAGCATTTACAATAGTGCATAGGAATTTGGATTGGAAGAATTGAGTGCATTCGATAATCTATTGGCTTGATGTGTCTCTCACATTTCAAGTCTATAGGACCAAATAGGTTTACTAGTGGTTCTGTAAATGAGGTGTTGGTAGTCAACGGAAAGATGAGATCTCATACCTATTTATTAGTCGGTATGATTGGCTGAAGTTTCTGATAATTTCTTGCCTTTAAAGTCTAGTGTAAGAGTTCCATGAAAGTTTTTTTGTATAAGGAGAACCTGGATATCGAACTGTGTCACCTATGAGTAGCAGAATATAATTGATATAAACAAGACAGCGCACCCATGATTGTTTTATTTTCAGGATAACATCTTGGTGTTTATTTGCCTTTGCCCATCGTTGTTTATTGTTTGATTTTACATAGGAATATCTTTTTTTCAAGTCTTCTTTAGCCTCTTTATTACGCCCATAGGGGATAAGGAGAAAATGCTCATAATAGTCAAGTTTTTCATTTAAAGTTGGTACATTATGACTCTGTAGTTGGTCAAATATGTATTGACAAGTCACTACATTAGTACCCAAGGTAGTAGGTAGACCTGAAACAAACAAACAACAATTTTAATACAAAATAACGCACAGTCAATATTTCCTATATTTGACAAGGAGCCTTTCAAAAGGGCTTAACTCAAAAAAGCGCGATTTCGCGCAGCTATTTCTTATGGAATTAGTTAGTTACATATATGAACTATATAGTATTATGAAAATTATTACAGGGACAGACTCATAAGTACATTAAAAAAGCACTCGAATTTAAACATATCTAAAAAAATAAATTTTGGACAGAGTGATGTTTGTCGTGTTGAAAATGAATGAGAGAGAAAGTTAATTAAATTTGTCTGTAACGAAAACAAATTGTTCTTTCCTGTATTATCGCAATCCATCACAGTTAAAACGAAAATATTAGCTCGAAATGAATGATGCACTTTGGAAAGTTACAAGTCTAGGAGAGCGCCGAGACCCGACATGTACACACTTGTTCACTATCGAATTCCGACTGATCGAAAGTCGACTCCCGCGCTTCAAAGGCGAGGGGAGATGATGTTATATTGTACATAGAACTGTTGACTCACCAATTGTATAGATACCTAACCATTATATTGATTCTTAAAAAAATACTTTTGGCCGGCTAAATCATTAAAATCTATGTGTGTGCAGCGGGATGCGCGGCATTGTGTAAAAGTAACATGAGTGCATTTCAATTCGTTTACTTTGATCCTCGGGCTATCTTCAATCTATACAGGTGCCTTGAAGATAATTACGATTATATTAAGATTCAAGTTTATAATATTAACATTTTTAAATATATTATGATAGTTACAATCCAAAATTTATGGTGATCAAGCACTGTAAGTTACTATAAATGTAGTTAGAATAAACGTCGTTTGGTTTTTATCATAAACTTGGTTACACACACGCACGCACGCACGGGTTTAGGGAAACACTGGAGGTTTACCGAGTCGATGTTTCGTTATGATGTTGTCCTGGTATATCCGAACTCCAGTAGAGTCTCTCCATTGGAAGTCGTTCCAACAAAGACCACCTTTCAGAACAGCCTGCAGTAACCGGCTGAGAAATGTAATTTATTCATAGTGCACTGGTAGGCGAGGCAAGGCCATTCCCATTTCATACCGACACTGCAATTTTCACTATCACGGAAATTTTGCAAGCCTACAAATTTCCGCATTAGCTGATGACGTTACCTCTGGCATCCTTTCGGTACGATTCAATCTGGGGGGGAACTCTACTTGATGTTATCCAGACTTTGCTATATTGCTATCTGGATTAACCTTTTTGGTGTAGCTATAAATTGATAGTAGTCTTCGAGAAATAATTAAAAAAATACAGCTTACATCTTATGTTATTTTTTAATTTTTACGTAATAGTTAAAACTGAAGTTATAATTATTTTAATGCCCTATCCATAAAGTTTACTAACACACCAATAAATGTTCTACTGTATAAAGTCCCTAGGTGGATGGAAAAATGGAAGGTTTAAGGAAACCGTTATGCACCTATGTACATAAGGGTTACTTGCTGTTTTGCGTCCAGGAGTAGTGTTTCTTCAGGAGGAGTGTTGGGAACTGGAGGTATGTCGAATCGCACATGAATTTCCCGGGGAATCGGGGGTCCATATTTACACCAAGAAGAGTTCCCTTTTTTACACCAACTCCACCTAAGAAAAGTAGCTACTATCACATTTAATCTAAAAGCATGCGTGAATAAAGACGTACTTCAAAAAGTAGCTTAAGATCTCCGCTTTCCGGATATCACTGCGAAATTATTTTTAAATAGACATATGAACATAAAAAGAAAACAATTTTACATGTCCCTCAAAAGTCTGCAGTCCAGAATAAATACCACTTTGCACAATAACTTACGCTGCATCCACACCAGTTGAAAGAATGGTTCCAACTACTCTCGTATATCTTATATTAGCAAATGGCTCCACCCACAGTCCTCGCCGCCCATCTCCCATAGCCTCTACAAAGAGGTGCCCATATTTACAGATTCTCCTCTATACAGGGTGTGTCCCTCATAGTGTAAAAAAAAAAAATAATGGGCGAAATTAGATCATAAATGAAGAAAAATGCCGCAGACCTAAACTTTCTATTTTAATCAGTATCAGATATACGATAATTTAAAGATATTTTTGAGGCAACTTCGTTAGAGGTAGCGTCGGTTTATTCATTCTTGTATTGCTTTTGAATAATGTGGAGAAGAATCATAGTGTTGGAAAATCATATTTTGCCGAACTTCAGGTAGAATATCGTGATTAAGTTGTGGTAGAATATTTAGTAACAAATTCTACTAATTCTTACTATTCAGTCTGTACAAACTTTGATTTTCCAACACCAATCGACATAAGTATAATAATGAATTAACCAACGATACTCCACATGGATAGGTAGAAATGTAAAAACAGACACATCTGCCCATAACATTACCTCAAAAAGTAGCACTCTTCAATATCATCTGCATTCTTAGGTCTATTCATTGGGTTTTAAGTCTTACATTGAAAATCTAATAAAATAATCCTAAATAATAATTATAATAAAATTAATAAAAGTAATAACGTAAAATCCTTTGATCTGGTTTCGCTATATTGACAGTTTTCCTTTATTTTCTATTGAATAATCATTTTTTTCTGTGCTTCTTATTTCAATAAAGAGATTATTGATAGAATTTACCTAATAACTGTCACGTAAAATGTATTAAGCAATTAATCGGGAGGAATTGTTTCTTTTTTATTAAAGCCAAGTACTTTGCACTGCAAACAGCATTAAGACTTCTAGAACATGCTAAACCTCAAAACGTTTAAGTTAAAAAAAACACAAAGAACCACTTTTTTTCATAAACCAAAGTGTGGCATTATCTCGACGGATAACCGACTCATCTGGTCTGGAACTAATTTATTTGGTGGCTGACCTTGCTAGTGCTTGGGCATTATCTCTTCTGACGTCGTACTTGCTTTAAAAAAAAAAATAAATGGCCTTATAAAACCACTCAAGTCACAAAGAATTTAAGATTAGTCAAAGCAAACATTGCCAAACAAAGTATCAACAAAAACATTCTTAAATGATTTTCTATGAAAATTGGAAATTAAGAGTTGTGTTCGTGCTCTTGTTTCCAACAATCTTTTATTCACCCCCCCCCCATTCTTTTTTAACTTGGATCAATAACTATTTTTTCAAAGATATAAGCTTTAAAATTTTTAAAAAATTCTGAATAATTTAAAAACATTTATTTTTTTTTAACAATAATAAGTACGATCTTTGCAAGCGTTTCGTTGTAGGTCAAGAGTAGATCGACTTTACCCCAACTCTAAGGATAGTGTTTGGTCGAGGTGCTAGGGCAGGAGAAATAGTCTGATCAAAGAGTTTTGGCTACACTTTTGGTTCTACCCCTCATGCATTAGCTAACCCTAAGCACCAACTTCGTTAACTGTCTTTAGTTAAGTGCATTTTAACTTTATCTTGAAGGTCACGTTTGGTTCATACTAGTTTTAGACGGTTGTACTTTTTTCAAAAAGCTGGACTTAAAAAAGTTATTGGAAAAAGTTATGGGCTTAAAAGAGTTATTAGGAATCAAGTATGAAGTTGGGAGACTAGGGGATTTAAGTGGGTAAAGATTATACTATTAAAGGATAAATATCTGGTTTGTGCCAAATCAACAAATTTTTGTACATTAATATTATTATGGAAAAGTTTATTTGTGACATAAGGAGTATTGAGGATTTAAGATTCAAAGGAATGGATTTGAAAAGGATTGAAGGCTTAGTGGAGGAACAATTTTGTTTAATTACTGTTACCTTCACTATGATCCACATGTCGTAGCACATATTCATCTATTTTTTTTTTAATAAAAACTCATTTGAAACTAAGAAAATTTTATTATAAATTTTAAGCTCTATATAACACTATGACATTGTAACCTCTCACGTCTGTAACCTATCACTCAGTTTTAAAACATTAATATTATCCACATATTATCGCTTTTTTAGTAACAACCTGGTTGAAAATCAGTAGATTTTATTATCTCTAAACCTTCCAAGAACTATTAGGGGGATGTGATTAAAATTTGGTACAGATTGGTTCAAAAGTTTTCGTCATCAGTGAACACGAACAAAAAATTGCTTTTGTCCAATAATTTTATACAATAATTTATATATATATATAGATATATATATATATATATATATATATATATAAGGGTTTCTAATATATATATATATATATATATATATATATATATATATACATCTTATGCTTTTTTATTTGGCCTCTAAGAATATTTGTACTATTTTTTTTGTAGTCAGGTTTTTTTTTTTGTTCATTTATTTTTTAAACTTTATTTTCAAATAATTTTTACATTAATTATCTTTTGGACGTTTCAATCCCGACTGACCATTTCAGAAAATGAAAAGATACAAAATGTAAAATTCTCTCTCAGCATGGGTGCTCACCCAATAAATAATATTATCGAAAATTGAGCTACATACATAAAAAAAAATGTTCTTCTTTTTTGGATATCTGTTTTTATTGTTTTTAATTTCAAAAATGGAATATCTTTAGAAGTTTTGCATAACTTTTAGTTACGTTTAAGGAACATAGTTGTATTTTAAGTTCAGATAAGGTTATGTATTTTTAGTTATAAAAAAAAGTTATTTACTTGGACTTCCAAATCTCAACCGGGGCTTTACTGGATCTTCGGGGTGCCAAACTTTGTACGTAGCTGAATTTTACCTTCTATTAGTTACTGGTTGAGTACCAATGTTGAGAAACATTTTTACGTTTTGTATTTTATTAAAAGAGAATTAACAAAGCAATTGAAATAAGTATTAATTGGTTGAAATAATTTATAAAAAAGAAAAAAAAAAAAAGTAGTTACATAACATATTATATTATATATTACTATCTAGAAGAACAACACTTTCTTAAAAAAAGAGGAAGAACGAGTAGATGGTCGACGTCCCTGCATTCTTTCCTAGAGGGCAGATATCCCCTCCAGCCTATTCCAGGTCCTGGAAGAGGATTGCGGGATTATAACGACGGAGGGTGCCTCCCCCAACCCACCGTAACAAAATATTTGTTTTTATCAATCAGCCTCTCCGCCTTGTGCAAACCGGAAAACTTATATAGTCAAAGTTTCCGCGGAGGGTCGTCTCATCTTCCTTGGAGGTAGATTGGTTCTGGTTCCCTCAGGGCCGGTAACTGGATCATCTGCAGCTGTCTCTTCAGGAACTTGTAGGATGTGCTTGTTCTCAGGGGTTTCGCATGACTACTCGTGGCAAGTACGTAGCGAGAATATGCAAGCAATACGTCTAAGTTTGTGATAAAAAAATAAAATAATAATAAATAATAAAAAAGGATTGCTGTAAACCCTTGAGCTTTTATCTAATTATTTTTGTAAATTTTTAAGGAAAAAGAAATCCAAACAAATCTTATCCAAATAACCTTTGTTTCATGTCTTAGAGCTACTACTTCTCGTCCTACAGTTTACTTCGATAATATTCCATTAATCCCTTTTGAACAGATCTGCTATCTAGGGACTTTGGGTAAACGTATTTGAATCTGAATACAATACTAAAACAAAACGAAACTGCCCGTCGACATTAACATTTACTGAACAAGTGTTCACATCTTCCAATTAATCACAAAATACTAAATCACATGATAGTAATCAGATCTATTTGGATATACGGAGTAGAGCTTTAGGACTTCACTAAATCACTTCATTTCAAAAATGGCAAAGGAGGTTCAATTATATAACTCTTAAGTATAGCATATAAGATGTAATAATATAAACATGTAAATAAGATGTAAATGTACATGAGTGTGTTAAAATTTTTAATGTTGATTGTTTTTATTTATTTATTTTAATTTTAATTTTTTTTTTTTTTGTACAAAAAGCTCTCCATTGTAAAACTCTCTCAAGAAAGGCAAAAACTGTTGATCTATAAATCTATAATAAGACCAATGTAAGGCAGTGAGACGTGGACTCTCACTAAAGATATCGGAAGAGCACTGTTGGTCTGGGAGAGAAGAATATTGAGAAGGATCTTTGGTGCGGTGAGAGAGGAGCACAGGTGGCGGATAAGAAGCAACGCCGAGATCGCACTATTGTATGGTGAGCCTGACATACTCTGCGCTATCAAGAAAGGCAGGCTTAGATGGTTGGGATGCTTCGAAAGAATGGAGCCCAACAGGCTGCCAAAAATAATGTTTAAGGGTGCACCAGGAGGAAAGAGGAAGAGAGGCAGACCCAGGCGAAGATGGATAGATGATCTGGAGGAGGATTTGCGAAGGCTGGGGAAACGAAATTGGAGGAACCTGGCGAGGGACCGAGAGGAGTGGAGAAAGATAGTGGAAGAGGCCCAGGTCGTGCAAGGAATGTAGTGCCCAAGAACAAACAAACAAAATTTTTTTTTTTACTTAACTTTAAGTTTTAATTTTTTTTTTTTATTTATTTCTTCTTTCTACTTTTTTTCTCCTAATTTAATTGTACTACTGATGTGCTGATTTAACTAATCTCAGCACAATTGTACCTTTTATTGTGCACTTTAATTATTCTTAGGGGACAGTCTGTCCCAGAATAAAGTTTATTTTTTATTTCATTTCATTTCATATACTCTCCATCCATCCAGGTAAGACCCTTATGGCTCTCTTGCCACGTTGTCATCTTATTTAAAAATCCTTTTTCCTGAGAATAGGAAAGTTATTTTCCCGAAACATGTGGTAATAACGTATATAATTAATTAAATTAACAATCAATGATTATTCGAAATGAATAAAGTTATAAAGATTTCAAACGTGACTTTTTTAATTCAATATATATATATATATATATACTATATATATATATATATATATATATATATATATATATATATATATATATACTATACAATACATAAAATATTGCTCCTAAACGGTATGTCCTAGCTACAAATGTTACATTTTGTGGGTGAAATAACGTTACGCAAGAAACCTATAGATCCCCAGCAAAAAAAAAAAAAAAATAATAATAATAATAATATGTAATGAAAAAATTTTAATTTAAGGAGTATATCCTATACTTATGTGTTAATAATCCAATTCATCTCGTATCCAATACAAAATCATTCGAAAAATCCTCTTTGCTCCTCACTTTGTTACAAGCAAAGAGTTATCTCAAAGCATTCATCTATCATTTAATAGTAAAATCCGTCACAATTTCAAACTACTAGTATATCAAAAACTTTTTTTCCGATCCCATTCTAAATAACCATCGTGGTAAAGCCAATAGGAAGGGGTGCCCATATTTACACCTTTTCCTTTATGTAAATACTATTATACAAAAGGACAAGCTACTTTTCGTTTGTGATCAGTAATAATAAGAACTACTGAACAATCGGTACCAAACTTAAACTGTATCATCTTCAGGAAGGTTTAGAAATAATTAAATTTACTAATTTTCAATTAAATGTTCATTAAAAATGCAATACATTTGTGAATTCCGGTGAAGTATGAAAATCGACCGATAGGTGGCGAGCGCCATTCTGTAAGGCTTGCCGCAAGTTGAGCCGCAGCTTCGTGACTTGAAGCGCTGTGATTCACAGTGAGTTTCTGTTACACCGCAGTTACACCGCAGGCAGTGTTCTATGTCCGTGGGGCTCCGCGGAACGCAGTTTGCATGCCGCATTTTGTCACCGACTGTCACCGTGACTTTTGTAAAAATGGAAGAAAAATGAATTGAGGCTGTGGGAAATCATCGCCTGTTGCAGATATGTGAATACAAGCCATGAAGAATATGAAAAATAATCTGAAGGATGAGAAACGGGAGGAAGTGGCCAATTTTCTTACTGTTAAAATAAATGTATTCCAAATTATATTCTTTTGAGCTAAGCTCACAAAGTAATGTATTGTTTTATTACATAAATATTTAATATGTGCAATTGCAAACTGTCAAATCATTTGAATAAAACTTTTATTGTTATATATTGTGCAATACACAAGCTGTCTTCACAACGCCAACAACAGTATCCACCTAAATTTCAAATGGTGGTGATTTGTTTCTTTAATATATCATATACTTCTTTAAATTGGTCACGGGATAACTGAAAATAGTTGGTAATTTTTTCATTATTTTATTCTTTTGTTAAGGCGAATTCTCTATGATTTTTTCTTCTCCCCAAAAATAAATTTTTCGTTTGTTTCAACTTCGTAAGACAAGCTGTAACTATTTCCTCATTCTTAAACTCATTTTTAAATTCGGATTCTGAACTTAAATCCATCAGTACTAGCTCATTCAAAACCATTTCGCTACACCATGTGCTACCAGCCATGATCGGCATTTTGAATCTTTAGGCCAGCCACTTCAAAATTTTCCCTTTTTTTTTTACTGCTGGTATGTGTTTTTTAAAATATAATTATTTATATAATAGGGGGCATTTTTTCACCCATATTGCAGTGAATTATGTCACATTATATTCCTGAACATATCACCGGTCATACGTTCGTTTATGAGCACGAAAGTTCCAACACAATAAGCTGAAAATACAACCATCACCGTTACATTCTTACCACCTGACTTAAAAATTGGTATTTGCTAGTGAACATTAATCCTTGTATCTCTATGTCATGTTACATACTGCCTCCTATCACGAGCCACCAAACGGAATTTTCGTTCGTCAAAATACACCTTATTTTTCCGCTTATTAAATGTCCAATGAATATACTCACGGGCAATTTAATCTCACTTTAAACGGTGTTAATAGAAACCAAATATTTAAAAAACTTCAAGTAGCCGGAAACTTTGAACACCACTGTATGTTTTCAAGTGATCTTCAACCACCTAATCTTACAATGGTACCAGGTTAAAATCACGCTATACGTAAAACTATCATTGAGGCTATAATTCTCCGTGGAACAGCGACTGGAAAAAAAACCTCATTTATTCCTAAAATCCCAAAGATTCCTATTTCAATTCAAACGATTAAATGTACAATTTTTTTTTTTTTTTTTTTGTTCATTAATATTTACAACTGAATGCAATATAAAATAAGTAAATTTAAGTAATTATACTTACTTGTGAAGAATTACTCGCTAGTAGCTAGATTAGAAGGTCTGTTGGCTATCTTCTTCTCAGATGCCTCGGTGGGTTATCAGGAATTGAGTGTGAAGCAAGTTGGAGCCTAATGGATTCAAGTGGGTATAGATTTAACTGGGAAAGGATGGGTATCTAGTTTTTGCTAAATCAGCAACACATGGAACATTAAAGACTTAATGGATAAGTTTGTTTGTGACATATTAAAGAGCATCGAGGATTTTACGAATGTTTTTAAATTGATTGGATTAGATACGAGAAGAATTTAAAGATTTAGTGGATCAAACTAATGATATAATGAACAACTCCATATATCCAAATATGTCTGTTTTGTATATGTGTCTTTTGCAATTAATAGAAGCTTTGAACGTTTGGCAAGTAAATGTTGAAGTAGTCTATAATAGGCAGTTTCTTGTAGTTTTACTCTTGTTTGTGGATCCAAAATGTGCGATTAAAATTTCTTTGGATATTACAACTATCAAATTACAAGGCCAGATTTACAAAAACGTTGGAATGTAATATTTGACTCGCTGTTTCTTTCCCATTCAATAACATGTAGTGCTTTCCAGAACTGGTGGTTCTGATCAAATCATTCTCATATTAGCAGGAGAAAAAACTCGAATGTAGTTAATTCGGATGGCTTATGAATTTATTTTTTTCCGTTTTGCTTGCATTCAATAATACAAGATTTAATTGATAAACAAATAAAACTTCATTTGGATAGTTTTAACTAATATATGTGTAAGAAGCCGCGAAGGGGAACGCTAGTTTTTTATATTTTGAAAAACTAAACCTGCATTATTTTTTTGACAACCCAATGTAATATCTATTAAAAATATATAACCTGTCTAATTATACTTCATTATATGCAAACAAATGATATTTACTTAACCTGATTAATTAAATGAGGAGATGGAGGTTGAAGGAGCAAAGAAAGAGGCGGAAGGGGTGCAAAGAAAAGCCAGAATTTCAATGTACATTCCTCGGGTGGAGTGAAGAAACTTTGATAATAATAGCACATTCCCTCCCCCCTCCCCCCCCCCCAGAGGGCGGTATAAACAATAGCGTGATTTAAATTCATAAGGAGTTGGCCCTGTCATTAGAGTTTCTCGCTCTTCCCGTTAGAGGGGGCTGCTCTTATTAACCGATGCAAATGGACCTTCTCTCGATGAAACACCTGTGGCTTTCTGTATGTGACTCTTCTTATCTAGGAAAACAATTACATCTATGTTCTTATAACAGGATTTAATATTATAGCATGAAACAAAAAGTTTTAAATAACTGTAACAGTTTAAAAAACATTATATTTATATATACATGCAGCAGAACCAAACTAATCTGATCCCTAAGGGACGAAGAGGTAGGGTGGAACGGCTAAAAGTTGGATTAACCGGAGATATCTATGAAGCATATTTGTTTCATAGTTCGAAGTTTATTGTTGTTACTAACATACCCGTCGCCAGCTTTTATAAATAATTATCGCTTAGATAATTTTATCTAATAATTGAAATTGTATTTGTTTATTGATACCAATCTTGTATTAAAGTATGCAAATGAGTATTGTATCTTCAATGATATTTTCATGCATAGCAGTAATATTTTACTTCGTTACAATTGCTCTAATTAGCTGCTTAAAGGTTACGTTAAAGCAGAATTGGACATCCAATTATTAATTATAATTTACGAGTAGCTAATCCAGCGGCTTATTGTCTTTAAATCAAAGGATCGATATTTTGATTGGGTAATAATTTATATTTGGCTGAAATAATTTTATTTATTTTATCCGGTTGTATTTTAATTTCTAAATATAAAAGTATAGAACCGTGATACAAAGTTTCTTTCTGCCATTAAAACATTGTACATTTAAATTTTTACTGTTGAAAACTTTATTCTTGTTAAATCTTCCTAGAAATAAATAAAATTATATAGTTAAAATTTGTTACAGATGGGTTTAGCGTGGATTTTAGCACCTTCTATGACTTCAAATACCCGTATGTGTTTCGATACACATGAATAAATATTTTTGGACTAAAATCGAAAAAGTTTTTTGTCAAGACCGTATCCAAGCTAAATTTGCTGGGATTGAATTGATTTGGTGTTTTTACATTAGACGCGGAATTCAATTATTAAAAAATACTATATACTATATCACTTTTTAGTAAAACATTAATCGAAAATCAATATATTTTATTATTGCTATGCCTCCCTAGCAAAGATGATGTAGTTAAAATATGGTATAGATTGATTCAGTAGTTTTCGTTCGTGGTTAGTGTTCACAAACGAAAATGGCCTCCCCTAGGCTGAGTGTGCCCTAGCAAAGATGATGTCAAGTTAAAATATGGATATAGATTGTACATATATTTCAATAAAATGGCTGGGCGTGGTTCGTGTTCACCAACGAAAAAAGGGCTTGTCCTTTTATATGATTGTATAGATTTTAAAAGTGATATACAGTGGCTGACAGTCAAAATGATGCTAATGAAGCTTTATATTTCTGATGCTAGTTGCTTTCAATTTGATAAAATTTAAATGCCAATCCACATGAAAGCATAAATAATGATTCATGATGGTTGTCATAGATTAAATTTATATAATCAAGTCAACTCAACAAATTAAAACACAAATTCTTCATTAAAACTCGTAGGGTCTTGGTCACAGTTAAAAAGATGCAATATTTACTTACATGGAATTCTTGGCTACCGAGTTTTCTATTTTTATTCTTTATATTAAAACAAAAAAAAAAATGACATGAATACAATTAATCAGTCTTGTTCGAGCTTTTGCTGTGGGTGCGCATAAAACTATTTGTGAACGAGAAAAAGTAATTTTCTAAGAAAATGCCTATTTAAGAATTTTAAAATAGGCAAAACACTAGAAATCACCTCTATTATCAATAGGAGTTATGCGATCGTTCAACATATTATTGACCGTTTAAGAAAGGAAAACGGAATTATAAGAAAACCTAGGGTGAGTGCAAATAAAAGGTTAAACTAGGAATGATGAAAGTTGGATTTGTACCAAATAAAAAAGAATCCAAAATTAAATGTTCCAAAGTTGGCTACATTTAAATAAAACGGTATGTGCTGAAACCATTCGAAAGGTCTTAGGAAAAAAAAAACCAAACCAAGAGTTGCAAGGCAAAAACCTTATATCAATGACAAAGCCAAAAACGTCAGAATCAATTTTGCTAAGGATTATTTAACAAAAGACAAGGACTTCTGGAAAACTGTTTTATATTCGGATGAGTTAAAATTTAATTTGTTTGGCTTTGATAGAAGAGGTATCATCTGGAGAAAGGCAAACGAAGAGCTCCATGAAAAAAATCTTCGCCCAACCATCAAACATGGAGGTGGTCATGTTATGGTTTGGGGGTGTATGACTACCTCGGGGTTAGGAAATCTTCATTTTATTAAAAAACTATGAATAAACATTTATATTGTTACATCCTGAAAAAAAATGTTAAAGCAAGTGCAACCAAGCTTAGAATAATAAATAATTTTGATAACGATCCCAGGCATTTTTGTTATCATGCAATTGAACAGTGTTTATATCATTGCACCAAAACAATAAAAAACCCCCCTCAACTCAACATAGAGAATTTATGGAGTAAATTAGAAACCGAAGTGAGGAAACATGAGATATCAAACAGAGAAGATCTCAAATAGGCGCTTCAAGAAGAATGGCAGAAGATAAGTCCATCTTACACAGAAAAGCTTGCCTTATTAATGCCTAATCGTTTGAAGGAGGTAATAAAAAATATAGGCTTACTTACAAAGTATTAAAGTTTAAAATATTATTGTTTTTTAGATGTTTTTAATTTTGCATCATTTTCACTGTGACCTTACAAATGTATATTGATTTATGATTTTTTTTTTTAATTTTATGATTTAATCTAAAATAAATTATAACTATTGTAAACTGTAGCCTAATGTTCGTACTGTATTTTTGTAAGCAAAGATTGTTGATAATAAATGTTGGCTTGATATAAAATAGTTTTTTTTAGTAAATCGCATCATTTTGACTTTGAGCCACTGTACGAACGTACGGACGAACAACACCAAGAGCGTTGTAGATTGCTGACAAAGTTGGAGTTTTGAAAAGGTCTTCTCCAGTCTCATCGATTCCATCGGTCTTTTCCTTCTTACTCTTGTTTAGAACAGAAGCCACGATTGCTTCTTCAGTCAGTTCCTCTCCTGTAAGGATGTTAGCATCGATATTTGCGAATGCCTATGCATCCCCGTGAAAATCAAAATCGAGATTTTAGGCCCATTGATTAAAATGTGAAGTAGAATCGTCGTCATCTTGATCGGTACCAGTTTCATCTACATTCCTAAAACCGTGTTTGAAGCAGTTTTGGATAATTATTGGAGTGACGTCGTCCCAGGAATCGGAAATCATTAAAATTGCATCTAGTAGGGACACTTTAAAGTTTTCAGACTGGTCTAACATTTTTAAAACCAAACGTTTACGGAATTTCACTTCGAGGGACCTGATTACTCCATGGACCATTGTTTGTAGCACAGATGTTGTATTTGCTGGTAAAAAATGCAGTTTGATATGTTTTAGTTTCGAGACTGGTGGATGGGAAGGACAGGTGTCCACAGTGAGAAGAATTTTCTTTTTCCATCTTCCGAGTTCTTCATCCCATTGTGTGAGCCAGTTGGAAAAAATTTCGTTTGTTATCCTCGCCTTTTCATTGTTGGTATAATCAACTGGTAATTTCTGAACATTTTTGAAGCAAACCGAAGATTTCGATTTTCCTATTATCAATAGTTTTTCTCATCCAATCCTGCCATGTTGGTGGTAACTAAAACTGTAATGCGTTATTTGGAATGTTTCCCTCCATGACATGTTTCACCTTTGAACTTAAAAGTGTTGTCTGTATAAAATAATCCGGTTTCATCTGCGTTGTATATGTCCTCATCCGTGTTATTTTGTCAAACTGTAGGCCTGATGTTTTGAAGCCAATTCTCGGTTACTCCGGCTGGAACACTTGATGATTCTCCACTTATCTTCCCGAAAACGATGTTGTGTCTCTCTCTGAACCTCATAATAAAACACTCAAAGTCTACTTTTTCCAGCAAAACAGCCCATTGATTAGCTTTTTCCTGTAGAATTGGGCCGTTGATGGGTATATTTCGGCTTCTTTGTACCTCAAACCATTTGATAAGGGCGTCGTCTAGATCTTGATGTTGGCTGTTCTTAATTTTTTTTTTTTCGAAGTCACATCTTTTTCAAAAGTTTCTTTTATTTTGTCTCTGGATTTCCAGATTGTCGATATTGTAAACTGGGAAATTTGAAGCTCTGAAACCAGATTTTTAGTTGATTGTCCTTTCTTAATCCGATATATGATTTTTACTTTTTATTCAATAGAAAACGCACGTCGTTTATTCTAAGTCATTTTTAGTACGATTTTTACACCGAAAAAATGCCAACGGAAGCAATTGAAAGACTAACTAGAAACAAAAACAAAAAAGATCAGTCGCAATAGTAACACTAGAAGGGAAGGAAATTCGAAGAAAATTCGGCTTTGTTTGGAAACTACGCACTAGCACGTACCAATTCAGTTACCCCCCCCTTTACATTACTTGGGAGGGCAGGCTTTTTAACCCCTTTTCTTATGTTCACACATATTTTTTTTATAATTTAAAACGTTATAACCATTAAGTAAAGCAAATAATCGTTATAATAACCTGAATAAAAAAAAAACATTGTTCCCTCAAGTTTTAGATCGTTTTATAAGGAAAATCGTTAAATATAGCATCGTTATAACCAGAATTATTTCTTCATTTTTGAATAACAAACCAAACTACCGTTTCTACATAGTTATATCCGGAAAATCGTTTTATCGGGAATCGTTATAAAATGATTTTATAACACCTTACTACTTGGTTAGTACAAAATTCCTTGTTCACAGGTATAGCTTCATTACAGATTACATATTTTAAACGTTCTTGCGAGCTACTCTTCAAAGAAAAGTCTATTATTGACATAGATATGTGTTTTAGCTGGCGGTCTATACTTGTATGCTGTGACGTTTTTTTCACAAATGAAATTGTAACATTTTGACCCATTCTAGCTGCGTTAGTTTTGCTTGGATTATAATTTTGCAAAAAATTTTCCGTTAAAAATTTAATAAACAGTAATTTTTGTTATATAACATCTGTTGCTAGGATCTACTGTTTAGGAGATATATTGGTTAGAGTAAAAATTGTCAACGTTTTAAACCCCTATTTTCTCTCAACTTTGTTTACATCTAATATTAATTATTTATTAATTAAGTTATATAATTAATATGAGTAATTTGATCCTTTTAATTATAGATAGGATAAAACAGTAGATTATAGATAGGCATAAACATGACCTATTGTTTTTCCATTCAAGGAGAGATTGAGTATTTTTTTTCAGATATAAAATCAGATGTACTTGTTTCTATTTCTGGACTGATTTGGTTATTCTTCATAAAATAATAATAAAATATTTTATCTATTTTTATATATTATCTAAAGATTACTTCAGAAATTAAATACAAAATAAAAATAAAATGTATACTAATAAACCAATGAAAAGTCGTGTATTTAGTACTTCGTAAGGTTGTACTATTGTCCAGGGAATCGAGACTTTTGCTATTAATTAGAAATTCGTTGGTAATTATGTTAGTAAACGATGAAGTAGTCGGAAATGACGAATATAATATCATTTTAATAATAATGTATCATGAAATGACCTAGGATCAATAATTTCTTATTTAATATTTTTGAAATTAAAAGTATTTATTTTTACTAGAAACTGACGCATTATCATAGATCTATATGGAATTAATTATATTTTGGTAATTAATTAAGAGAGTTTTATCCCCCCTATAGAAGGTTGTCTGTGTCGGTTGATTTTATTATTTACTACGCCGCACAGTGGAGCAAACGTGGAAAAAACCCTAAAATCTTATGATTTTCTTGTTTCTTTTTTTTTTTTCATTATTTTTGAATACCTAAATAAATGTAGCATAAGGTTGTGGAACTAATTTTTCGATTATTTCATTACCAGGGTCTGTACACGGCCTTGAAGTTGCCCTTTTCTGGAGTTGAGAAAATAACGCGGTTTTGAAGTTCTGTTAAAATAATTTTTTATGAGGCTGAATTTTTAGCAAACATTTTGTATTACTCTTTGAACTTCAGTATTGATGTTTACTGGTTTATGGACGCTTTTTATTTCGTAAATGTAGCCCCAACCTTGATTGCCAGGAATTTTCAAAGTTAGCTGTCTCTTAAATCTAACTTATCTTCATTTCACTTGGTCTTTCAAAAAAACTACACCGAACTAGGCTCTTTTTAGGGGTTCAAATTGAAGTACAGGTGTCTGAGGAACCGTGTTATAAATATAAATCCCAGCTTCGGCTATATTTGTTCAGGGGTTGAATTTATGTATTATTTTTCATTATACAGAAACTAATCTTTAGCATAATTTTTTTTTTTTTATAACTAGGATGTGAAAATTGGCTCACTATACATGTATATTTGTTTTCATTAGTTTGTCTTATTTAATTAATATATATATATGTATATATATATATATATATATATATATATATATATATATATTTTTTTTTTTTTTTTTTTCTTTTCTTTCTTTATTCATTGTAAAATGATCAGATATATGATTTCTTGTTTTCTATACAAAAACACATAACTATTCTTGAGAGACTTAGTACCAGAATATAGCAGAAAGAATAATTTTCAAAAATAGCTCTTCAAATAAAAAATCAAAATCAATTGAAAATAAAAGTTTTGGAAATTGGATGACCAATTTTGGGGTTATTATTTGTATCACTGAGTTCTTATTATTGTATACCTTATTGTTTTCTCATGAAGATTATCATGTTTATTTATTTTATTCTTTTATATCAATGGCCACTCCAATCATTTTCGATCTAAATGTCTTTAG
Organism: Euschistus heros; assembly: GCA_003667255.2. Classification (NCBI taxonomy): domain Eukaryota; kingdom Metazoa; phylum Arthropoda; class Insecta; order Hemiptera; family Pentatomidae; genus Euschistus; species Euschistus heros. The sequence continues at coordinate 291,651 of RCWM02000297.1, forward strand.
AGATTCAGAGATTTAAAGTAAAATGTTTTTAAAAATGTGTTTTATTAATATATGTATCACATTTATTTGTCTTTAAAACTGAAGGTGAGCTATAAACATCACAGAGATCATCGTTCAAGAAAGTGCTCTCGAATAGCAACAAATGAAGATGTTTTTCATCTTATCATGGTGACTTCTGATCCGGTGATAAGTAATTTAAGTCCGCATTTAAAAAAAATAAGTTCCTATTAAACGATGAAGCTTCTTATTTACTGTTATAGAAAAAAGGAATAATTCGAAATCTTTTTTTTCTTTACTTTTAGAGTTAATAGCTTTTATTTCTGTACGTAATATAACGAGTGAATATAATCTTTGTCAATATAAGATTGATAATTGTAAATAGCTGTCCAGTCTATTCAATAGAATTCAACTGAAATTACTTTGTAAAACTTATTACATTTTTTAAATTATATTAAACATTTCAATTTATTTCCAAATATAACCTAGTAATGAATCTTAATAATTCAAGGAATCTGGGGTCTGTAATAGAGCTATATAGTAAATTTCATTCAATTTAGCACCTAAAAAACATATATAATGTTGGGAGACAACAATGAAAAAATAGAATTAGTGCTCAAGTTTCTGAAATTGAGTGGCTTGTTGACAGAAGTTTGACATAAAAGATAAATAAGCAATAAAATATAATTCAATATGAAAGATATCAATAAAAATAAGATAAATAATACAATACAGATGTGGAGAATAAAATAAGAAAGAAAATATGGCGTTAATAACCGATGCAGTTGTACGCCATTAAACTAAACAAACAACATATATAATAATAACAAACTTGATTTTTTTTTAATTGATTATATTTTTTTTTTTAATTTTTAAACTCTCAATGCTGATGATCAGATTGCTCTGGTTACAGTTTTATTTTATTCAGCAACTTAGATAGTAAATATACCCCAAATTTACTTTATTAATTTTTTCTTACTTTTTGTTCTTAGATTTTGACCCTTTCTGATCATCTGATGAAGCTGATTATGATGATTATTATATTCAGCACCTCATGAAATATATAATTCCAAAATTGCATGCTTATAGCACGAACCGTTTAGAAAATATGAGGTTTTTACCAATTTTGGGCCGTTTTGCCCCAATTTGCGCTGTGGCCCTCTGGAATGAGTCTCAATCATCCCAATCTTGTATTAACATGTTGATGACCTTTAGGGTAGTTATTCCTTGCTACCCTAGTTAGAAAAAATAAGGACGCAAAAAAAAGAAAAGAAAAAAAAAGTTTTGTGGAAAAATAAATCTAAGAACCATATATTGTAATTATTATGACAGCAAGATTTTGAATTAGTTTCCAAATTTTTATCTAATATAGTTGCCACCATATACAGCCAATGTATAAAAATTTAGCATCTTCAGATGGGACCATGGGAAACTCCTTGATGGCTGTTGTAAGGTTGGGTTTTAAGGCTTAAAACTGCTAGATCATCAACGCCTACGATTCATTTGAATTTTAATTAACAAAATATAACTTAAATGAAACAGAAAAAAAATTTCAAAATTTTTCTCATTCTATTTACTGATTTTAAAACATTTACTATTGATTTCACTTTTGTTTCATCAATGTTAAAAGCATTTGAAATATTTGATGTGAGCCCTACTTTAGCTAATTGAGAAATGAAATATGGACATTGTAAATATGGAGCCTGTTTATAAGTTAGATATGAGTGGCTCAGATATGTGTTCCTTATTCTTAATCTAGCAATGATCACTTCTTCTCTGCGACTTGAGCGAATCGATATGGTCCAATGGCTTTATATTTCTTTTTATATTTTTCAATTTGCTAGGAGGGCGCTAATCCAACATTTTCTGCTAACCTTTTTGTATTTCTGTTTAGAGTGGAAAACTCAATTCAGATTGAGTGAGAATCCTCCTTTCTCTGGTAAAAGAAGGGCTTGTTTAGCCGCCACATCGGCGGGCTCTTTTCTAATTATATCCAAATGACTAGGAACCCATACAAAGTGAACTGTTTTTCCCAAATTTTCCAGCGTTTTAATATAATTTTGTATTTTTACTATTGTTTTTTTGGTACATCGTATTCAAACTTTTTATAGAACTCGTAAGTAAGTGACTATTATGATCACACTTAGGGATATTGTCATACAGAAATGGAAGGCTGTGGCTATTGCCTGAAGTTCTGCGGTATAGTTGCTACATAAATTATGATGTTTTATTTTGTGGGTTAACCCTTCCAACAGAACATCCGTCTGTCAGACGGATACAGTTAGTATATAATGTACTAAATCTTACTGGAGAATGATTGAAGGGCTGAGATTTAGTGTTTGCTTCAGTTTAACCCTACTCTTTGCCAATACTAAATGCTTGCTGTTTAGTATCAGGTCCTGAGCAGCTAAGATTGTATTTTCATAGACATACCCCGTCGACGGATGATCCCACTAGTGTAACGATTTTGTATCCGTCTGTCTGGCAGGTGTTCCTATAAACGTACATTTTTGTACTTCTTATTTAATCCCTGCCTGCTTTGTTTGTTTATATATTTGTATTTATTTATTTTAATATTTATATTCTTATAATTTATTTTTGATTATTCACCATTTCATTGATTCTTTATCTACTTCTCATAAAGTTGATGTAGCATTATAGTAGGTAACCTTTTCTTTTTTTTGTTTTGTTAATAATTTCAACTACTAAAATAATTTACACTTATTTAACGGACGTATTTAGAACCGAATTTTCGAACTTAGAAGGAAGTGATACCATGAATGTCATGTTCTTTCAGTCTTCTGCGTACTTTGCTTTCCTTTTGTTTGCGTTTTAGACCTATCTACCGTTTATTTTATTATATTACATTATTTTTTCTAGTTTCTGAGCGTTAGTCAGTAATTATACCCCACATTTGATAAAAATAATAAATTCTTTTACATTCTACCACTAATCAACTTCTCTCATGGATTTGTTAATTACCTGTAAACAATATACTATTTGTTAATAACAACAAAGGCAATCAGAGTGAATAAATGGCTTAAAATATAAATTGAGTTCATGAAAAAAAAAAAATTCTAGTATCTGCCTGTGGGACGGATGTTCCTCCTAACGCAAAGAAAAAAACATGTTCCTTCTGAAAGATTAAATTGTAAGTATCATAGGAGTATTCAGTCGATTCGTTAGATTTCAAACATAGGTGTATATTAAGAAAGCGTTTGATGTATTTTCGATAAAGCGGCGAGAATTTATTTTGGTATTTTAAAGGTATTTGGGATGATGTGTAAGATGCTATCATGTTTTCGGAGGTTTAAGGGTTTTTAATTTCCGGTTTATGCACTGAAATATTTTAAGATAATTTTTTGCTGACTTGATTCTGTGTGGTAATACCACCTCGATGGTAATTGAAAATAAAGACGATCTAGTGTTTGGCAGAAGTCAGAAATAAACATTATACTTTAAAAGAAAGAACGACAAGATACAATTAAGTATTTTGTGTTATTAACAGATCACATGCAAGACAAAAAAAAATGTAATTTGTATTTTCAGGGATCAAATAACAATAATTAGATTTCATAGTGTTTTCACTTTATATTATAACTTATTTCGAATCATAAGTTTTATTCAACTCTGTTTTTATTAAATTATTACAAAAAAAGTCCTTTTGCATAAACTCAAATCTTATTTCCAACTCTAATAATTGATCCCTTAAGAATCTTTTTATTCATACTAGTTATGCCAATGGCATATAATCTATTTATTTCTTGTGACTTGAGTGGGTTTTATGGGGTCATTTACACTTTTAAACGTACCTGCAAAGTCAGAAGAAAAAATAAAACCAACAATAATTATAGGCGTCCTAAAGCATGTCGGCTAAAGAAATTAGGCACTACAACATGGAACATTTGTCATAAAAAAAACCCCTAGATATAGCTTCTGAACGGTAGGACCTAGCGACAAATGTTAAATAACAAAAATATTCTACATTTAATTTCTAATAAGAGAACTTTCGGAAAATTTTCGACTAACAGAGGCAGGCGTGTCAAAAAATGCCCCCTTAAAAATAGGGGTTTAGAACACGCTACTTTTTTTCCATTCCAACCAATATAGCTCCTAACCGGTAGGTCCTAGTGACAAATTTTACATAACAAAAATATGCTTCATTAAATTTTTGACTACAAAGATGTCAAAATTTCGATCCGAGCAACACCAAATGAGCTAGGGCGTGTCAAAAAAACTCCTACGCTTAAAAACTGAGGTTTCATAGGTTTATTTCGTATTAGGCGAAAAAAGAGCTAACTCATTAAATCTGCCTCCGGGGTCACCTGTGGTGTAGTGGTTAGCATAGCAACCTACTACATCCCAAGACCGCTGGTTCGCAGCCCGGCAGATAGCCTTAGGATTTTTTAAAGGGAGTAAAAAATCCTTAGCTATGCCGTCCTTCACAAGGGACGTAAAATGGGGCTCCCGTGCCTGTGCTATGTCAGGTACTCGTTAAAGATCCCTATTCTGATTATACCTGGATAGGCAAAATTTAGGACTCCCATCGTAGCATCGTCCGATTAGCCATAGCAGCATAAAGTGACGTTAAACGAAATAAACAAACAAAAAATACCTGCCTCCTAGTCAAGATATTGTAAGAAGAATTTAGTAGCTCCTAACTGCTCTTACTCTTCTAATATAAAACTATCAATCTACGCGTTATGTCCTTGCGTTTTATCAAAACGTATCGCTGTTCACCATTTAGGTCACCAGTGAAACCTGTTCAATGTTAAAAAAGTTATAATCGCATAAGCAGTATCGAAAAAATCAGGGCTATAGAAGGAGAGTACATAAACCATCGAAATACTGCAGTTCAATAGGATCGGTTATGGAAAAAATGATGGTTTGTATAAGCTAAAACTTCGGAGGTGTTTTGTATTTTAAACTTGTTCTTGATAGTCAGCCTTTATTGTGAACGGCTGGACAAAGTTTGTGAAGTTTTAAGTGCAAAGTCGCCCGCTTCAGTCAACAGGAACCAAAACATTTTGCAACAATACAATGCTCCTCCGCATCATTATTTAACCGCGTAAAAATTATCGGAACTGAAATATGTAATTATCGGATTAAAATATGTAATCTGACTTTTGTACCAACCTTTGTACTAGCAAACGGTAAGGTGTTGGCTCTTGGTAGACTTTAAAGAATTTTAATAAATTCAAATACTTTTTTTTTTTTTTTTTTTTTTTTTTTTTTTGGGAGGGGATCATTCAGGTCTTGAATAGAAAAAATAGCAATTCAAAAATACAGTCGATGCATTTGATTCACGGTAAATTTTATAATTACTCTTACACAATGGAGCCCTACGCTTCAAAAAACAATGCGAATTCCCAATAAATATTTCCGCAATCAATTTTACTATCTTAATTTCTTTTTTTTTATCAATCACTAATTACTTTTTTATATATATTCGTTTAGTATTCATCGGCCTATCCTTTATGGCTAATAAATGAAGTTTTATTTTGTACTTTCCAGCAATTGTTTTACTATTGCTTAGATTAGAAATAAACAAGAAGATTGTTTTAATTTCTTTTATTCATTTGTTCTTTTTACTCTTGTTTTTCTTTTTCTTTCCTTCAGGAGGAGATGATATAATTAAGAAACGGAACCAAGATAAGAACTCTGATCAGCACGAGAGGTCCAAGATAAATTTGTTGTTGTTTTTCCCAACATTTTTTTATCTTGGTGGAATTGAAATACTTATCAATTCTAAAATTAATTTAATGAAAATACCACTGCAATGCGATTCTTTGTTATAACTTCTAATTCATGGATTATTCAAATATTTTGAACTAATAAATTAAATTTGCAAAAGTAATTTCAATATTAGACAATTTTTAAATTAAATGAATATTTCATTTTACAGAGATCGAAATATAATAAAATACTATTAGTTTTAAGTTATTAAAGTGTTTCAATGTTATATCAATTGAATGATATATATTTTTTAATCTTTATTTTCAAAACTAAATCGTATAACAAAGGTAGTATATCAATATCTGAGATACACTAAAAAAGAACATTTTCATGATAAATAGGTTTCATTATTAGAGAACACTTAAATAATATAAGTTTATTTATATTTTCTTACTGATTTGATACATGTATAATATATATATATATATAAGTTACGTACGGCCGGTTTAGAAACTAAAAAAAAAGGGAAAAGGTAACAAGAACAACACGTAATAACGCTTACTATATAACTGATTTATTCCTCTTAGTAATTCTCTTTATATACACTTTGGTTTGTTTACACTGAAGCTTTAGGTATTAACAGTGATATTGTCTTACTCCAGACATTAACTCCCCCCTGCCAGTTTACGACATTCCTCGTAAGCTTTGTACCCCTACATAAAGATATATATACAGTAATTATAATGAATGATACAAAATAAAACAAAAATACATGATACTTCACAAAAATAATGACATAAGAAACTTACAAGCTATATACATTGGACTGTATAAACAAAAAAAAAACAAAAGAATACAATAGCAGCACTTGTTGCACTTAGCATAATATATAAACAAAAACATCTGATGCTCGAAAGTGAGGACACTCCAGACCAACTCAGGGATTTTCGGGGATTTTAAGTTGCTCGATATGCACTGTTCTCCGCTTAATGGGTTCTTTTAAGCTCTCAATAGTGACTACGTTATGTTCCCTGATAACTACTACTTTGAACGGTCCCTCATATCTCCGCAGCTCCTTATTTCTATTAGATGATAACTTCCTATAAACAACGGTCCCAATTTTAAGGTCCCCCATACCCTCCTTGACTTTTAAATTTTCCCGGGCTACCCTCCTTTGTTTCTCCTTCTCTATTTTTCCCCGAACATCCACCCACAATTTTCCCAATTGTAAATGGTTATTCACTATTGCCCCTGTTACATCCCCTTCCACCGATGTGTCTTCCCAATTCCGACGACGTCCCCGAAGCCCAAAGAGGATTTCGAATGGTGAGAAGCCCGTGGTAGAATGTATTGAGTGGTTGTAGGCCGCAACCGCCTTTGTCATAGCCGTTCTCGGCTCCAGTCCCTTCTCCACCTGATAGACCCTTAAATTATCGCTTAACGTGCTGTGGAGTCTCTCAATCCCGCCTCTGCTCTTGGGATGACCCGGGGTGTTGAGGTGCCAGGTTACGCCTAATGTTTTCATTTCCGCTCGTACATCCGCGTTATCAAACTCTCTACCACTATCTGATGATATCCGATCCGGCACGCCATAAAAAAGTGGAACCACATTCTTAGTGCCCCTAGTACTGCCTCTGATGACCTTTCTTGAATCTGGTATGCCATAGCAATTTTGCTGAAGAGATCTATCATGGTTACCCACTTATAACCTCTCCAGGTGAAGGTGTCAATTTGTAGATCACTAAGTGGTGACTCTGCTGTTGGCGTTTCCTCCTGCTTACCTTTCGGCGGGTGCCTATCATATTTCGTGGTCAGGCATACTTCGCAGCCTCCTATTATCTCCTCTATGGTCCTTCTCATGCCTTTCCAGAAGTACCGTCGCCGTATCGCCTGTAAAGTTTCTTGGATTCCTCGGTGATTAGTCTTACCCTGATGGTAAACTAAAGTCACCTCTTTCTGACGCTCCTCGTCCCTCAGGGTCTCGACCATCAAAGTACAACGAATAAACGTTCTATCTATTCCCAGCCGTTCTGAACGCCACAGTCTCTTAATCTTTTCCCAGATCGTAGCGTTCCCCACGTACAAATGATGTACTTTTCCGGGTTTGGACGATTCTTTAAGTACTTTATAGATTTGATCCTCTGTAGCCCCGGGTTGCGACCAAATTGTGGCGATATGGCATCCGCCATAGCTGGTAAATTCCGCTTTCATTAGGCCTGAGGTTCTGGTTTTCCAAATTATCTGCCGACGCTTATCGTTGATAATTTCCTCTACTTCTTCCATCTCCGACCCTCTTTCTTCAACCCCTACTTCGCCTCCTGATGATTGCCTTCCCGACGCTTCTAGGGGTTCCTCTTCATCCGGTGTCCACTCACTCAGAAATTGCCTCACATCTCTTGACGTATGGCCTCTGTCTTCCTCGATTGCATTAACCATAAGCGCACGCGATAGCCAGTCAGCTACAACGTTTTTCTTTGCCCGGTTTGTACTTTATGACCATATTATATTGGCTTAAGAACTCCTTCCATCGAGTGATTCTCGCCGAGGACTCCTTCAGTTTTCCTACCCATTGTAGCGGCCTATGATCAGTATGTACCCGAAAGGTTCTACCAAAAACGTACGGTCTAAAGTGATCAATGGCCCACACGATCCCGAGCAATTCTCTCTCTAGTGCGCTATATCGGGTTTCTGCGTCTGTGAGCCTTCGGCTGGCATAAGCTACCGGACGTTCTCCCTTTTCCCCGTCTTGAGATAGCACTGCCCCCAATGCATATTCACTGGCATCGGTTGTGATAGTGAATTGCTTCGTGAAGTCCGGTAACGCCAAGACCGGCTCTGCCTGAAGCCGTTTCATGCATTTCTGGATGTTATCCTCCATCTCCGGCGTCACTACCACCTTCTTCCCTTTCTTTAGAAGGTTGTTTAGGGGTACTAGGTACTCCGCCATTTCTGGTACGAATCTCCGATAGTAATTTAGCGCCCCCAGTAGTCTTCTAACCCCTTGCACATCTCTGGGGACCGACATTCTTTGAAGTGCTTCTACCTTGTTACTATCCGGTTTTACCCCTTCTCTTGATATTATGTGCCCTAAAAAATTTATTCGCTCCTGCCCTAGGATTGATTTTTCTTCTGATAGTTTTTAACCCAAATTCTCTAATTCTGTCAAAGACCTTGCGTAAGTGTTCCACATGCTGGGCTTCCGTTTTACTGAATACCAACAAATCATCCATGTACACTTGGCACATTGATTCATCTATACCCCTTAGGAACTCATCCATCAGCCTCTGAAAGGTTATGGGAGCGTTTTTCAGTCCGAACGGCATCCGAGTGAATTCATAATGCCCCCTCTCAAATGTGAATGCTGTCTTGTGCTGGTCTCGAGGGTGCATCTTTATTTGGTGATATCCAGCTTTTAAATCCAGCGTGCTGAATATTGTCGTCCCACTCAGTCTGTCTATAATATCCTCAAACCTGGGGATCGGGTATTTTTCATCCACGGTGTTGTCATTCAACTTTCTATAGTCGACCACGACTCTATACTTTTCTTTATTCTCACCGGGTGCGCATTTCTTTTTCACGGCCCATAAGGGGCTATTATAGGGCGACGTGCTGTCCACTATAATCCCCTGTTTCTTAAGGCTATCCAACTCTTCTCTGATGTGCTCCCTCAGGGCCTGAGGATACCTCCTCTCTTTCACATAAGTAACCCTTTCTTGTTTTAATAAAATTTCGTGGACCGTTCTACCTGTTATTCCGAGTGTCTCGCCCTCTTTGAAGAATATATCTTCATATTCCCCTTTTAAGGCGTCTCTCCAGTCCTCTACTCGCCCGATTGCTCCCACCCTTGTTTTCCCGTCTTTCGGAAGTTCCCACCATCTATACTTCTTCCCTCCTATACGAATGTTCCACCTCCCGTTATTACATTTGATTGATGCTCCGGTCCTACTTAAAAGATCACACCCGATAATCGCTTGGTATTCCCTCGGCATCTCTTCCACCACATGAACCTTTAAATTATCCCTCCCCTTGACCCACCTTTTAAGTTCCATCGATGCTTCCCCCCCTACTCTACATGGGCCCCCTAGTGTAATCAATTTACAGTTACATCCCTTGATCTGGAATGCCCTCTTCCCGTTCCACTTCTCTAACGCCCCTTTACACAAAATAGTATTAGAACTCCCCGTATCTACTAGACACTTCACCCCCCCAACTCTAATTAAAGGCAAACCGCCATCTCCTTCCTTCACATTATTACTCACCAATATGCGGTTGCCTCTCTGCTGACCTCCTCCTCAGCTGCTGTCCCGTGATCCTCTCTCCTCTGCTGGCCGTTGTCGCCCGGTCCTCGCTCTGCTTCCGCCTCGTGGTTCAGTTGCCTCCTCCTCTGAGTCAGATGTTCCAGCTACATCAGTAGTCTCTGACGCCGAGTCTCTCCTCTTTATCGTCCTGCGTCTGTTTTGCCATATCTTCTGGGCGTTAACTTCCATTGGTTCACCCCGATTGTCCCTCCGGTACAAATATGGGCATTGCCTGGCTATGTGCCCCTCCGTACCGCACTCAAAACATTTCGTGCGGGGACATTGCGCTACGAGGTGTCCTGCTTTCCCACACCCGTGGCATTTTCTATCTTCTTTTCTGCTATTTCGTGGTCTTGCCCGCCCCGGTCTTCCTTCCGCTCCTTCTTTACCTTTATACTCGGGATCTCGTCTCCTGTTGACGATAGGCGTCGGTCCTGAACGTCTATACGACACTCTGCTCCAGCCTGGTTCATCCATATCCATGCGGGTTTCCTCCTCTCTCGCACTGGTGTCTACCATCTCCTGAGCACACTCGACAAACGTGCGCTCCTTTGGCAGCCCATCTTTCTTCCCAGTCTCTCTCGCCAACTGTACCTTTAGGATGGTGGACAGGAACGCCATCCTTGCTTCTGCTTCTGCTACACTAATTGTTTCTCTTAACTTTTCCGTGATCCGGTTAAATCTTGCTAAGAGCGCCGCTGCATATTGGCCACTAGATTGCTTCGGTCTTCTGGTTTCTCTGAACATCTGAAAGATGTCCTCTTCTGGAGTCCATCTTCCTCCTCCGAATGCCTTTTTTAACCTTTCTTTCACCACCGGCCATGGAGTTTCTTCGTCCGCCTGTATTTGGTTTAATACGCTGCGCCTTACTCTACACACCAATGCTGCCTTCAAGGAATCGGCATCTCCAGCGTCTAACAAATTATCGGCCCTCTTCGCCTCTATACGTGCCATTAGGCGGTCACCACCTTTTAAAAAATGGTTTAGCTCACCTATCTCCCCAGAAAATTTTTCCAAGTCCGAGATGGCTTTCCTGAGATCCTGCGAAGTCGCTGTTCTGATCTTCATCCATTCCAGAACATTTGCGTGGGCCGCTGCTAGTGTTCCTTCCGGTAACGGTGGCATAGCTTGGTTCTCCATTGGAAACTTTTTCTTACAGCGTACTAATGCCTATAAAATTAAAAAAAATAGGCCTCCGCACTCGCTCCCGGGTTTTGGCACCAGTTACGTACGGCCGGTTTAGAAACTAAAAAAAAAGGGAAAAGGTAACAAGAACAACACGTAATAACGCTTACTATATAACTGATTTATTCCTCTTAGTAATTCTCTTTATATACACTTTGGTTTGTTTACACTGAAGCTTTAGGTATTAACAGTGATATTGTCTTACTCCAGACATTAACTTATATATATATATATATATATATATATATATATATATATATATATATATATATATATATATATAAGTTAGCAACTGTCACAAATAAAACTTAAAAAAAAGAAAAGGTAATAAGAAACGCAGGCTAAATAGACTGAATATCAACTGACTTTATTGGCTCAGTAATGCTACATTTATAGTATTTGCTGTGTTTACAAGATTAGAAATAGGATTAAGGCTGATACTGCTATGCTTCGGCCCTTAACTCCCCCCTACCAGTTAATGGACATTCCACATAAACTATATAATTTAGTCACTTAATACCAGAAAGGTATTACGGGGTTCTTTGATTAATCCTAGCTTGGTTAACGGCCGAAGCACACAGATAACAAGCTTAGGTACTCCTAATATATTACACCTAACAAACACATCCACTTACATATAAAAATAAAACTTTTCTGCAAGGGGCACTCCAGAACTCAAGAGATAATCTGCTCCTCAATAGGGAGTCGCAATTGTTCAATATGAACATTACGTCTCTTCCTCGGTTCCTTCACACTCTGAATGGTGATTATATTATGCTCGCGTATGGCAATAACTCTAAATGGACCCTCGTATCGGAGTAACTCTTTGCCTCGGTTAGAACTTTTCTTGCGGTATACTACCGCCCCGATTTTTAATTTCCCCGTGACCTCGCGGACTTTTAAATTATCTCTTTCCATCCTTTGCTTCTTTTTCTTAACGATTCGTCCACGAGATTTCTTCCACAACTTTCCCAGTGCCGCCTACCTGGCCAGTACCAAATTCACCTCCTCCTCGTTCGCTGTGTCCCTAATATTTCTGCGTCGCTCCTGGAGCCCAAAAATGATCTCAAAGGGCGAGAATTCGGTTACCGCGTGAATAGAACTATTATATGCGGCAATTGCTTTATCCATCCCTACATCGGGTTCCAAGCCTTTTTCCGTCTGATATATTCTGAGGTGGTCACTCAGCGTCCCATGGAGTCTTTCGATCCCGCCTCTACTTTCGGAATGTCACGGGGTGTTGATATGCCAATGGATATCAAGTTCTTTAGCTTCTGCCCTAATTTGCGAGTTATCGAATTCTAACCCCCCATCGGAGGAAATTCGTTCTGGTACTCCGTAGAAACGGAACCATGTTCGTAGGGCCCCTAATACTGCCTCTGCTGATTTTTCCTTTACCAAATGTGCCTGACCTAATTTACTGAACGTATCTACCATGGTCACCCATTTATAACCCCGCCATGTAAATGTATCGATTTGTAGATCCGTTAAAGGTGTCGCAGCCGTGGGTGTTTCTTCTTGGACCCATCCCGGGGGGTGTCTATCGTATTTTGTGGTGAGACAAATTTCACATGTCCCTATCACTTCGCGGACCGTCCGTTACATCCCCCATCAAAAATACCGCCGTTTCAACGCTTGTACCGTTTCCTGAACACCCCGGTGATTTGTCATGCCTTGATGGTACGCAAGAGTTATTTCCTTCTGCTTCCCCACATCTTGCACCGTTTCTACCGAACGGGTGCATCTGATGAATGTACGGTCCATCCCTAATTTCTCTGATCGCCATAGTCGCTTGAACTTTTCCCGGACCGTAGAATTACCTACATATAGACGTTAAGTTCTGCCCGGTTCGGACGCATCTTTCAGAGCCCTACAAATGACCTCTTCGCTAACTCCCGGTTGAGACAGTGTAGTCTTTATGTCGCTCCTTCCGTACCGTGAATATTCTATTTTTAGCAGCCCCTCTGTTCTTGTTTTCCTTATAATCTGCCGTTGTTTATCATTTATAATCTCCTCTCCTTCCTCCATTTCCACGGGCCGGTCGTCGGCGGAACTATCCTCCTCTTGAGGAGCTCGCTGGTCCGAGCTCCTCGCTATCCAATCGCTATCCAATCCGCTACTATATTCTCCTTCCCCGGCTTATAAACAATTTGCAGATTATACTGGGACAACAGTTCCTTCCACCGAGTAACTCGAGCGGAAGACTCCTTCAATTTCCCGATCCACTGCAGAGGCCGATGGTCAGTGTGGACTTTAAACTTTCTCCCAAACACATAGAGTCTAAAGTGGTCTACCGCCCAAACGATCCCTAACAGTTCCCTCTCGAGCGCGCTATACCGAGTCTCGGCGTCCGATAAACGCCTACTTGCATACGCAACGGGTCTATCCCCACCATCTCCTTCCTGGGATAACACTGCTCCCAAAGCGTATTCGCTTGCGTCTGTGGTGATAGAAAACTGTTTCCCGAAGTCCGGAAACGCCAGCACTGGCTCTTCCTGCAACCGAGCCATATACCTGCGGATATTGTTCTCCATCTCGGGGGTTACGAAAATTTTCCTTTCTTTTTTCAGCAGATTATTGAGGGGCACCAAATATTCCGCCATTTCTGGAACGAATCTGCGGTAATAATTCAACGACCCCAGTAACCGTCTTATCCCTTTTACATCCTTAGGCACGGCCATTCTCGCAATTGCTTCTACTTTCGACTTGTCCGGCTTGACTCCGTCTTTTGAAATGGTGTGATCCAAAAAACTTATTTCGTTTTGACCTAACCGCGACTTTTCGTCTGATAATTTTAGGCCGAATTTCCTGATCCTGTCAAACACGCTCCTTAAATGTCCTACATGCTGCTCTTCCGTCTTACTGAATACCAGTAAATCGTCCATGTATATTTGACACACATCTTCATCTATGCCTCTTAAAAATTCGTCCATCAACCTTTGAAATGTGATGGGCGCATTTTTTAGTCCGAAGGGCATCCTAGTAAATTCATAATGCCCTCTTTCGAAAGTGAAGGCCGTTTTCGGTTGATCTCTGGAATGCATTTTGATTTGATGGTACCCTGCTTTTAAATCGAGCGTGCTGAACACTGTCGCCCCGCTTAGTCTATCAAGAATGTCTTCAAATCTGGGGATCGGATACTTTTCATCCTTAGTATTATCGTTTAGTTTCCGATAATCGATGACTACTCGATATTTTTCTTCACCTGGCGCGCTCTTCTTTTTCACGGCCCAGAGGGGACTATTGTACGGTGACGTGCTGTCTATTATGATCCCTTGCTTCCTCAGATTCTCTATTTCCTTCCTAATATGATCCCTTAATGCCTGCGGGTATCTTCTCTCTTTCACGTACGTTATGCGTTCCTCTTTGAGTGGAATTTCGTGTACAGTTTCCCCTGTTACCCCTAATTTCTCACCTCCCTGTGAAAGATATCTCGGTAATAACTACGTAACCTTACTTCCCAGTCCTCCGCTTTATTCACCGCCCCTATTCAAACTTCGCTTTCCCGTGAGCTCCCATGGCATCGGTACTTCTTACATCCTATTCGGATAGTCCAGCGCCCCTGTTTGCTCCTTATATTCGCCCCTACTTTCTCGAATAAGTCGCAACCCAGGATTCCATCATCCCCTCGCATTACCTCACCTATGATGTGGACTCTTAAATTCCCTCCCGAATTTGACCACCTCTCTAATCCTAACTTTGCTTCCCCCTCTACTTCACAAGGGCCACCCAGAGTGATTAGCTTACAGTTACATACCTCCGTCTGGAGTGCCCCTTTTCCGCTGCATAGCCTCTCCGCTGCTTCCCGGCTCAGGATGGTGTTAGAGCTCCCCGTGTCCACCAGGCAGCGTAATCCTCGCTCCACCCTGATGATCGGCAGACTGCCACGCTCCTTCCGTATGCTGCAGTTAGTTAGGAAGCGGCTGCCACTCTGCTGGCACCCTCCTCAGGCCTCCACTCGATCCTTTCTCCTTACAGTCACTCGTCCTCGTCTAACTCCTCTGCTGATTCCCTCTCCTTCACTCCCGCTGCTTATCGATTCTTCCTCTTCCCTTTCGGTGTCCGAGGTTTCGGATGCTCCTACTGATTCCGGCGTCCTCCTGGTTCTCACCTTCTGGGTATTAACCTCCATTGGCTCGCCTCTAGACGCCTCTCTCCTGCGGTACATAAACGGGCATTGCCTCGCTATGTGTCCTTCTACCCCGCACTCGAAGCATTTCGTGCGGGGGCATTGGGCTACTAGATGCCCGGCTTTTCCACAACCGTGGCATTTCCTGTCTTCCTTCTTGCCGGTGCCTCTTGGTCTTGGTCGGCCCGATCTTCTCTCGCCACCATCCTTTGCCTTGTATTCAAACTCTTTTCTCCTGGTTCCGGCGGGCCCAAATCCTGATCGCCTATAGGTCACTCTGTTCCAGCCCGTTTCCTTCACTTCCATGCGGGTTTCCTCTTCCCTCGCGCTCGAGTCCACCATTTCTTGAGCGCATTCAACGAATGTGCGGTCCTTCGGCAAACCTTCCTTCTTCCCGGTTTCTCTGGCAAATTGGACTTTTAGTATCGTAGCCAAAAAGGCCATTCTAGCTTCTACCTCCGCTACACTGATCGTCTCTCTTAATTTCTCAGTGATACGATTAAAACGTGCCAGAAGCGCCGCTGCATACTGACCAGTGGTCTGCCTAGGTTGTCTCGCTTCTCTAAACATTTGGAAGATATCTTCTTCTGGGGTCCATCTACCCCCTCCAAATGCCTCCTTCAACCTCTCTTTTACTATTAGCCATGGGGTTTCTTCGTCCGCCTAGATCTGATTGAGCACACTCCTTTTCACTCTGCACACCAGAGCTGCCTTCAGTGACTCGGCATCTCCAGAATCTAATAGGTTCTCTGCGGTCTTTGCCTCTATTCTCGCCATGAGGCGATCCCCTCCCTTTAGAAAATGGTTTAATTAGCCTACCTCCCCTGTGAATTTTTCCAAGTCCGAAATGGCCTTTCGGAGGTCCTGTGACGTGGCCGTTCTGATTTTCATCCATTCCAGGACGTTAGCGTGGGCCGCTGCTAAAGTTCCTTCCGGTAATGGTGGCATCTCTGATTGTGTTTCCGCCATTAACTATTTTCCTCACCTGATTGTGTTATGCCTTGAGAGGAAAAAAAAAACAGGCCACCGCGCGTTGTCCCGGGTTTCGGCACCAGTTAGCAACTGTCACAAATAAAACTTAAAAAAAAAGAAAAGGTAATAAGAAACGCACGCTAAATAGACTGAATATCAACTGACTTTATTGGCTCAGTAATGCTACATTTATAGTATTTGCTGTGTTTACAAGATTAGAAATAGGATTAAGGCTGATACTGCTATGCTTCGGCCCTTAACTTATATATATATATATATCAAAATTATATTTTGTCGACCCTTAGAAACTATATAATTAACTGTTTAACAATAATCGGGTTTTTGGTCCTTTATTAAAGGATAAAGGACAAAATAAAGGACCAAAAACCCGATTATTGTTAAACAGTTAATTATATATATATATATATATATATATATATATATATATATATATATATATATATATATATATATATATATATATATAAACCATCTGAACAACCAACAATGCAATGGCTTCCGGCGCTGACGGGCACTTGCTAGTCTTTGGTCTTTCTGGTGTAGAGTTTCTGAGTGCCAAACTTCAACATTTTCTATAAAGAACTACCTTTCATTCATAATTGAAACTTACAATAAAAAAATAAAATAAAATAAAAAAAAATGTTAATTTTCCTTTTTAGGTTACACAATAAGGGATCGCACATTTAATTATTACATATGAATGATGTTCTGTTTCATGTGATGCATGATATGTAGAACTATAGAACACTATTTTATAAAATAATATTTTGTTTTGGTTTCGTAAATAATAATGAGGTATAAGAATAAGATATAAGAAGTTTAAATATTTAGTTAAAGTAATCCAATATAATGGTTTGGATAAAGCAGCAAAGCAACAAAATGGAATTTGCCTTCTCGAAAACTAAGGATATATATAATTAAAAAAATCATTCTATTGGGGCTAAATTGCGTCATTACATAACAATTTTTCGTCCTAAAAGCTTATATGCCTCTGAATGCTTGTTTCTCAGCAAAAAGGGAGAAATTGAAAATATGGAAAAGAAGGAGAGAAAAATATTAGGGAAAATATAGTGATCAAGAAATATCGAAACATTGAAAGGTTGAGTGATGCAATGAGGAAACGTAGATTGACGTTTTGTGGACATTTAATAAAAATGGATGAAAGAAGACTGACAAAGAAAATTTTCCAACACTACCTCCAAAAACAGAAAAAGAATACATGGATACGAATGGTAAAGGAGGATATGAGGGTGGCAAATGCGCAGTGGAATTCAATGTGGGATAGTGAAAAATTCTGGACAGATATCAACAGGATCAAAATTCCGGAAATGGTTAAAACACAAACTGATAGACGGTTGTCACATGAAAGAAGAAACATCAGGCAGATGTAATGAAGAGATATTGGAATGAACGAAAGAGCAAGAAATGGATTGTTAAATGTGGTCCACAGATGGCTGAACTCGTAAGAAGAAGAATAAGGTATAAGAAATTCAATAACTACAGTATAATAAAATCAATTGCTAAAAAAAATAAATAATAAAACTCAATAACACGTAGTAAAGGACATTATGTTTCAAAAGTCTGTAAGTCTTAGGCTTAAATATTCCTATAAGTATTAAACAAAGAACAAAAAGGTAATGATATATATATATATATATATATATATATATATATATATATATATATATATATATATATATATGCATGTATTATATATGCACCTTAGAAGTTGGCTATTATCATTTAACTTCAACAATAAATAAACTAAAGTAATAAATAATTATAAAGTAATTATAATTTTAATATTTTTTCTGTCGTTAATTCTGTCGATTTAGCATAAAGCATGTCTAAATTAAATAAACCTCTCATGCACCTATAAGATGTACTTCGGACATGGGGACTTATTCTAAAAAAGCACTTCTTGTAGCTACTTTCAGTTTTAGCAATAATTAAGTCAATAAATAAGCTGGAAGCTGCAGGTACTTTATTCACTTAAGTGGGGGAGTTTGTTCAGGCAAGTCCATCCCTTACTTCTTCAGATTGATAGCGTTTTACCCACGAAGGTTCAGTTTAACATTTATACCGATTGTTAGATTCTAAAATGAATAAATAATTTATTTTAATAGTCTATACTACTAATTAGTTATTATTATAAATAAGTTCTCATAAATTCTTTCATTTTCGTTATTGGAAAATGAAATAAAATTTCAATTTCAAATTAATGAAGTAATGCCACTCAAGCAATAATACCCTATTGCTCTACAATTTTGTTAATCTTAACAGACGATATGTCCTAGAATGATTATTTTCCCTTTTGTTAGTGTAATTCTAGTTTTCGAAACTTAATACTCAATTAAAACAAATCCAGTGTATTGGCAATGTTTGGTGAAATAGTTAAGATTTTGAGTTCCTTAAGCACTAAATGAAACCATGGAATGTTTATCGTCGTAAATAAGAATTATTGAATTGAAATATATTATTGTACATTGTTTTTAGTAATAAACAACTTATATTATATGGACTATACATCCTACTAGTAGTTTACTTATTTATTTCTAGAATAATTATATATTTTTGTATTGATTTGTTATGCTTTTTTAGCATATTTTTGGATTATGTTTTGAAATAGCAATTTATTTTTAAACTGAGGTATCGGCACTGAAAGTCTAGAATCAAAAATGTTGGTAGCGACACACCACCGATGTATATATTATCTTCACAATTATTTAAATTATTTATTTATTATTTCCATTTTATGTGTCTCTGACCAGATGTAACTGTATTTATTTTAATACTTAATTGTTATTCTTGAGAAATGCAGTTGAGAATTATTTTCTTACTATATTTCTATACATTTTCA
Organism: Euschistus heros; assembly: GCA_003667255.2. NCBI lineage: Eukaryota > Metazoa > Arthropoda > Insecta > Hemiptera > Pentatomidae > Euschistus > Euschistus heros. The sequence continues at coordinate 310,789 of RCWM02000297.1, forward strand.
CTCAAAGATGTAATTTGTAATATTTGCAATGATTAGTTGATTGAAATTTAGTTCAAATCATTATTGGATATTCAATCATTAATTCTAATCTATGAGTTGGTAATTTAAGATGGACAGAGACTTTCAAGGAAGAAACTCTGGTGGATAATGGACTGCATTATCAGTGATTACGACCCTATCAATACAGATATTCTCAGCTGTCACAATTTACTTTTTCTATAACAATGTTATTATTATCCTCAGCTATAGTATATGTCTGTAAAATTACTGCTCTTAAACACAACCAATGGTACGATTTATTAAATAAACCTGAAACATCAAAATGAATTTGAAATCATTGAAATTTTAGTCTTCTTAAAACCTTCATCAAAAACTAAGTTAAGGTCGCCCATTTTTTACACTCAATATCAAAAAATAAAAAAATCGATATTTTGATATGGCAATAAAGTTTAGTGCAGAAAAAAATAATTTTATTGATTTCATTTGGTTGGATTTTAATTTCTATCTAACTATAAAAGTTAATGACAGAGTGACAAACTTTTGCCACTTAACACTGTGAATTTAAATTATTATTATAGTAAACTATACTACTTAAAATATTCCTACAATTATGAAGACTTTGTAGTTAAAATTTGGTACAGAGGGGTTTTACCTGGTAAAATAATTTTACCATTGCAAACTCTCGTGTAGAATGCCGCTAACCACATATCGTTCGATTATTAAATATCCGTAGGATCCACACGTCACACTAAATATTTATAGCTTTTGTTATAACAATTTATTTGAATCAAGCAAATTTTATTATAAATTTCTAGCTCTTTATTATAAATTTTGAATCTATCGAGTACAGACATACACACATTCATTTATATATATATATATATATATATATATATATATATATATATATATATAGGGGATATACCTAATAGTTTACCAAATTTTCATGGCGATTGGATGTACGGTTTTTGAATCTATCGAGTACAGACATACACACATTCATTTATATATATATATATATATATATATATATATATATATATATATATATATATATATAGATAAGTACTGAAATCCTTATTCACATGTGTATTGTTTTTCTTAATCACATTTGCTGGTATACTGAAATAGTTTTGAATAAAATGTAATATTATTTTTGCTTGTTTGTTTTAAGGACAAAAACAGCTATTGGTTATTACTACCCATACACTTAAACTTAATGATACGATCTGCATTGTAACAATAACAGCCATGTGAACACTACCATATTATCTTTTTGAGCTGTAGCAATGTCATTGTTGTAACCAAACTATATTTATATCGAACAAATAAAAAAATATAAATACAATTAACAAAATAATACATACATACATAAAAATAATTTCAAAGGGAAAAAAATGACTAAAATAATAATATTTTACTTAGATAAATCCTTTTTTTTTTTTTTTTTTTTTTACAAATTTGTTGTTAATTGCATTATGTTAATATTTTCATAAATTAATTTTTAAAATATATTTTTTCTTGCAAATAGAACGTTGACTATTAAAAAAAAAAAAAAAAAAAAATCCTGCAGATTATCTTTTTGCAGACAAACAGAGGCTATTAGTATCGATCGGACAGTAATCTAGCAGGCAGGTTCTATAGAGTACAGGCCCAGTTTAGCTAAAATAAAACCGTCCCTGCCTGGAACAGAGATTAGAACCAACACTCTCTGATTAAACAATCGCAGTTTCCCCTAATCGTGACTGCTAAATCTCTCGATAGGTGCATTTTCATTATAGCAGTCGTAAATCGGGGCGGCGGCTCTCCGGAACCCCCACACTCCGTCCGTTCGTTGGAGAATTTAATTTAAACTTGGAGACGGAAAAGTATGTAACAGGATTGAGACTAGTTTGCGGGGGGTCTGTAAATGGGTAAAGATCTTCCTTCGGCTTCAACCTAACTACACCTCCGGTCGGACTTTTCCTGTCCAGTCCTTCACCAGGTATATCTACTATTATAATGTGCTAGCAGCACTTGAATCTAAACAGAATATAATCTCATACTGAATAATTAGAAAGAAATCTAATAATACTTAATTATAGTCCTGAAGTTAACTAAAAAAACATTTATCTACTAGCATCCCTAGGTCGCGGCTTCGTCCGCTCTTATAAGTAAGGAACTAAAATAATTTTCTAATAATATAAGATTTATTTGTTACTCAGTAAAAATCTTGTATTGAATTATACAATTCAGCATTATTCCTTCAATAATAATTTCACCGTAGCCTTAATTGTTAATCTGGTCAAAATTGCTCAGATTAGGTGTTTAAAGATTACGTAAAAGGATAATTGGACATCCGATTTCTTGATGTATGAGTTAATTATCCATATGAACAGAGACTATAAAGAAAACCCTACGGATAATAAAAATTGGTCACAATTTTTATTTGGTAGAAATAATTTCATCCGGTTTGATTTTAATTTCTAAAAGTATATGATACCACTCGATATCGTACATATATACTTTCATTATTATAAATTTGGTTGTTGATTAACCTTACAAGAGCTTACTTAAAATTGGTACTGTGGTGCTAACCACATTTTCAAACTTCACTGGAATCCACATATCGCACCACTTGTTTAAATCTTTTTATTTTTAAATTTAATTGAATATAAGTTAATTTTACTATCGATTCCAAGCTATATATCTGTCATCTTAGTATATTAGATCAATGAATCGTAAAGGTTTTTCTCCAGGGTAAATATGTGTTAAAGCAGGATGTTTATTGTAAAACATACTTTTTTTTAAAATTGGTATTCTACTTTTTAATAACAAATTAACTGAAAATCTGTATCATTTCTAAACCTTTTTAGAACTATAAAGATTGTGTAGTTTTTTTTTCACAAAGTGTAGTTATCACAAACGTAAAAAAATAGCTTGTCATTTTGTATAACAGGTGGTTATACAGTAAGAATAATTTAAGGTAAAAAAAAATATTACTATGGAATATACTCGCAAGTAGACGAGGACGTTAAATAAGAGCTGTTGCTAATTGGAATCAATGAACTAATTGCTACTTCTATTAGAATTATTTTATTTGAAAACTAGTTTCCAATGTTAAACATTCATTATAAGTTCTAAAACGTAGAGAATTTTGCTACATGGATCATGTATACTAGTTTACATAAGTTTTCAAAAATGTAAGTCAAGAAATCAAATATATAAGTACTTACCTGAGGATGTCAACCGGAAGGACTAGGTTTATAGTTACTAGTTAGTTATATAATAACTATTAGTTTTATAGTTTATAGTTAGGTTTATAATTTATAGTTACTTCTATTTAGATAGATATCGAAGTTGGAATTTGAGTTCTTGTTATAGTATGCTCTTATATACTCTTTAACTCTTTGATTAACCAATCGTTCCTAAGTTATACGGAATCCTTCCCGGTGCCTTCTTATTTTGATGGATGGAATTCTTCACGGTGAACAATAGTGCCTTCTCGAACAGTCTATAAAGTTCTGGATTGTTCTAACAGCTAGCAACCATTGGCTATTAGATGATAATAAATAATAATCCTATTAAGTTATGTCAGATACGTGCTAAAAATAAACAGTTCAGTGTTTGAATTAACTTCTGCCGTATTATTTTTTTGTAGATTCAATTATGAATGATATTAAGTAATAAATACAATTCGTCGCGGCGCACACAGGGCAAAATCACTAATTTAGGTGGACAAAAGTCAAGTCAAATGTTTGGGATTTCTGAGTGCTTGACCTCTTTATTATTAGTTGGTAAGACGCTTAATACTAATATTTCCCGCCGTACCGTGTTTACAAATAAATAGTAAATGAGTGAATCATTCCTGTTTACACAAGTTCCTAATAACCAACAGTGAGATTGTCTTTATTCGATGGCCATTTATTATGTTCAAGGTGTGTGTAGCGCAAAGTCTTTTTGCTTTTATTTAACAATGGACATTGCTGAGGCAGGTAAAGATTTCCACACTCGCTATTGAAAATACATTGGAATCTGCCTGTAGAGTTAATTTAGCAATTTTTAAATGTATACCACTATTCAATAACGAAAAAACTATATAACCCCCAAGTTACCCCAAGGATTCGTTTGTGGGATTTGTTTCATCAATTCTTATAGTCTTTAAATGATGCAAAGAATTTTTGCGATTTTTTGCGTTTTGAGTGATACATAATTTTTTTCAAACACAACACTCCGAATCACGAGGGGGGAATTTTTTGAAGAGTGGGTTAAGTTTCCCAAAAAAAAAAAAACCCGCCAAGACCACTTGCTGAAATTTATTCTAAATTCCGCTCATATTAATATTCAAGAAAATGTGGAGATTAGGCCTTCGAAAATTAGAATTCCCCATCTTTCCAACAAAATTTTAATGTCACAGAAAATTCAAAGATTTTTTTAATAAATACTCTAGTTGGCTTTGTTCCGATTAATTGGATTTTCAGTAATCTAGCCTACTTGTCAACGCTCAAAACGTCCTGAAAAATGTTTCGAATGTTCTAGTGAGAAAACAAAAAAAAAAAAAAAGTCAGCAAGTTATTGAAGGTTGACTGTGAAAAATTGACTTTCGCTGCACAGCACGCGCTTTATGTTTCTGGTAAGCGTGGTTCTTCCAATGTTGTGAAAGAGGCATCTACCTCTTAACAGCCATCTTCCTCTACAAGAAAATTTCATGAATAGTGACAAATAGTGATTTGTTGACAATGCTATTAGTTTCATCGGACCCTATTGTTGCTTCACTGCAAACACCTGTCAAAAAAAATAAAATACCGTTAGATCCATATTTGCTATATTTACTAAAGTGCAGCACTCCGAACGAAAAATTATCCTTATCAACCTTAAATCTTGAGAAATCAAATGATGACATGTCAGAGCCAGAGTTATCAGATCAATCTGGATCATCATATTATGTTACAAGTGACGAAGATAATTAGTTGTTTGATAATCATAATTTTTTTTTATTTATCTACCTGTGCTTAATTAACTTTAATAATTATTATAAATTATACCTAATTTTATTTCTGTAATTAATTTAAATTATATTTAATGCACATTGATTATTAAAAAAATAAAATAAAATAAATAAATAAAAGTTTTACAATCTATAATTTGAAGAGTTTCCTAAATTAATTGATATACACCTATTAGCAGGTTTACGCCACTCCGAGCCGATAGTTAGATTTGTTGTATTATTTAGCCCGTATTCTGGGACTTCAACCGTTAAGTGTAGGAGAGTTTTAGATTTTAGCAAATAAATTTGATTTTTTACCACTGTGCGCTCGCCAATCGTGTCAAAAAATTAATTAGATTTTTTAAATTATTTTTTCCGTAATTTGGGACCCCAAAGGTTAAATATGGACAAGTTTCAGAATTTTGTCCACCTAAATCGGTCATATTTTCCACTGGGTGGCGTATAATATTTACTACTTAATATAATTTATGTTTTCTTTCGATTTAAATAACGAAAAAATATACGATAGAATCTTATTTTGTTTTTGTTTTGTTTTTTGTAACAAAATAACTATTTGGTATTTGAAGAGTTGTGTCCTATTATAAGCCAAGGACCTATGTTGATTAAAGGTCTTCCTTCTGCTTGTTGAGTGAGGAGACACTTCGCTGGCATAATTAATTAATTTTAAAAAACACAAGGATTAGTTTGTGGGTAAAGTAAGGCCGAAGATATCCTTAAAATCATTAGATCCTGACAGATCAGCGGTGACCCAAGCGGTTCTGGTTCAAGTTTGCCAGAGTCGGATTACTCATTATGTCGGATGGAGGATGCAGATTAAAAGTTTTGTTTTAGATCAACTTTGAATAAGAATAATTTCTTAACCTGAAATTAATTCCATCTACTTCTGTTTCGTAAATTAAAAAAAAAGAAAAGGAAATGTTTACTTCTTGGAGTAAACTTCAACTCCGGCCGTTTTACTATGCAAATGTCTCCAAGCCCCCTCCCCCCTTTCTCCTCCCACCAAACTGAAATGAAAAGAAAATTGTCTTACAAAAGCCTTGAAACGAATGTAAACAAGAAAGGGAACTTTTTTCACTAGGCCCTAATAAGAAAAAGGTGGAAAAAATATTAAAGAAAAATGTTACAAGAGTCGAAGTAGCAAGTGGAAACAAAATGGGTAGATTTAGGTTCGGTCGAGAAAGGGGCTGAATAAAAAGTTATAATAGGAAGGAAAGAGATTCTCGAGGCAACACAATTCAACCTTTAATCTGCGAGCGAAACTTCCAACCGACAGCCCCGCCCTCTTGTGAAGTCTAATAACGTCTTAGGCTCGATCAAACTTTCGACAATTTATGTATTTTATTGGAATACACAAAGAGAAAATGAGCCTCTCTATTCTTTCGTATGGAATATATTGGTGTAAGAAGAAGGCCACAAAATATATCCGTATTTGTTAGTCCTGTTTAACGATATTGGTATACAGCGTATCGAATTATACATTGGACTCGTGAATATTTAAGATGGTGTAAATCAAGACTTTATTAATAAAGGTCATATTTCATGCAGTGAGAATTAAAAAAACAAACATGTTGTAAAAATTAGCCAAACGTTCAATAAACGTACATTTTTGTTAACGTATTTTCTTATGGTGGTCAGGAGTGTTTTTACAGTGTATTTTTGCAAAACTGCAGTTAATTAAATGAAATATTGGTAGTGACAATGGCGTAACATAAATCGGTAACAAATGTTTGTAGACTTATAACGAGCTACTTTGTGTGAGTAACTGTTACTGGAATTCGCTTGAATTTTCGTGCTTAAATTAAATGTGCGTGACCACCTATTAAAAAAAAAAAAAAAATATTGGGAATAGTCACTTGCTATACTGACTGCATTATCTTCTCCTTCCTGAAAAATAAGCCTCAAAGCCTATGAGGTAGCAGGAATTGCTAAGAGGCCAGCGGGCAGTACAGTGTACCTGGGTGTCACTCTAGACAGGCACCTCACACTTTCAGGCCGCTGCAACCGAAAACTGAAGTTGTGAAAGTCTTAGAGGCTAAATCACCTGCTGAGTTCACCAAACCTCTCGCTCCGCTTCAAATTAATGATTTATAATTGTTTGCTGAGACCGGCTCTCCTTTATGAAGCTCCAATGTTAGCAAACAAATCAAAATCAACAAAGCAACGACTCCAACAGTTTCAGAACGGGGTATTGAGACGAATCGTTCGACATTCAACGTTACAAAGGACTAAAACTGACATATCACACAGAACACTTGACTTACCAAAGGTGGCAGAATACATTACAAGAAGACATATCAAATCCTTTGAAAGCCTCAAACACACGACTAACACATTAACACCGACTGAAAGACCACAGAGGTGGCAAAACTACATTAAAACTCTTAGACTTGACTAAGATAACGTAACAGACTCTCTTTCCCAAACACCTAGTGAGCCCCATCACTGGAACAAGAATTATTTTATTGTTGTTTCATCATTTTTGTACTTTAAACAGAAATCCTTTAAAATGCATCAAGTGCAGGAAAAGGGATGGATTCTTAATTTTTGTAATTGTATTATAAAACATTAAAAATAAAGGGGATTAGAAAAAAATACATATATAACATGTATATGACCATTAAGATAAATTGCAGCTAATAAGTTAATTAAAAAATTAGAACAAAAACAAGGTACTTCCTTCCTAAGTTTTTGTTGCGCCGATACATTTAATAAAATAACAATATATCCAAGTTATTTCGCAGATATCTTTCCGGTATTCGGTTTAGAGAGGGTGAAGCATTCTTGGGCCAGTCTTGTGTAAAAATACAAACATTCACAACGGAAATATTTATTCATTTTATTAGATTTCTAGAAACGTAGAGGCAGCTGTGTGAAAGATTATTTTTGTATTCAGTTTTTATAAAATTCCAAGTAAAAATAACAAAATATCGTTCAAAAATGTGAACATACTAAAAAAACAAATATACATATCTTCACATAACTTTAAGAACAACGACTACAAACCACCTTACTGTCAACGCTGAAGGTAAAATATTATAAATAGAAAAGTAAAATCATTATATATTTATATTATATATCCATAGTTCCATATTTCTAAAATTATTATACTATTACATAAAAAATACTTAACAATCATTGGTAACAGACAATGCCCTTATTATTATATCCTTATTTTTATTATTATTAATGTCACTACTTATAATTTAATTGATTACAGGAAAGACCAAACACTAACCAATTTGATGGATCACATACTTACAGGTGGGAGCTTTTGTGTCTCAAAGAATCAATATTAGTATTTTTAAAATATTAGGTAAACTCCCAAGCTGTGCGAGAATAAAGTAATGTAGCATTTTCTTCCAATCTCATCTAGTCATATTTTATCTTTTTTCTAATTTTTTTTTAATTGTTTTCATGATAATATTTTGTACCTGGACTATAAAAAAAACAATTCTATCCAATAAATTATATAGATTTTTACAATAAATAAATACGGGCGAGGCAAGACTTATTTACATGTTATAGAAAGCTAAGAGTAGAACTACTGTTTGAAACAGGCCTAACAGATGAGACCTCCGTGTCTTGTCAGACAGAAAACAATCTGTCAGAATGAAGCGATTTGAGGATGAGGTAACAGGTGTGAGGGAGTAATGGTTTCAGTTCGAAAAGAATTCCCTAGCGTCACACCCCATCCAATCCTTGACTCCCGTCAAAAAATTTGTCTCGAATCGTTTTTTAATCTGTTCTGAAGTAATTTGATCGGTTTGTTCAATTAGTCACTACTAATTGTTACATTTATTTATATTATTGACATTTTAATAAATTCCGCAACAAGGCACAAACTCAAATTATTTCTACCCATTATAATATTATATAAATTATGCTATGTCCTCGGGTCTCTGTCGTGTCCGGATCAGCATAAATTTATAAGGATAACAGTAAGGACTTAATCACCGGACAAATTATAAATAATTTTTAAAATAATTAATTAAATTTATAACTTCTTCTCCAGAGGTTTGCGTGGGATAAATAATTTATGTATGTTAATTATAAATAAACAGTAATATAAGGAAATTAATTGAATTAGTAAAAAAGCAATTTAAATAAAAAGCACTGTTGATTCACATAAGGTTGACTTTAAAATTACAATATGAAATTTTTTTTTTCTCTCTTTCAGATTTTGATTCACACCTGTTGTTAATATAACAATCAGTGGATGTGATGAAATTGAATACTACAGGCATTGTATGCGTGTGGGAGACTAGCACTCGATAGTACCTCCTCCTGGCAAGGATTAAAGAGATCTATTTGAGCAAATCTCTCATCCAGCTTCTTTGAAGCCTTCTGAGAGTATTTCCAGGTATGTCAGTCGTGGCCATGTCTTTAATGAGTATGTTGTTATGTCCATGAAGTCTGTCATGAAATCGTCTATAAAGGTTATGTATATGTTCCTTTACTGTGGGTATTTCTAAATCAGTGTGAAGTGTGTGGTTTGAAATGTACCAAGGTGATTTCGTGATTAGTCTGAGTAATTTTGATTGGAATATTTGTATTTTTTTTAAGGTGTGTATTTTTTGCAGTCCGGTATATTTGGGTGGCGTATGTCCAAATGGGTTTAAGTAAGTAAGTATATGTATTCAGTCGTTGTTGGAGTTTTAATCATAATTAAATTTAAAAACTGGTGTGTTAACAAACTAACTTAACCTGTACTTATCTTGATGAGATAGATGCTATGATGTGGGTAAGACGTAGTTGGTGGAAGTCATGGTTTCAGATCGGTGAGGTGTCATCAGGAGATGACGAAGGAACAGTACGACAGGCCAACTAGTTCAGTTTGGAAGAACGGGCCAGGCAAGCAGGAACCAAACCAGATAAGACTACATGAAACATGACCTCGAAAATATTTTTCCGGCCCTTTTTGAAGCATCTTTCCTATCCTAGATCTGACACCAACACGCCTCCAAACTTCCTAGTTGTTTGAAGCTGGAAATCAATTTTGTTGATTGTTACACCGAATATAATAATGTAAGAGGTAGGTAGAAAAGATTTTCCCTTGTGTACGGCCCAGCTGCGTCTCTACTCTCTTGCTGTGAAGAAGTAGCCTACTGCGTATTTCGCAAATATTCTAAATCAGGGGTATCCGAAGTTTTTAGCTTTCGGGCCATACTGATTACATTTAAGGGTTCCGAGGGCCAACACCGTTTTAATTTTCCTGCCAGTATCTATACTATATAGACTGGTCACCCAGTACGCGCACTGAGCGAGCGTATGCTTGCTAAATTCGCTAGTTCAATCACTTTTGTGTTGTACTGTATTGTTACGACCACGAAACTTTAGGACATATGGTGGTTGCTTTCGGAAATAGGTAATATATATATATAGCTAAATAAAAGGTTCGCGGGACTGAGTTTTTAAAAAGAGATTTTATTGAGAAGTACATACATTATATCAAGCAAAAGCACAATTTATAGCCTAGTACAAAACTTCGTGTTGAACATCTGTGAGTCCTACGAGTGACTGTAGCAAAGTGTCACCGAGGCCAGGTAGAGGTGGCCTTTTATACAGTTATCTAGGAGAGGGGATATCGTACATTTGTTTATTATCCCTAATACCATTGGGTTTCCATAACTTCCCCCCCCCCCCCTAAGTTCCGAGGTCTCCGATGGAACAAAAATCTTAGTGTAAATAGGTTAGATTCTATACAAAAATAAAAGGTTTGAACTTTATACCCTTCTTAGTACCTTTTACACTGTCATAACATTCTATGAACAAAGGGGATTGGACCTTATTCTCTAAGTTTATACAAGCATAGAAGGATTAGACCTTCTTTACTAAATTAGAATTTGAACATTTGAAAACAAAAAGATTAAACTCTGTACTGAAATACAATTATCAACTTCCTATAAACAAAAGGATTAGACTTTGAACTTCCTGTTTACTAAGTCAGGATTTGCTCACTTGAAAAATAAAAAGATTAAACCTTGTCCATTTCTTAATATTAACAATAAGCTTAAACTATAAAATGTTTATACATTACAAAATTCCTTACATGCTAAAGTACAATTTTCCTTATAACTAAAAGATAACAGGGTATTTCTTAATACTAAACAATTCATATCTATACATTATTTAAACAAAAGGAAAACTAAAATAAGAGTCTTTGAATTAGATTCTTCTACCACAAATAATACTTTTAGATTCAAAATTACTTAATTAAAATAATAACATTTTAAATCAAAATAATAATTCAAACACTCCTTTACAATAATTACAATTAATAATAATTTCAAAATAAAATACATATTTTTTTCAATGATCAATCAAAATAATACTTCAAGACAAAATAATAGTATCCTAATATTTATGATAGTGACTTCAAAATATTAATTACAAAATAATCGGACAGAATATTACTGTGAAATAAAATAATAATTTGAATGATCTTTTACATTATTAACATTGAATATAATATTTTACAACAAAATACAAAAGTCCGACTTTATTAAAATAACTACAGCATTGTCAATTTAATACAGATAATTCTTTCAATATAACATAAACATCTTTCCCTAATACCATTATATTTATTACGTTTTATTAAAATAAAAGATTTTTAAACCATTTTAATATTGTTTAAATAAAATTAAATATTTTTTAATCATAACCATTATCCGAATCATTTGAGTCATAATCATCCGAGACACCTGAAATATTCACGCGAATGGATTCATTGTCGTCGTCCGAAATAGATTGTTTATTTTTTCTTTTTTTCCTATTGGGCCTTTTAATATTGTCAATATGAGTTTTAATTGGTTTTTTGTCTTTTACTAATAATAAATTATTTTTCATTTACTTTTTTAAATTTGTCCCTACTTTTTATTTTTGCTTGGGTATTTTTCAAATATTCCGTATCTCCTAATTGTTTATGAATATCTAAAGGGTCTTCTCTATTTTTATTTAATTTTTCAGTCCTTGTTTCTTTTTCGTCATTTATTTTAGATCTAATTAGTTTATGTAATAGTTGTTGGTCCTTATGATATTTTAATACGTATTGTTCAGTCAGGTCGATGTTTTCTTCTGATTCTAATCTGGAGGTTCCGAAAGTAATTTCATTGGGCGTTAATTTTAATTTATTGTTTAATGTGTTATTGTATGCTATTATTGCTAATCTCAATTTTTGCTGCATCGAACATTTATCTTTTTCTTTTCCTATTATTCTTAATAATTCGTTTAGGGTAGAGTGGACTCTGTTCAATAATCCCAAAGAGTTTGAGTAGCTAGCTGAGGTATAATGTAAAATAATATTATTTTCTTCACAAAACTGTTTTACCAAATTATTTTTCATTTTCGTCCCTTGATCTAATGATATTTGTAGAAGTGTGGGAAAGTATGTCATATAGTCAGTGCGTTATTAAAATTAAAAATATCAATTATTAATTTAAATTCTGGGTGACTATAAAACTGATAAAATGATATTTTTCTAAGGTTTGAATGAATATTAACCAAATTACTCTGATAAGTCTATTTTAAATTTTTGAAGTGTAAACCATTCAAATCATATAATATCTGTAATGGTAACTTCATTTTATCAATGCATAAAAAATGTTATAATGTTATAACAATTATATTCAACTTCTTAAAAACAAAAATAAGGAAGAAATCAAGATAGAGGCGTAATATAAATTTATTAATTTTTTAACCAAAAATAACAATACTTAATCACGAAGATGATTAAAATGCAGTTTAACTTTAAACTTAAAACTGTGAAATTGCTTATCCCTTTAGCTTTATATTTAATATTTCGATTCTATTGATTAACAAGACATTAAATAAAATGATCATACCTCGTTTTGTTTAAATTAAATTGTTAGAATAATAAAGTAAAATAATAATTTTAATTTACAGATTTTTTTAGTTTCGTCGATACGATGTTTAAACAGCAAGCATAATAGAAGCTTAAAAAAAAAGAACGAATACAACAATTTAATCCTAAACGTATTTAGTAACGCATATATGAAAGTTAACATTATTATCGGAGTAATAATCATATAAATACATTCTTCAAAAGTCTAATTAACATTAACATACAAATAATTATTATCAACTAAATTATTATTATTAAATTATTAATTAATTATTATTATTAAGTTATTCTTAAAATTAAATAATGATTTTTAGAAATCCATTGCTCTTTTTTTTTTTTTTTTTTTTTTTTAAGCCCCTTATTATTATTAGTTCTGTTATGCTGTTATGCTCTTTTCAGAATTACGTTTCTATTAATATTAATTATAAACGAAACATCGTAATGAGAAGCAACATAAAACTAAATTTTGCAATCTAGATGAATATAAGTGAGTTAAAATTTTATAGAAATAGTTAAGACGTATTATTAATAATTAATGATAATAAATATAAATGTAAGTATTAGCAAAAACTGTTATGAATATGAATGTTAATAAAAATGGTATTGATGTTGAATTCGAAGTTACTAGAATCAACAATTTATCCGATTTAAATATTTTTACTTAGTTTTTTCCTATATTTATACATCTTTTTTGGAACAATCCAAAGTGGGAAATTATTTTTTGATTTACTTTGACTGATTTTAACCATTCCATTTTTAAACAAGTTGTGTACTGCTTTATCGCCTAAAGCAAAATTTAGTTGAGCTTTAAAATTTTTTAACTTATTGCCGCAGTGACCCAGCCTACTTTTTAGGGAAATAGAAGCCATTATTTCTTTTAATGTCTTTTGGTTCAATTTATTAAATTTTGTTACATTATTATTTACTTTTTCAACAGTTACTTTTAAACTATTTTTCGAAGCTTCTAAATTGTTTGTTTCTTTCACTAAATTTGAATTTAAATCTTCCGTTTCTTTGATTTTACTAATTATATTTTTTTCTTTTCCTTCCCGTGACTTATAAGCGGTTTTTATTGTTATATTTAAATTACGATATTTATTTCGGACTGTTTCCTTATTTTTATTAAGTTCTTCAAGTTTTTGGTATTTTAAATTTTCGTCGTCTTCCATATTCTTAATGTTGTTTACAGAATTTTCTACACTTTCTATTATTTCCGGTTTTATATGTTCGTCGCGGATCAATTGTTTTTTCCCATTTTTTCGTCGATTAGATTTGGTAAGTTGTTATTTAAATTTAAGTCATGTATTTCAATTTGTTTATGTTCACCGGTCTGTTTAGAATTTAAATTATTTATATCTAGTCCGGAGGTTTGCTCGTGCTTGGGCCTAATTCTAAAAAATGATCCTGTCTTCTTTCCAAAGATTCTTTACGTTCTAATAATAATTTTATTTTTTCATCTTTTTCTTCCTCTATTGTGTGTACTCTATTAGAAACGGTTCTCATCGAAACTGTGTTTGAATCTACTTGTGGTTGTTGATAATTTTGCCTGAAATTTCTGGAGGGTGGTTTATTAAAAAATTTATGTTGCGATTGGGGGTCCCACGGTTGATTATAAATTGGTGTTTGATATTCAATAGCTCGCTGTTGTGGCCGGAAGTTATGTTGATTGTTATTGTTAAAAGAATTAAAGGTTGGACCTTGTTCATGCTGATACTGTTGTGGTCGGTAGTGTTGAGGATTATTATACGACGCATATTGCTCGTGGTGATACTGATGGGGTCGGTAATTTTGATAATCATGGTGGTTGTTAAAATTTGGTCGGTACTCTTTATTTTTATAATTATTTTCGAAATTTTTTCTTTTTATTATTATTTTGAGCTGGGTTATTTTTATACTGTTTTTTTTCTCCGTAAAGTCGGTGAACTATGTGGGCCGCGCTATTTCTTAATATTTCTTCTTGGTCTTCTAATGAATCGAATTTTATATGGTAAATAAAGTCAGTTAGTGCTGGGTGTAAACTATGTACTGCGTGGTGGGATATTTGTTTGTCATACCTATACATTTCGTCCTGTTTGTCTAATATTTCATTGTCTGAATAAATACGTGCGTATAAATCGCATCTTTTTTGGCCCAGTCGTTCTAAGAAATCGAGTGGGTTTTCATTATGGTAAGTCCGCGTATTTAGAATTTATGAAATCAATTGTTCCCTAGTTCTTGTGTTCTGGTACTTTTTCTTTAAGAATTTTATTATTTCTTTTACTGTATTAAATTCCTTGTCATATACAGCGACTTTAGCTTTTCCAGTTAGTTTATTTAAGATTGTTAAAACAAGTTTTGCTTGATTTGTATTTTTATGGGTATTATCATCTTTGCAATATAAATTGCATAAAAATTCGCTATTTCTAATGAAATCAACTAGTTGTAACGGATTTCCGTCATATTCCGGGATTAATGCTAAATCGTGATTTTTAATTTCAAGAGCCATATTATTTTCTTTTTTAACTAACGTAGACCCAGTTATTTTTAAGTTGCATAATTTTTCTTCCAATATATTCATAAAAATGCTAAATTAATATTCTAAATTATTACACTTATTATACTAATTATATCTAAATTACAAAATTACTTAAAAATAAATATAAAAAAAAATTAATTATACTTTTTCTTGATACAGCGTTGTCTTCGATGTCTTCTTGATGACGCTCCCTTTAGCTCCTTCCCGTCGATTCTTTAGCAAGAGGTTGTAGGTCCTTTTGGTCAAGGTATTGGAATACCAAAGCGCTCCCAAAGACTTGAAGATCTGCTGATGTACTAATACTCAGATCCCAATCTTCTCATGCCAGTGGAAAGAGGTCTCGCTGTTCTGTACCTGAAATAAGATAGAACTGCCGCGAAGTTACGTTAACGCTTCCAAAAGTCCCTCCGTTCGGGCGCCAGCTAAATAAAAGGTTTGCGGGACTGAGTTTTTAAAAAGAGATTTTATTGAGAAGTACATACATTATATCAAGCAAAAGAACAATTTATAGCCTAGTACAAAACTTCGTGTTGAACATCTGTGAGTCCTACGAGTGACTGTAGCAGAGTGTCACCGAGGCCAGGTGGAGGTGGCCTTTTATACAGTTATCTAGGAGAGGGGATATCGTACATTTGTTTATTATCCCTAATACCATTGGGTTTCCATAACTATATATATATATATATATATATATATATATATATATATATATATTTTTTTTTTTTTTTTTTTTTTTTTGAACTTCGAGGAGAGATGGAAACTTTTTTTTTTTTTAATGAAAAGTATCGTATCTGAATTATTAAAATAGCTAATGGCTGCGGAAGTTAGCATTCTACCTACGTCCATTTAACAAATCATGTGAACGAACTGAATTTGAGGTTGCCAAGAGAAGTTGTGATAGGATATTTTGTATAAAATTTTTGTAATCTCATCATTCAATCTGTTGGGCAAACTATAATTTTTCAACACTATTCGACAGAAATACAAAGATGAATAAACTAAGGATACTCCGAGTGGAATAGTAAAAAAAAGTAGTATTCTTCAACAAAATTTGCAATCAGAAGGTAACGGCAAAATTGAGGTCTATGTCCATTATCATTGGATTTTAAACATTACATTGAAAATCTAATAAAATAAATCCTTAATAATGATAAGGAATAACATAAGAACCTCTGATCCGGTGTCGCTTAATTGACAGATTTTCCTTTATTTTCTATTGAACAATAATTTCTTTCTTTGCTTTTTATTCCAATGAAGAGTTAATTATGTTAAAAATGCACATTTACATTAAGGGATCGTCATAATGTTTTATGTAACTGATCTGTATGCCAAATGAGAACACCATGTTTTTTCAGTTTCAAAAATAAATTTCTCCATGAAATTGAAACAAAATCATTACGTTTAACATATCATTCGAAAGCTGATTAAATTTGCCAGTTTTTGTGAGATTTGTCGTTTTGTGGATAGTTTTTTTCAAAAGTGAGCTGTTCTTTAGAAACCATGTTTGTAAAACTCAAGGTTGCAGGTACTATTATAGAAAATTTAATGCTAAATCCGGAAATTTGGTCAAAATTTGAAAAATATTTATATTTGAAAAACAAAATGGAGATATTACAGCTTTTATTGAAAAAAACGTTGTTTCCTCAATAAAGTTTTTGATTAATCGTATGTCTGCAACGGATTGGAATAGAAAGACGAGGTCTGCGGCAGTTTGCTACATTTGTGTTCTAGTTTTACCCATTTTTTTTTTACATTAAGAGATGCTCCCCTTGTATAAGCATCGTGATCGTTCAATTTCCGTTCGCACGATACGATATATTCTACATAATAATAATCTTATTTTAAATTTTTTTGCGGTGAGAATAAAATTCCAGCTCCTATAAGACTTATAGAAATATCAAACCGTTCTAGCAGAAAATAATACTGTTTCAATCACAATGGTTGTTCTTACATTTTAAAACATTTGAAATATTCAGAAACACTACTTAAACTCAGTTTTCCGTCGATTTTGCAGTCAAAGCTTCGAATATAAATTTTGATACTCGCTTTGATGTCATTACGAATAAAATTAAGAATTTTAAAAATCCCTTTGATACCACCGACATTGTACCACTAGCCTCAGGACTTCAACTTTGCCCAGAACTTGATTGCTGATAACAACTAAAAATTCCACTCTTACAGTCCCTAACAAAATTGAACTAAAAAATACACATATCGTGTGAACTCGATGTCCTCAGAAGAAGAATGTATTAGAGGATAAATAGCTACAATTTCAATTTGGTGTGTTTAATCCTTGTATTATCATAAGAATGGTTCTACATTTTTTAAAGAAGGAAACAGACTAAAGATTTGGTGTTAAATACAAAAATAACATTTATGTTCAGTTAAGAATACTTAAAGCAAAAACGAAGTGGAGCGAGAGTTCGACTTTCCGCGGTTAATTGATATACAATTTCTAGGCTTAATTTTATACAACTTGTTTCAGGGTCACAAACCCAGCTTCTTTTCAATAAATCGATTGTCAACAGAGACATGGTTAAGATATCGATAGCTGGATATAATCAAACAGTAATAACGGCGGGGGGCGGTGGGAGGGCTGCGGTAGGCCACCTAATTCGGTCAGCTCCCACTGCCTCCTCTCCCATTCAATAATTCACTCTGTCTTCTCAATTACTGTTTCAATCTAAGCCCAGTTCCTTAGTAATTAATTAGGGAATAATAAAATAAACAGTAGAAACGTAAAATATGTTTATAGTAACGTTGAAATATTAATTTTTAATTTATCTTGTTTACCAGATATCTATCCCTTCCAAGTAAACACTACAAACATTTAAATCCACCAGGCTCTCAACTTGCTTTCCGTCTTGTTCCCGGCGACGCTCAGAGGCGTCTGAAAAGAAAATGTCCTTGGATCTAATATAGAATTTTTATTAAAGTGCTACCAGTAGGTAGGCTGTTATATAGCGATAGAAAGGAGGGAGGGAATCAAGACGGAACGAATAATTTGGGCGATTCGTTTCGTTCCAAACCGGTTCAAAGCTGGAACCAGTTCCAAGCTCCTTTCCACACAGAACGACCCATCACCGATTTTAATGAGTCTGCAGGACTTAGCATGCATTGGTGGAGAGGGTTATGTTACGTTTGATGAATTATGTTTCATCTCTTATATGAATGTCCAACAATAAGCTATTATTGCCTAGTTGCGTGCATTTCAGGCAGTAACCTAAGTAGATTATAATTTAGATACTTATAAAAAAGTGGAAATTAAAATTAAAAAATGATATTAAAATATATTTACAAAACATCCTTATACTCATATTTTACTACATTCTTTCTGAAGAATTATTATTGAGCAAATAGCTTACAATCTTATGAATAAATAGTATTATAAAATGTGAAAAACGTTTTAATCATATAACTGCCTCCCCGATCATATATATATATATATATGATAATATAATACATAAAATCATAAAACATGTTTATGCTAAATACAATTTTTAATACCTTATCAGGTTGAAAAGATGAATTCTGCCAACACTAATATCCTAGATAAAAGATAACTACCGATAAATCTAATGGTCCTAATTTTAATCTATTTTTTCCCCTTATTTTAAATCGAAAAAGGTTTCTAATAAATGAGGTAAAAGTAGTTTATGTCATACTCTTCATAAATATTTTGAAATGAATAGTGCTTACTAGTTTTTATTTTTATTTTTATTTTAAATGCTACGGAATTAAGAAAATGAGTTAATTTTTGATAAGTTTAAAAATATATATTCATTATTAAGATTTTATAGTTAATAAATACGTTATTTTTTGTCTCGCTGAACAATGAAAGTTACAATACCTATCCAAATTTAAGTAAGATTATTTTTTTAGGAGGTACTTTAACACTGGTATTTTAATGCTCTGAAATAATTGTAAACAAAAAAAAAATTAAATAAAATGACATGTTTTATAATTCACATTTTAAATATAGATATCCTAACTAAATTAAAATACTTGGTTTTAATTTTACACTAAAACTTGGGTAATTTAGTTTAGGATAAATACTAAACTAATCGTAAGTTAATTTTAGAAAAATAAAATAAAATAAAAACGGAAAACTATAACTAAATAGAAATAGCGTTATTAAATCACATTTACGATTATGACAAAAAAGCCATTTTAAAAATTAATAATCATTTCGAGTTAATACTTAAATTTTGAACAGTTGTAAGAAAAGAAAACAGTTTTATAACAATAGTTAAAATTTTATAACTTCCAAATCTTGCAACACAGTCAGTAAAAATAAATGCAAGTCTATCTATAAGTTGATGAATTGCCGACTGAACCGATTTTCCTAATTTATTAATATAATATTATTCTGACTAATATTATCATACAATAACGATCAATTGTTTCCTAGTAAAATATACCTGAATACAAACAGTAATAAACTGTTAGCTGAGTTAAGGTAGCGTTTAATTATTTATTCCAAACACTACTTACATATTCAATCAGCTACTCAATTATTCAAATGAAAGCAGAGGACTTGATGCCAGTCTTCACCTCTTTCGATATAATTAACAAAGATATCTAACATAAATATTTATATGCCAATTAAATAAAAATTAAAATTAAAGTACAAAGGATTAGTTATTTATGAAATAAAATAATATATATATATATATATTTTTTTTTTTTAAATTTAAATGTTCATACAAACAACTAATTTAAATGTTCTATCAATTGGAGAAAATTCATTCCTGAAATATAAAAATGATTCATTTATCACATAATGGATTCCTTTATATGTATATTAATATAATGAACGATTTATTATTTTCAACTGCATGTTTAATAATTTTTATAAAACTTCTTTTTTAATTATTTATTGAAATTTACAACTGTATATACAATAAAAATATAATAAATCAAGTAAATATGATGATAATGATAATAATGAGAGGTCACTTGTTTTCAAAGCAACTACCCATTGGTAGCACTTATGCAGGGTGTTCAATATTCGATAGCCACCCCATTTTTCTTCCACAGTTTTTGATGTGGTATTTTTTACGACGCATTTTGATAGAAAATTAAATTTTGAATCGATTTTATATCGGTGTTTTTTTTTTATCCTGGACACCGTTTCGCCGCAAATCGCGAAAAATCATTTTAAAAAAATAGACAGCCTAAAACTGGCATTGCAAAAATAAAATAAACTTTGAACAAAAATATGAAATTAAGTCCTTTACGCAACTGGTATGACGAGCGGTGAGAGCAGGTCGACTTATAAGGTTTCCCCCGAGAGGCTCAAATCGTCAACAAGCCCGTGATGAAACTAATATCATTTATGTACTGGCTACGGTGGAAGCGTATCCTCATCGGAGCATTCGAGACATAACCATAGATACCCACTTAAGGATTAGAACGGTGTGGGCCATACTAAAACAACACCGTATGAGGCCGTACGGCATTTCACTTCATCAGGCTCTAGCTCCCCAAGATGGTGAGAGGCTGAAGCTCTGTCATTAAGTGAGTATCCCTGGCTATGTCTCGAATGTTCCGATGAGGATACGCTTCCACCGTAGCCAGCACATAAATGATATTAGTTTAATTATGGGTTTGTCCACGATTTAAGCCTCTAGGGGGAAACCTTCCAAGTCGATCTGTTGTCAGAAAGTTTTTTTCAGGGTTTTTTTTTCAGCTCTAAGTTAAGATAGAGAAATGATTCTTTAACTTAAAATTCTAGTGTTTTATGCTATTTGACTTAAAAAAACTTTCGTTATGCTTAAAACACAATCCGGCTTCAGAGTGCTCATAAACTCCAAATAAAATTCCAATAATATTCCGCTGTAAATCAGTGGGAATTTCTTTCATCAAAAACTGACACTCGATTCAAAGCACCAAAAACACCCTAATATGTGAAATATTATCAAAATAAAAAGAAAAATTTTTTTTTTACCCCTTTCGAAGAAGTTAAAAGTTTAATGTTGAAATTTTATCAACAACTTGTAACGGCCATAACATTTACTGTGTTCAACTGATTAAAATAGTAATAGATCACTTGAATCAGCATGCATTCTTCTTTCAATTCACACACACACACACACACACACACTACGGTGGGAGTCTGTAACCCATACGTGGCTCGTCCCCGGGTGGCGGATAGGGGAATACTCGCTAGATATAGAGGGTAGGAGGGAAATAAAACAGACCTCCCGCGGACCAAACAGACTAGGGGAAGGAACCCCGAATTATAAACCAATAATGGTGAGTCACAAAACGACAAACTTTACGGTGCAGGGGAGGGATACCCCAGTACCGGCGTCTGCAGAGAGCAAGAAAGCGTGCTCCCAGGCGTCGTCATCATACGACCGCAGTGCCGCAGCGGTGGTCAACTTGGCCGCTGAGGTATCTAATATTTCAAGTTTAAAACACTGTCAGAAAGAGTGGTTGGCGCTTTCCAATACTATTGGTAAGATGCAGGAATACATCCATGATAAGAAGAATGTACATGGAGAAATAAAAACGCTGATCTACGACGCTCAACTTGGTCTTGATGATGTTCTTGCTAAACTGACTGAGCATCAGGAGAGTGTAGAAGTAGTCTTGGAAAGACATTCACAAGGCGTTCAAACATCATGGGACACGATATAGCACTCAAAGTAGCGATGGCAACAAGACCAGACTTATTCCTAGAGCTATTTGATTCCTGTCTACGTGAAGGTTCCTTCCCTCGGAAATGGAAAAGCCAGCGCATGGTCCTGATTCTAAAGGGCAAGGGAACACCATCGGACCCCTCGGCCTATAGACCACTGTGCCTTTTGGATTCGATGGGAAAGGCTTTAGAATCAACCTCGTTGTAGACACGGCACGTGATGCAATTGCTAGAAAGAGATGGAGGAGAGGTGCGAAGAGGTACTGTGCCATCATTATGCTGGATGTGAAAAATGCCTTTAACTCAGCGAGATGGTGCTGTATTCTTGATGCTGTAAGAAATATGGGAATTCCTATGTACCTCAGGAAAATAATCGCGGATTATTTCAAAGACAGGATCCTGATATTTACAACTGACGATGGGCAGAAGAATTATGGAATAACTGGGGGAGTGCCCCAGGGATCAGTGCTGGGACCCTTGCTGTAGAATATAATGTACGATGGAGTTCTCAGACTGAGCTTTCTAGGAGACTTCAAAATAGTAGGATATGCTGACATCGCAGTGGTGGTAGTTGCGAAATATTTAGAGGAGGTAACTTTAAGAGCCAACCGGAGTGTTTCCCTAATCCGCAGCTAAGTGGCATCAGTGGGTCTGCAACTAGCTGATAGTAAGACTGAGGTGCTCCTAATTAGCAGCAGGAAAAAAATTGAGCAAATCAGAGTAACAGTTGGTAGAGAGGTAATTCTGTCCAAATCCTCCTTGACTTACCTAGGAGTGAAAATTGATGAACGCCTAACCTTCAAAGAGCACATAATGAAGGTGTCAGAGAAAGCAGCTGGAGTGAACACTGCACTGTCTCGACTGATGCCTAACATAGGAGGTCCCCGGCAGACCCGAAGACTACTGCTGTCAAGTGTCGTAACATCCATTGTCCTTTACGCTGCGGTGATATGGAGGGATGCTTTAGACATACATGCGTACGGAAGGCCTATGATCTCTGTGTACCGCCGAAGCGTCCTTAGAGTTATTAGTGCATTTAGAATTGTATCCTATGAGGCAGCATGCGTGGTAGCCAGGATGCCACCTATCGAACTAATAGCTGATGAAAGGAAGAGGTCATATCAAAGAAGTGAACGCATTCCCAGAGCCAATTAGAGGAAAGAAACTATTGTAGCTTGGCAGCAGCGTTGGGACATTGCTTTAAGTGGGAGATGGACAAACAGGCTGGTCCCTCGTATTTAACACTGGGTGGACCGGAAGCACGGAGAGGTAGACTACTACTTAACTCAGTTGCTCACTGGACATGGATCCTTCCGAGCCTATCAGTATAGGTTCAAACTGGATGTGACAGGAAAATGCCCAGCCTGCCCGGCGGTGGATGAGAGTGCAGAGCACGTGTTTTTCATATGCCCTCGCTTTCAGCAAGAAAGAGAAGAGTTCCGACAGGTCTGTGGAGTTTTTCCGACTGTTGATGGTCTGGTGCAATTGATGTTGGCTTCTGAGGAGTACTGGATGGCGGGCCAGAGGTTAGCGGTTGAGACTATCAAGCGGCTCAGGCAAGAAGAGAGAGATAGGCGCAGCAGGATGTAGCCTACTACCATGAGACGGCACCCAGCCATTCCCCTCCATAATATAATGCCTAACGGCGGTTCCATGGGTAGGGAAAACAGGTGTAGAGAGGTGGTTTTAGTGGGTAGGAATCCCACACATGGTTAGGTACGGGCCTAACAATGTCTTTTGAAGATTTCCCCTACCCACGTAAAAAAAAAATAAAAAATAAAAAAAAAACACACACACACACACACACATATAACATTACCCTGGATTTTAGTAAAAAAAAAACTGATTTGAAATAAATCCGAGGAAAACTATAGCTTGAGCTATCTCAATAAGGAGAAATCCTGGTATGAAAAGTACGATTGTATTCATTTTATACTAATAACTAAAATAGATAAATGAATAAATCCCTTTATCAAACATTATTAACTATAGGTTTTTCACTTAAGAAATGCAGTTCAATCGCGCAGGTTCCAACTCCTGTGAGGGAATTTCCTTAATTTGGTAATTCAGAGGAAATATTCGCCACGCCTCTTTTCCACTTCACTGCACTCACTAAATAGACTATAACACATTATTTAACGAAATCGTCATCACTAACATGATTTTTTTCATTAATATATTCAAAGTAAATGCCCGAAAAATCATAGCTTGTTCATTACTAATAGTAAAGTTTTCTTTCCAACTTTTATTGGTGTCTTATGTTAAATTTTAACCCTCCAGTAGTCGCAATCGATCTGAGAGATCACCCAAGGTATTTTTTGCACAATATTCCGAGAAGGATTTTAATAATGAGATAAGCGACTCAGTACCTTTCAAATAACATTCCTGGAATGCATAAGTGACTTCTAATCCTCAATATTCTATGTAGATTTTTATTTATTTAGTTTCTATTCCTCTGTTACCGGGACTACTGACGCGAAATATTTTATTCTATCATGAAACGTTCGATTTAGAAAACCCATGCGATATTGAAATGGTTCGCGAAATCATTCTATGTAATACGAAGAATAATAATGATGTAGACGATTTTAATGGAGGTGAGACAGACGTTGCTGAAGAAAGAATTGAGCATTCAGATACTGAACACAAAGATGATGTATCTAGTGATCAGGAATGCATTACCAATAATTCATTTATAGGTAAGAGTTTGTTTATGTTCCATATATTATAGAAAAGAGGATGCTCCAACTGAAGCAAGTCATAAAGGACGCTGTTCTATAAGACGACGTTGTGAATTATGTGAAAAACGAAGGCTGACTAAATACTTTTGTGAACAATGTAAAATGCATTTATGTTTAGAACATTCAAAAATTGCCTGTATCTGGTAAATAAAATTAGTGAAGTGAATAATAGATAAAAAGTTGTGATGGTAAAAAAATAGTTTAACGTTGTTATAATAGATAAATAATATTTGTATTACTTATTTTATTAATGTGTATTATTAAGTGCATTGCTTTAAAAATCAAATTAAGTAAATTAGAAAAATAAAAGTGTTGAAATTATTAGTAAAACGATTGAATTTCAAGAGGTGATCTGTCAGATCGTTGCGACTATTGGTGTTAGTCCTAGGGTTGCGACTACTGGAGGGTTAAACTTCTCATCTGTCTATCATATTCATCCGAACCAAATGTAAGATACTCCAACTGCTTCAATTTCTAGTAGTGTAATGTAGCAAGATTTTCTCGTTTCAGTAGAATACACTATCATTTGTAAATAAATAAATACTTGCAATAATAAATACACACATTTCAAAAAGCAGAGCGGTAAAGATGAGGATAATGGATCTGACAGATGTATCCCGAGAGGAAACAGAACGATCTCCCGGGCAAAGAGTTTGATTCACGTCAAAACCAAAGATATCCCGAAAGCAACAACCAACGATAAGTTGA
This sequence comes from Euschistus heros, assembly GCA_003667255.2. Lineage (NCBI taxonomy): Eukaryota > Metazoa > Arthropoda > Insecta > Hemiptera > Pentatomidae > Euschistus > Euschistus heros. The sequence continues at coordinate 336,250 of RCWM02000297.1, forward strand.
ACCTCTGATTTCTCGAGTTAATGTTGTAAATCATGGTTTTGGTCCGACATGGTTTTGGCAGTTTGATTGGAAAGTCTGCCTCAGGAACTGTACGCAGCCATTGTAACTCGCTGGTCAGCTCTACGTCATGGTTAGGTCTGTTTTAGAGGGATAATTTGCCAAGTCATTGTTCTCATTGAGGTCTTAAAACCATTTATATTTATAATAATTTTTATTTCATATAATCTAGTACATATACAAACATTAAAGGGCCCTCTTTTTAATTTTTTAACGTTTTACAGAAAAATAAGCTGTTCTCAGTATTTAAATTCCCTTGGTAATATAAATAATTATCAAGCCTAAAAATAATATTTAAAAAAGTCGTTGGCAATAGAACGGTAAAATGGAACTGTTCTACAGACGAATACAGTACAGAAACTAAGACATTGGCTGGAAGATGGGCAATATTTGATGAGCAATATGTTTGAAGACATGAAAATATTTTTTATTTTAATTCCATTTAATTTAATTTGGAATACTTTTTACATCTTTTAGGATATTTCATTAATTGTACTCAATTAAATATTATTGAAGTATTAATAATGATAAAATAACTTTATTGTATTTTTAATATTGTATGAATTGTTATTCTTTATTTTATATTATTTCTTGATTTATTCTTTATATTACCTTACAACACATGTAAGTATATGTATATGCAAAATAATAATCAAAACAATAATTAAAAAAATACATATATATTATATAAGTTAGTATAGTGTGTACAGGAATAAAGAAAATCCCTTCCGACAGGGTTACTAATGCTGGAAGCGGAAAAAAAATTAAAAAAAAAAAAACCTAATAGAAATGTCAAAAAGTTATAATACCTAATTCTACAACATCGTATCAAGGATTTTGAAAATATTCTTTTTAACAAGCACATTCAAATCGTTCCAGTTTTTAAATTTCAGGAAATATAGAAAATGATTTGTCTAAAAGTAGTAATTTCTTTAAAAAAGCAAACATACATTTAATTATATTTATAAAACGAAAGAGAATCGATCCATTGTTTATATGTAATTATTTGTTGCAAATGCTGCCGAGAATCGACTCCCGATGTTACTGCAGCCTTATGCTGAACACCCTATGTTCTGAGAAAGTAGCAAGACTGGCTAATTTTGGAGCTGTTGCCCTTTGAAGAGACATTATGTTAAACTCTATTAAATCCTCTGATCCTCCGTCGTCACTGTATATGATGAAATATTCTCAGGCGTGTTCACAAAATGGTTTACTCCATTACAGTTATATTATATAAAGATCTATAGTTAATATGTAAATACTACGTATCTAAATAAAAATATATATTGAATTAGATGTTGAGTGGGATCAGAAAGAAAATATTTAGCCAATGTTTGAAAATTACCGAACCTATTTTATTTTATTTGGCAACGTTTTGGCCAAATCGTTGATGGCCAATATCAGGGATAAAATAAAGAGTAGTCAAATACAGAATTAAAAAACATGGGAAAGTAAAAAAAAAAAAGAAAAAAATATATAAATAAAAAACTATATTATAAAAAAAAAAATACATAAATAAAAAGAAAATGAGAAATACTAAGGTTAATAAGAAAGTCAAATAATCTGAACAAATGTATATAAATTATATAAAGATGATAAAAAAAAAAAAAGAATAAAATGAAATATAATAGAGTTAAGAAACAATATGAATTTTGTATTTAAATAGTTGACATAAAAAGATTAAAAATAAATATGATATAAGATGATGAAAAAAGTAAAAGGTGTTAAAAATTGTAGATAAATAACTTAGACATACCGGATGGATAATAAAAAATGAACTTAAATTAACATAGTAACACCCTGTCATGAAGAGAACTGAGGCAAGTAAACAATAATGGGTGAAAGAGATAAAAAGGAGAGAAAGATAGGGAAAGATATATAAACAGAGGAAAATCAAAATCAAAATAAATAATGAAATTATGATTTATAACTTTATTTATTTATAACTATAAAGATCACACTTTTAATATGAATTATTCTCAAGGAGGTTTTTTTTTTTTTTTTTAAATCTTTTATTGAGTAATTATTACAATCTTTCACAAATGTAGGCAATAAGTAATAAAGATGGCGTATGATTACATTCACTTCAACGCTTACCGTTTTTTGAAAAAAACTATCCACAAAACGTCAAATCTCACCAAAACTTGCAAATTTAATAGGATTTCGAATGATATTTTAAACGTAATGATTTTGTTTCGATTTCATAGATAAATTTAATTTTGAAACCGAAAAAACATGGTATTCTCATTTGGCATACAAATCAGTTACTTGTGTAAATGAAGCATTATGACTATTCCTTAATGAAAAGATGAATTTCAAACATAATAAACTCTTCATTAGATTAAAAGAAAAAAAAATATTTTTTAATAGAAAATAAAGGAAAACTTTCAAAAAAGCGACACCAGATAAGAGGATCTTATGTTACTACATTTATTTATATATTATTATTATTTAGGATTTTATTTTATTAAATTTTCAATGTAAGCTTTAAAACTCAATGATAATGAACATAGACCTCAATTTTTCGGTTAGCTTCTGATTGCATATTGCGTTGAAGAATACAACTTTTTGAGGTGAATTTTGTGGGAAGATGAGACTGTTTCTACCTATCCATGTATACGGTTGGTTTATATTTGTATAGCTTTCGAATAATGTGGAAGTGCACCATGGTGTTGGAAAATCATATTTTGGCGAACTTAGGTGGGATATCGTGATGAAGTTGTGGTTGGATATTTTGTAACAAATCTTAGTAATATCATCATTCAATCTGTTGGGCAAACTATGATTTTCGACTACAATACAAAGATGAATAAACTAACGATACTTCCCATGGAACGGTGGAAATGTCTTACCCTGTAAAAACAGACTCATCTGGCCATAAAATTCATCTTAAAAAGTGGTATTGTTTAATCCATCTGCATTTAGAACCTAATAGCAAATTATGATCTATGTTCATTATCATTGAGTTTTAAAGCTGACATTGAAAATTTAATGAAATAAAATCCTAAATAATAATAATATTTAAATAAATGTAGTAACATAAGATCCTCTTATCTGGTGTCGCTTTTTTGAAAGTTTTCCTTTATTTTCTATTAAAAAATATTTTTTTTTCTTTTAATCTAATGAAGAGTTTATTATGTTTGAAATTCATCTTTTCATTAAGGGATAGTCATAATGCTTCATTTACACAAGTAACTGATTTGTATGCCAAATGAGAATACCATGTTTTTTCGGATTTCAAAGTTAAATTTACCTATTGTTACGGTCCGGTGAGGTTGAGGGTACCCTGGGTGGCCCGGGGGCAGGTAGCTGGAAAGGCCGCCAGGGTGGCCTAGACTTGGTGGTGCCGTGGGCATGGGCGAGCAGGTAGCCGAAAAGGGCGGCAAATGGCCTTGAAGGGTTAAGGCGGACCAGAAGGCCCTAGATCTGTAATCTGGCCAGATCTAGAATATTCGGCGTAGCTTTAAATAGGCCGACTTCCAGCCTAGTCAGTCAGTCTTGAGGTGACAGTGGTCAGTGAGTGATCGGTCGGGCAAGTGTCAGTCAGGAGTCTGTGATATCCTGAGGCAGTATCCATGTGTCAATGATCAAGTAACGATCAATCAGTCAAGTGTCAGTGACAGTTCAGCCAGTGAGTTAGTGACAGTGATTAACAGTGTCAGTGAGTGTAGTAACAGTCTCTGTGTGTCAGTGTAATAGATTCTTATGTATAATTGTGACATCTAGTATTAAGATATTAAAGATAAGTATTGTGTAATATACATATTAGTGTAATTAGATCTAAGTATAATTGTTATTAGATTAAGTAGCTTAAGGGACCTATTTGTATTTATTAAGTAGTAAATAAATTAGTATTTAGTATTTAAGTTGTGATTTGATTAGTCATACCCCCAGTGGCCCGTAACACTATGAAATCGAAACAAAATCATTACGTTTAAAATATCATTCGAAAGCTTATTAAATTTGCAAGTTTTTGTGAGATTTGACGTTTTGTTCAAAAAACGGTGAGCGTTGAAGTAATATAAGACATTGTGACTTTCCCAAATAAGGAGAAGATCAAGCTGTTCTTTAGATACCAAGTTTCTGAAATTCAAGGTTACAGGTACTCAACTATTATAGAAAATTTAATGCTAAATCCGAAAATGTGGTCAAAATTTTAAAAAATATTTAAGTTAAATGGAGATTTTACAGCTTTTATAAAAAAAACGTGGTTTCCTCAAAAAAGTCTTTGTTTTTATCATATACCTGCAATGGATTGGAATAGAAAGGTAAGATCTGCAGCATTTTGCTATATGTTTGATGTAGTTTTACCCAATTTTTTTTTATACACTAAGAGATACTCACCCTGTATATATATATATATATATATATATATATATATATATATATATATATATATATATATATATCTTTCTCTCTCACTCTCTCTCTCTCTCTCTCTCTTTTCTCTCTTAGATAACAAAGTTGCGATCATATTTTATGTTGAATCCGAACCACAGCGGAACACGTGTGTCATGCAAAATACGTATATATAAAAAAAAAAAAAAAAAATCACTATTATTATCTTTCAAACCTAAAAGATTGGACCCAACCTGAACTACATATTTACGTATCAACTGCTTTTGACTCGTTTTTTACTCATTCAGTAACTAAAAATTACTGCGAGTTTTAACCTCAAATACTGGTCAGTGGCCCCACTGTGGGCCGTGTAGTTGGGCCAATTACATTACAGAGGACGCTTCCTTCTCATCGGGTGGCGTTGGCCAACTGCCCTCCGCGTCAACACTTCTGTCTCAAATTATTCCCAAAGAATATCATTAGCTAAAAATAATATTCTGAAATAAAATAAAATCTAATTACTTAAAATGTCTAAATGTTTCTTAATATTGTGATATAATTTTACGGTTATTTTTCTTTTTATATTAAAAATTTTTAATGGCAATATATGAAAATTTTACGTAGTTATAGTGCTCAAAGCTCACGTTCATGCCTTCTTAAGATGAAAATTATAGTAAAAAGAAATCATGGTTGAAAAATACATAAATGAATATAATATAAAAGTAATAATGTCAAAATAAATAAATAATAAAATAATAAGGAAAAAATCACAAAATATGATTCAAACATACATATTAGTGGCCTTTACACATACGCGCTTTCCCTCAATCCTGGAACGTGAGAAAGCGCGCGAGCCAAACCGTCGCGCTTTCCTGCGGGAAAGATTGACTAGCCAAAATGTGAGGTCGCGCTTTCCGCACGGAAAGCGTGTCGACTTAATGTGTAAACTTTTTCTCTATACCCGTTTAATTTGATATTCAAGTTACATACCGATAATTTTATAGGAGTAGTAAAACATCACATTATTGATTTTTTTTTTCCGAGAGGGTGACGGGGGGGGGTAATCGGAATTCAACTGATTTTCGACAAATTTAATACTCAAATTACATACCTACATACCAATTTCTTGATAAGGGTGAAGGATCACTGTATTTATTCTTTTTTTTTTTTTTTTTTTTTGGAGGGAAGCGACGGGGGGAGGGGGGGGTTGAAATTCAACTGATATTCGTAAAATTTGATGGCCAAGTTACATACCTACAAACCAATAATTTTATAAGGGTGAGACCACTATATTGATTTTTTTTTTAGAGGGGGTGACGTGGGGGGAGGGAACCGTAATTCAATTGATTTTCCTAAAATTTGATACTCAGGTTACATACCTACATACCAATAATTTTATAAGGGTGAAACATCACTGTTTTAATTCCCTTTTTTGGGGGGGGGGGCATGGGTGGAGGGGAGAATCGTAATTCAACTCATTTCCCTAAAATTTGATACTCAGGTTACATACCTACATACCCATAATTGTATAAGGTTGAAACATCACTGAATTGATTTCTTTTTTTTAGAAGGAGGAGGGTGACGTGGGGGGAGGGAACCGTAATTCAATTGATTTTCCTAAAATTTGATACTCAGTTTAAATACCTACATACCAATAATTTTATAAGGGTGAGACCACTGTATTGATTTATCTTTTTTAGAGGGGGTGACGTGGAGGGAGGGAACCGTAATTCAATTGATTTTCCTAAAATTTGATACTCAGTTTAAATACCTACATACCAATAATTTTATAAGGGTGAGACCACTGTATTGATTTATTTTTTTTTTAGAGGGGGCGACGTGGGGGGAGGGAACCGTAATTCAATTGATTTTCCTAAAATTTGATACTCAGGTTACATACCTACATACCAATAATTTTATAAGGGTGAGACCACTGTATTGATTTATTTTTTTTAGAGGGGGTGACGTGGGGGGAGGGAACCGTAATTCAATTGATTTTCCTAAAATTTGATACTCATGGTAAATACCTACATACCAATAATTTTATAAGGGCGAGACCTCTGTTTTGATTTCTTTTTTTTAGAGGGGGGCGACGTAGGGGAGAGAACCGTAATTCAATTGATTTTCCTAAAATTTAATACTCAGGTTAAATACCTACATACCAATAATTTTATAAGGGTGAGACCACTGTATTGATTTCTTTTGGGGGGGGTAGCGAGGGGGAGGGAATCAGAATTCAATGTATTTGAAATTGACTTATTTTAATTGTGAAAATTATATCATTAGATGATTTTACTTACCTACATTTAATTTGACTTTTTTCAATGTAAAAGCTTTAACATGTTTTAAAAATATTATTGAATATCAATGGGTACTTTTTGCGTTTTATTTTATTTTTTTTATTTTACATGACTTTATATCAATTTGATATATGGGTCTGATTGAAAATTTAGTCAGCTATCACTTGAGAAAGATAAATTTTGGATTGGACTAGTAGTTTTTGGGTTACAATGTAAAATGTACCAAAAAACATAGACTTCACAACAGTACGGGGTTTTAGTGTGCTGGCACGGGTATTTTACAGAGCCTGATCAAAATTTTATATATGGGGTCTGATTTCAGATTTAGTCAGCTATGAGTTGAGAAAAATAAATTTTGGATTAGACTAGTAGTTTTGGGGTTATAATAAAAAAATGTACCAAACAACATAGATTTCACAACAGTACAGAGTTTTAGTGTGCTGGCATTGGTATTTTACATGACTTTATATCAATTTAATATATGGGGTCTGATTGCAAATTAAGTCAGCTATCAGTTGAAAAAAAATAAAGTTTGGATCAAACGAATAGTTTTGGTGTTATAACGAAATATGTGCCAAAAAACTTTAACTTTACAATAGTACGGGTTTTTAGCGTGCTGGCATGGGTATTTTACATAACTTTATGTACATTATATAGTTAAATTATATTATATTCTATAAATAAATTTTATATATGATGTCTAAATGGAAATTTAGTCAGCTATCAGTTAAAAAAAATAAATTTTGGATTAGAGTTATAACCGACAACAGAAAAGTACCACCTGCTTGTTTTCACGAAGAAGTGCGACGTGAAGTTAGTCAATCTTTGGTGGCCAAACCGCTCTAGAACTGCTGATTTGAGAACAAAATGACTATTACCAAATTTGTTACAAAGTTGATTTGCTTGAATAACGTATAATAGAAAACAAAATATACTAAAATTATACAAGTTTTATACGAATTTTGTCCCAGGTTAGTACATATTTCATAACTTTATAAGTTGAAATATTATTCTTTTTTAATTATGTGGCCGGTATCTATATTATTACTGTACATATATATTAATTGGTATTTTTAACATTAAAATTTTAAAACAAGATTATTTTATATTAAAATAATTATATTGTACCATACGTAGGAAGCAATATAATAAATATAATAAGCAATAAAATCCTCAAATTATTCGAGAGAAAAACTACTTATAAATCAAATAAAAAAGGAAATCATGTTTAAAAAGTTCACTGTTAAGCGAAAAGAATCTAAGTTTTGAACAACGTCAGCCGGTGTGACGCCTTCACGAGGATTTTGAATTTTGGCAGACAACGTTTTTTGTCATCTAGAGAGTATGCAGTTTCTTGTGTGTTTCAAATTAATCGTCTTCAAATTGTCCCCTTTGGACTGAAAAAACGCGGATTTTGAACTTTGTCTGCCGGTGCGAAGCCCCCTCCAAATTTTGGCAGACAACGTTTTTTGTCATCTAGGGAGTATGCAGTTTCTTGTGTGCTTCAAATAAATCGTCTTCAAATTGTCCACTTTTGGACAGAAAAAACGCTGATTTTGAATTTTGTCTGCCGGTGCTTAGCCCCCTCCAAATTTTGGCAGACAACGTTTTTTGTCATCTAGGGAGTATGCAGTTTCTTGTGTGTTTCAAATTAATCGTCTTCAAATCGTCCACTTTTGGACTGAAAAAACGCGGATTTTGAATTTTGTCTGCCGGTGCGAAGCCCCCTCCAAATTTTGGCAGACAACGTTTTTTGCTACCTTGGGGGTTTGCAGTTTCTTGTTTGCTTTAAATAAATCATCTTCAAATAATAACATATTTTGATATTTGCTACCCCCTTTTGGAGGTCGCTATTTTGAAACACCCCCGCTTTGAGTTGGCAGACAAGTGCAAAATGATTGCTGAGGGTGGACATTTTATGGCTGTATGTCTAAAAGTTTTCTTCAAATAAGTCATGAAATTTGGCCTCGGCTCTTGGACTAATACGAAAATCAGTTGAATTCCAATTCCGCCTCAAACTTTACCACAAACACCACCCCCCCCCCCCTTCCCAAGAGGAAAAATCGATTCAGTGATGCTTCACCATTATAAAATTGTTGACCTGTAGTTATGTAACTAGAATATCAAATTATACGAAAATCAGTAGAATTCCGATCGCCTTCCACCATTCTTCCCCACCCATAAAAAGAAACTCTTCAGTGATGTTTCATCCTTATAAAATTGTTCGTACGTGGGTATGTAACTTGAATATCAAATTTTAGAAAATCGGTTGAATACCAATTTACTCGCCCCCTCCAACAAAAAAGAAATCAATAGAGTTATGCTTCACCATTCTAAAATTGTTGACCTGTAGTTATGTAACGAGAATATCAAATTATAGGAAAATCAGTTGAATTCCAATTCCCCCTCAAACTTTACCACTACCCCTCCTCCCCCAAAAAAAGATATCAATTCATTGATGTTTCACTCTTATGAAATGATTTATATGTAGGTATGTAACTTGAATATCCAATTTTACGAAAATCAGTTAAATTCTTATTCAACCCCCCATTCAGTTATTCATTATTCAAGCTACAGCCGAAATAACATAAAATTCTGCCTTCAGTCGGTCTCGAACTTGGGTCCGGCTTAGTAATCAAGTGCCTTATCCACTGAGCTACCTTACCTCCCTAAAATTGTTGGTATGTAACTTAAATATCAAATTTAACGAAAATCGGTTGAATTCCTATTCCCCCCCCCCAACAAAAAAGAAAACTAAATCAATATAGTTATGATTCGCCGTTATCTAATTGTTAGTATGTACTTATTACGGTTGAGCACTTTTTAAGTCCGACTCTCCGCAAAAAGGTAATCGAAATCAGTTGCTAAAATATATACATCAACCATCAGAGATACGTTTCGTCATCCATAAGGGTCCTTTAAACTAACCTGAGGTCTCATATCATGCTGTACTATAACCTGAACCGGCCACGCCCCCTAAAACTGTTGTGCTAACGACCGCTCCGCGAGCCGGGGAAAACACGAGAGGAATTGCCTTTATACATATGCTCTTTCCTTCACTTTATAAAGTTGACACGCTTTCCGTGCGGAAAGCGCGGCATCACATTTTGGCGATTCAATCTTTCCCGCAGGAAAGCGCGGCGGTTTGACTCGCGCTCTTTCCTCACGCTCCAGTGTATTGCGGGATAGTATAGTTTCAATTTATAGTATAAAAGCTTTAGGTACTACCTTATAAAATTATCGGTATGTAACTTGAATATCAAATTAAACGGGTATAGAGATGAAGTTTACACATCAAGTCGACACGCTTTCCGTGCGGAAAGCGCGACCTCACATTTTGGCTCCACAATTTAGACCTACACGCTTTCCCTCACGCTTTCCTGTTTGAGGCTCTTTCCGTACGGAAAGCGTGTATGTGTAAAGGCACCTAATGGATGTTATTAATACAATGATTCGGGATAAAAATTATATCTATACTACCTATTATATTAATGGACAAGCCATTTTTCGTTTGCAATCACTAATAACGAAATATACTGAACCAATCTGTACCAAATTCTAACTACACCCCCTTCATAGTTCCAGGAAGATTAAAAATTAATAAAATATACTGATTTTTAATTATTGTGTCATTAAAAATCGATAATGTAGGTATAACAGTGAAATTGGCCGCTAGGTGGCCAGCACCATTCTCGATGAAAAGTCACAATATTATAGTACTATTAAGAGCTTGAAATTGATAACAAAATTTACTTATATTCAATTTTTATTATTAAAGATTCAAGTATTTGGTAGGACATGTGGTGCGACATATGGATCCTTGTGAAGCTTAAAAAATAAATGGTGATTAGCACCACTCCACAATATTTTACAGTAGTAAAACCACTGAACCCATTTGTACAAATTTTAACTACATCGTCTTCATAGTTCTAGAAAGGTTTGCCACACTACCATGTACATTTATAGTCATAAATTCCAATCCAACCAATATCAAAATTTCGATCCTTTGCTTTTTTGATATTGTATGTTTTTTTTTTTGTTTTTGTTTTTTTTTATTATTTTATTAATAGAAATTTACAACTGTACTTACAAAAAATGCATCAAGTAAATATGCGGTATATATGCGACATAATGACATGTATAAAACTTGTAAAGGAACTACCCATTGGTAGTACTCTAATGAATATTTACAAAAGAAGATCACGGGGCCATCTTCTTTTCAGACGCCTCGGAGGATTGCCAAGAATGGAATGGGAAGCAAGTTGTGCAACAAGTGGATTTGGATGAGCAGTGAGTTTATTATGAAAGGAAAGGTGTCTGGTTCGTGCCAAATCAGCAACATATGGGATATTAAGGTCGTTGTGGATCAATTCATTTGTGACAAAGTAAGAAGCATCTAGGATTCTTCTAAGGATTTTGGATTGGAGTGATTGGATGCGGGAAGAATTCGATGGTTTGGTGGATCCCCATAACTCTATTCCGTAAGTCGAAATAGGTCTGATAATCGTCATGTAGATGAGTTTTTTCTAGTGTATCGGGATATTTGAACGATTGTCAAGTAGGTGTTGTAGTAGACGAAATCGATGTGCAGCTTCTTTTCTTTTCAATCTTGTATGAGGGTTCCAGGTAAGTCTCTTGTCCAGATAAAATCCAAGGCATCTTATCTGTTCTACATTATTTAATGGAGAGAGAGAGAGAGAGAGATTGTTTTGTCTTAGGGCCTGTGGTCCCATCTTACAGACAAAAAATATATATATGTCTTAGCTAAAAATGTTACTATCTTTTTTTCTTTTTATATATACAAAAACTAAACTATGACTAAATGTACAAAAACAAAATACATAAATAAACTTACAGATGAAATGAAACCAAAAATAATTTTAAAAAAACAAAAACAACGAGATAAAAAAATATATATAAATAAAAAAGCAAATAATATATATATATATATATATATATATAAAGGAACAACAAAAAATAAAAATAAAGATTAACAAAACAAAAACAAGTAACTAAATAAGAAATAAATATATATATATATATATATATATATATATATATATATATATATATATATATAGAGAGAGAGAGAGAGAGAGAGAGAGAGAGAGAGAGAGAGAGATTATAGTCTTATATATTAGATGCAATAACAGATTAAACATTTAATATATATACTTATTTGATAAGAAAGACAAAATCTTTTATAACCAAATGAAAAAAAAAAAATCAGCTTCAACCGTTGCATGATTCTGGTTTTAATATATTTTTATGATTTCTCACATTTTATTATAAAGAGACTGTCATTAAACAGGCTGAAACTGGGCTTGGTGGGGAAGCGGGAGCTCTCAGCCAATGAGGTTACAGTATTCTCGCTAACTCAATTATAGCTAGACTTCACATTGTGTAGCAATATCACAATATCAAGCAGAAACCGTTATTGTTCCTCCTTGTGAGGTTCTTTGGCTGATGTTGTCTCCGTCGTTTCTATTTTATTAAAATGTTAAACAAAAGTGATGTGTTTAGTGTTTATAATTTTTTTAATTTTTTAGTGTTAATCAGGGTTTTAATAGTGTTTTATTATTGTGAAGTTTTAAGAATGAGGGCTGTTTTTATGGATCAGGAAAAACTGTAAGTTGATATTTTTTTCTTTGGTTTATTTAATGTCCTTGACAGTCTACTACTAATATTAATAATTAAAAAAAAAAAAAAATTAAGAATAGTACTGAGCAGATGCAAATCAATAATCAAATATTTCAATGAACTCAAAATTATAGGGAAAATAGTTATGAGATAAATATATTAATCGGTTTCCAATTTTATTTTGTATAAATTTCATTCTTTATTTTTATAATTATTAATGATTTGTTTCTTAGGTTTTTGATTAGATACACCGAGCTTAATTATTAATGTATTTTATATCAATAATTAAAACGTAATCATTAGTAATAAGTTCTGTTATTACTTATTTAGTATGGTTAGATATAACTTGAAAGATATGAAGTATTTGAAATTTCTTGTCAATTTTAAATAATAGTATTTAAGGCAGTAATTCTATAATAAAAAAAAACAAAAACATTTTTTAGACAATCCCCTGTCTTGGGAACTGTCTTAACTTAAAAAACTACTAAGCACTACTCATATTTTTACCAAAAATAAAAAAAATAAATTCAAGAATCAAATGAATAACTAATCTCATATGAAGCAAGACTGGTGGTTAACCCGTAACTACTACCTATACTACTTCCTAGGTGCACTATGAGAGCCGAAGCGACCTTCTGCACTCGAGTAACGCTCGTAAATAGCGGTGGTCGATCCGGCCTTAATTAAACTGTACTAATTAGATTGCTTCTTAGCTCGAAGTCTTAGCTCCGGTCGCCAGTGCAGCTCCTCGCTCCCTAGCGGCTTCATTTACTTAGGAAGGGAAAAAAACTTCATCTAAACTTTCTAGGGATCTCTATGCAAATGCAAGGATGGGGGAGAGATTAAATAAATTAATGCAGCGGAGGAAACAACAAAGGAAAATTATCAAGGTCTCTATATCGCTTCATCTTTATCTCCGACTTACATTGTTTAATTATTCTACTATCTATTTACTGAAACATTTAATTAACAGAGATAAGAGTGTGTATGTAGTATTCAATATATATTACACTACAGGAATTTTTAAATAATTCAAATACAAACATTACGATACACCGAAATTAATTATTAATGTATTTTATATCAATAATTAAAACGTAACCATTAGTAATAAGTTCTGTTATTACTTATTTATTATGGTTAGATATAACTTGAAACATGAGAAGTGTTTAAAATGTTTTGTCAATTTTAAATAATAATAATAAAGACAGTAATTCTATAATAAAAAAAAACAACACATTTTTTAGATAATCCCCTGTCTTGGGAACTATCTTAACTTAAAAAACTACTAAGTACTACTCATATTTTTACCAAAAATAAAAAAATAAATTCAAGAATCAAATGAATAACTAATCTCATATGAAGCAAGACTGGTGGTTAACCCGTAACCAGTAAGGTCGATAAATTCTTCCAGACCCGGGATAGTGGGATCACCTGGATCACAATATTTGGTAACTTAAAATGTCCGCAGTTAATGTTTAAATAAAATCAAAACAATTTTTTTTGGTAATTGTTCGGATCGGCGACACCACCAAACTGGCTTGACCCGCGCTACACCGACCAGTTCGATCCTTACGCTTCACTTCATGTTTACATTTTCGATAGTTCATTCCTATAACCTCACATGTAAACAATCACTTCTACAGTTTCAACTTGGATAGTGTTGTTCAGTTTGTTATATTGATATTTAGACTTCTTAAATGTAAATAGGTGAAACAGAAGTTAACAACACGAGGATGAAATGTTTTATCAATTTGTGTTTTCTTATTTCATCTTATCTTATGTGTAAAAGTGTTACAAAACTTAAGAAGATTAATTTGTACATGGATTTGGTGTTATACATATTTATATTTGTTCTATTAATTTAAGTGATAAAATTTAAAACTTGTAAAAGGGTTACAAAACTTAACAAGATTTATTTGTACATGGATTTGGTGTTTTATATATTTTTATTTGTTGTTTTTATTTCAGTGATAAAATTTCAGTATACATATTTTGTGAATGGATTCTTTGTCATCCATATTACTTTTTGTCCTAAAGTGAGACAGATTGTATCATTAATTCAATAAAACATATCAGTTTATAAATAAATGTGAGAAAGTATATCACAGGTTTCATGTTTTCTTATTTCCACTTCCCTTGAGAAAATATAGCAGAAATTAACATCATCACTTTCAACTAGGATTCTGTATTATATTATATAATGGCTTATAACATGGAGAACTGACAATGTGAAAATAATCCCAGATTAAAAGGTAAATGACACATTACTATATAATTGTAGAACTATTGGTATAATGTTATAGATTAATGTGTTTTTAAAAAAAAATTAGAAGCCTGATGATGGAACATTGTCTCCGAAACATGTAGCTACAAATGTTAAATAAATAGGAGCCAAATAAATACTTAAGGATTCTGTCTATTTTATATTTATAATTTGTTATTTTTACTTCTCTGACAGAAAGTTCATCAGGAATTAACTTTACTGGTGGTTCAGTAGTATATTAATTGTTGATTAAATTAATATTAATTCAAAATTGAGTTAGTGTCTTATATTTCGATATTTTCTTATTTCCACTTCATTATTTCCTTATTTCTCATTTTAATATTAGAAGGTAGACAGAAGTTAATATTACTTTGAACAGGGATTTAGAGTTTCTCAGTAAATGTAGGAGAATAACCTTTCCCCTCTAAAAGCAGCGACTAGAACATCGAAATAAATCGGAACAAGGTTAGGATCGATAAAAGGTATTCTGGACGCGTGTAGGGGTTGGTGTCGCCGATCCGAACAATTACCTTTTTTTTTTTGCTGCCACCTAAATTTATCTATATGGGGTTCAAAAAAATAAATGTATATAGTTGTTTTACAAAAAAGGGTATTTAAAAAAAGGTAAAACTGTAAAAATGAAAATTTTTATTATTATACTTAACCCGGCGTTGGTCGTTAGGTGAGCATTTCTAAAAATGCCTTCTAAAAAATATTTTACAACTTCGTCAGAATTTAACTTTCATATCTGAATCTCAGTATAGCTGAGTTTAGGACATTTGCGAATATGAATATACGGTTTATAAGTAAAACGGATGCAGGTGGCCTGGTTACTGGGAAATTGCCATGTCCACACTCCTCAGTATCAGATAATCTCTCGTGCAGTTTATTAGTGACATTTTACTGAGCGAGTTTTCTAATGTATTTCGATTGGTTAGTGATTATTTGGGTTCAAAATGAGTGGTGGATCTAACATGCTTTACTTGTTAGATAAAAAGCCAGTTACGAACTGTTAAAAGGTCTAACCGACCATGGACAAGCTAAACCATATTATAATGATATAAATTAGAAAATAATATCAATTGTTATCTTGCACACGAGAACATGTATTAATACTGAAATTCAATTAATTTATAACTTCATTTAAAAAAAAGAAGTAAATTTTCTAATAACAAAATATTACTTCCACAATACATTCATACATTAATTTATTATTATTATTATGTTGACGCAACAACTCGGCGACGAGTCCTGGCCTCCTCCACCAGCTTCCTCCAGTCATCTCTGCTCAATGCCGCTGTCATCCAGCGACGGACTCCCAGTACATCTCTAGCGTCTCCCTCCACTCCATCAGACCATCTAAGCTTCGGTCTCCCCCTTCTTCTAGTTCCGTGGAGAGGTTCAGTAAGGAGCTTTTTAGGGATTGCCTCATTGTCCATCCTTGCCACGTGGCCGGCCCATCGCAATCTTCCCAGCTTCATTGTCAGAACAATATCCTTTTCAATTCCTTTTCCTTTTAGAATAAATTTCGTTATTCGTCCGTCTTCTCCAGTTTCCGTCGGTATGGACTCCTCCAAAGATCCTTCGAAGAATTTTCCTTTCAAAGACCAAGAGGTCTTGTTCTATTCTTCTACTTTTAGTCCACGTCTCTGATCCAAACATTAATTTATAAAATTTATTTATCGTTTCGATATGCACTATGTGAGATGAAAGAACATCTTACTAATGCTCAAAAAGAAGTAAATGTGCTAAAACCAGCCATTTGTTTTTAATTCAATATTTAATTAATTTAATATACAAATGGTATATTTTAATTTCAGTTTCAAATCAATAAACTTTTCTTTCTATCATTTTGGTTGCATTAAAATGAGACTTGGATCTTGATAGAGGCAAAGAATGAGCATACCTTGTTTTATTTAAAATTTTATTTTGCACTTTTTTTTTATTAATTTTCCTTCTCGAAATAGTAATAAAAAAAAAAAAAAAAAAAAAAAAAAAAAAAAGAAGTGTAAAATAAACTTTTAAAAAAAAAAAAAAAAAAAAAAGATATGCTCATTATTTGCCACTATTCATACGTAGATTTTTAAAAAATTAAAATTATGAAAAAAGTATAATTAAACGACTTGTGTTACATTTTCTACTGGCAATTTTGTACAAGAGTTTAGTCAAACTAACTATAGTCAAAAGAAATTGCTGCTCTGCTAAATTCGATTCAACATCCGCTAAAATGCTCAGCAGAATCTAAAAGTTGGTTTAACAAAATTACAAATGAAATAATCAGAGATTTCTATTTTCGTTTTTTGAAAGAAAAATACTAATACACTGTATTAGAATGTAATAGTAATGGCGAGGATTATTATTATTATTCATATTATATTATAAGATTATATAAACATATAAATACGTATATCCCTAAGATAACAAGAGGATTATTGTATATACTGGAAAGGCCCCTGAGATATGCCTGTATAATTCCCTGCTATCGGAGCTAGGCCATTTGGCAAGGAACTAATCCCTCTATGAAGAGGGACCTTGGGCTTAATAAGGGACTCGAAGGGTTAGCGCTGGAATTGTAAAATATGTGCGGCTGACACTTTAATTAGACCGATGAAAAACGAGGCTTTGAAACTGTTTTAATTTAGTTTCGTTTGAGGGAGGGGGTGCGCCGCGTGGTTTGTGTCAGTGTATGGGGTGGGAAGAGGGGAGTTTTACGGTCTTCTTCATATGGCACTTGTAGATATTGGTGGCGACAGGCCTATAGGTAACATTAAATCGATAAAATATTCATGTGAAATCAATGTAGGTATGTGTTTCCTAAATAAAATTATAAAATATAAGTATATTAAGCTCGAATCAAACAGAATTATTAGGTCGGGTCATAAGAATCTTCCATTTTTTTTTTTTTATCAAATATTTATTTTGCTCGCATTGAATTAAAAACATAAACTGATTTTTTTTTTTTTTACCACTATTATCTATAACCTCCTCCTATCTTTCGGCCTGTTTATCAAGTCCTTCCTTGTAAAATGAGGTTGATTTGGATTGACTGAAGTTTTCGACAGGCTGCCTGACTAGCTCTTCACAGGTGAAGGTTGAAGGTAATAATTGGAGGTTATATTGGCACAGGTAGCACATTTCTCATCGCCTTTTAAAGAAATAAATCCTGTTTAAAAACGGCTCAATTTTTACCCATAAGAGCTGACTTGTGGCGATTGACTGGCTTTATTTATTCCTTTCACAGATATTGTGCGGTACTCATACTTATAACTTACTAACTTTTCATATAATTTCTGATAAGGTGGCGGTTAACAGTTGATTGTTATGTATTTAAGCTTTCTGTTATCCTTCTTGTTCATAGAGATAGATTTTGCTCCAACATTGTCTTTAAAACGTTGTCGTCAATGCCGGAAGAACGGCCCACATTCGGTTCGTCTTTTAAAGTCCTATATCCAGAACGGAATATTATAAACAAATTACTAACTGCTCGATCAGTTATTAGTCCTTCACCATATACACCGGATATTATTTCAGCTGTCGCCTTAGCACTATTGCATTACACGACGAATATATACTTTTTTACTATCCATTTCAGAGGTTCGAAAAAAACAGTTTAACGTAACGTGTGTCACACAAAACAGTTGACAAAATATTACCTGAAGCCTCGCCTATATAGTGAAAACAAAAACTTGTTGTCATGGTAACTCATATCGGGTGGATACCAACAATAGATTCTACTCAGCCGGATCGAAAGTTACTTATGATTTAATCTATTGTACCAATAAAAGAACTGTTTAGTATTTCAATGCATAATACCATCGATTTCATTTCAGATATGAAAAACAACTCTATTTAAATGCTGATGATCTACTTATCGTTTCATCCTTCTTTGATTTTTAATCATTTCGTAAGATTTAAGATAACCTTTATAGCATTAACCAATGGGCAGAGGTGAATAAGGCAATTCTAATTGGATCGAAACCTACCATTAATTCCCTTTCCTATTGTCCACTTCTTTATCTTAATAACGTTTCTATTCATTTCAGGAACTCTACCAAATACCTCGGAGTAGTATTTGATTAACATCTGTCTTGGAATAACCATATTTCCCAAATTACCCGAAAAACCATGTCCATCCTCAAACAGCTCCTAAGATTCCGTGAATCTTTTCCGCGAAATGCCCGTCAATTGTTAGTATCTTCCCTCATTCGTCCCCACCTCGATTATGGATGCTTTGTATACGGAGGACTGTCTAGCGAGCTTGAAATAAGGCTGAAAAGATTAATGAATTATTTTATAAGATTCATTTTTGGGATCCCCAGGCGTGCTTACATCACTTGCTGTTATTCTGATTTAAAGTGGCTTTACCCAAGTTTTCGACGGCAATACATTCTTGGTTCCTTTCTTTTCCAGTCCTTAAAGTCCAAAAAACCTTCGTACATTTACGATATCCTTGCCCTTCGTTCTTCCATTCATCTTTCGAACACCAGATCTCAGCCTATAGATTTGTATATCCCTTCTCATCGAACTGCTTCCTTTGAAAAATCCTTTATTTATCGTGCAGCTTTATTTTTGAGTTCCATACCCATTTCGATCCGCAATGCTCCTTCTCACACTTCTTTTAAACATAATTTATTCATCCACCTCCTCAATTACCTATCTTACTGAATTAAGTAATAATAGATTAGTGTAAGAATGTTTTTTATATATATATATATATATATATATATATATATATATATATATATAAACCCGAAGATTTGTTATTAAATCTAAAATTTCACCTTGTATATTTATATGTGTACAATTCTATATAAGTTGCAGCCTGTTATGTACGCAGCCAGACAATAATACCTTTTTATTGTACTTTCATGTTATTCTTAGGGGACAAGGTGTACCAGAATGAAGATTATTTTTCATTTTTATTTCATTTTATTTCAAACAAAAGAACGCCCGACTCCTTTTAATTGTGAATAATTATTCATAAATTAATTTAAGATTTTAAAAAAAGTAGTTCCAATTATTTTTATGTTTTATACATTTAATAGAAGATTTTTATTTTCATGTTTTAAAATAGCATTTAGTTAAATTTTCACAATGTTTGCATTAGTTATCACCTTCATTTGTTTAAAACACTAGCCGAAAACATCTGATAGTGACGTTACACCGTATAGGATTAAGTCAGCCTGGATCTAGATCTCAAGGAAAGTTCACCTTGGTATTTAACCAATTAGGTCAATAGTGGAGTACATTTCATCGTTGATTTGGAGTATTGGCATCAATGAATGGAAGAAATCGCTCAATATTTCCTTTAAAAATTGAAAAAGCAGCTCTACGATTTCTTCGGACCCAGCTTGTCTATCTATAAGTGGAATTGCAGGCTTGGTTTGGGGATCCCTAAGCTGAGTGTACATTTTTAATATCGAGTATCATTATATTTTCAACTTTTTAATATTTTTTAATGATAACAATTATTATTTTTTTAATGTACTATATTTAATTCGCTTTATATATTTTACAGTTCCTAGATTTTTTTTTTTTTAATTTCAATAATAAGTTAACGGATTCATGACCATTAATATTACTTATTGTGCTTAATTGAGGGTGATTGCAATATTTACTCAATAATTCTTTTTTAAAATACCGTAAAACGGCGAGACTTTACACCAAGCGCACTAAAACGTTTCAGTTGACCAAAAAGTGTTTTGCTGTTGTCTACATGAGGGATATTTGATATTTCTTACTTACTTAAAACAACACAGATTGGGTCTAAGGAATTTTCACTCCTTCTTTATAACAGTTAGTTGATTGTTGTATTCAACAGGTGTGATTCCTTTGTAGGATAAAGTCGTGCTTTCAACAATTAAATATTTCTCAAACCGATTAAGTTTTGCATTAATTGTATTCTATAATTATTGTAATTTAAATATACGATATTCATTTTGCTCAAAATATTTGCCAAAAGTCATGGTACTTCAAAATAAAACAGAATCCCCTTTTTGATATGAATTAGGAATGACTTTGCACGCAAGGTGACCTACCTGTGGGAAGAAGTCTTAGGCAGCATTGCTCCTCCTAAACAAATTAATAAACGACGAAATTTTGAAGTTAAGGAGTTAATAGACAGGTTAAAATCCAAATTATTTGGGATAGTGTTTTACTTCTTGTTAATGAGGTTTTTTCATCTATGTGCAAGTATATTGACTGTTAAAATATTGTTTAGTTATAGCTTTAAATTTTTTCAAGCCATAGTGTTCGTTTTTATATTTTAAAATTTTTTGTCTAACTAATTTTTCCAAAAGTGTTTTTCTAAGAATCTGTGTGCAATTTATTTTATAGGTATCGTTTTGTTCTGTGTTTACCAAAATTATAGTTGTTTATGTTATTAAGGCATGTTTTAAGTCTTTATTTTGTTCCTATATAATATTTTGTTCTTGTATTTTCTATCGTTCCTCAATAAACCTTTAAAAATTGTGCAATTTTATTTCTCATTTCAATGAAAACATTGTAATTTACAATCGTTTCCTTTAACAAAAACCTTAGAAACAGAGAAAAAAAATCACTAGGCTAAACTCTAAAGACTATTAAGAAATGACCTTGCATCTCATAACTACTATCAAGCTTTGAGTTTTCTCCAGAATACCTTTTTAATATTTTTTTAAATGAAAAAAATTTGGCTGTGCGAAGTCACGGGTATCCGGTTGACTCTGCCCAAAGTTTAAAAACAATAAAATTAATTATAAATTATGTAAATTTTGCAATTCCAAGATTATGCGATGAGTCAACAGCATTTTTAAGCTAATTATTCAAAGCAAATGTTTTAATGCATGCATTTTAAATATTATTGATAGTTAGATAAAGTATCAAGTTCAACAAAAGTGGTGCAAAGCCACACCATTTTACGGTAATGAGAATAATAATTTTTGTTTCTTATTATAATAAAAAATGTTTCTTTATATTTTTTTGCAATAAGGATACATACTTTATTATATCATTATAATTAATATGTGGAATTTTAGAATAAAATATACATACGATATTTTCTACATAGTCCTGTATTTCATTTTTGTTAAGAGACGGTTTGGTTAATGAAGTACATCTAAGCTATGTATGATCCTACTGATCGATTTCCTTTATGTATTAATAATTAATAAGATACGGTCCTCAGGTGGGCAGGGCCCAGGGCGTATCTTCTTAAAAGAAAGCCTTAAATATGTTCTGCCTCTAAACATCCTAATAGTAACTCCTAATAGTAACATACACTGTCTGCTGACTGTTTTAGCTGGATTGTAACGACAATTTTAAATTTTCATAAAATAGGTTAACTTTATTTTTGTCCTAATTTGCTTTTTTTTATACTTAAATATTTAAAAAAAAAAAAAAAAAAAAAAATCAAGAACATATAATATATCTTATTATAATAATTTAATATACTGTTACAGTTTTAGTAAGCATGAGTTATAATGAAATTCTTAAGAAACATTTAGTCTTATTGAAGGTACTAAAAAGAGAATTAAAAAAAAAATATATATATATTATATATCACATTATTAAATTTATGTCGAAACTGCTTTTGGTATGTTTTTCTTGCTCAAGCCGTTAATACTTTAATTTTACTTTAATAAAGTAAAAACAATATATAGGTTTTTAATATTTTTTATTCTACTATAATATACAAAATTTATTTTAAAAAATTGGCAGAAGAAAATGACATTTGAACATGTTTTCAGTTACTCGCAGTTGATGCTGCTGTTATCCCATTTAACATTTCTCTTACCCCGAAGATAACTGCAGTTAATTATCCTACCTGTACAAGTACCTCCACTAAGAGGGTCCTATATGAAGTGGAAGGGCGAGGAGGGGATATTAGGAGGAAGGAAGCGGGAATATGAAGGAGAGAGGGCGAAGAGAGGGACAGTAATACACCGTGTAGCCACCACAAAGAGGACGCGCCGACTGATTTATATTGGCTTTTATGGTCGGGTCCGGTCCGCCGTGGATTAAAAGACATAAATAAAGGAAAAAAGGGAGGCCGGAGTGAACTATCAAGTCCCTCCTCCTAATACACTCCTCCACGGTCTCGGGCTATTCTGCATCCTCTCAGTGCTCCTCCATTTATTTCAGTATTTTATAGCATTGTAGTGTCCCCCATAGAGGTTTTCAACTCAAGCCAGAGAATAGATAAGAGTATTCTAGATCTTTCTTGACAAGTCAAAAAGAAACAATAAAAAATAATAAAACAAAAACAATAACATAAATGACTCAATAGCAATGCAAAATTAGTGGAATAATAGCAAATAGTTAAATTAAACTCATCTAATAGCATACAAATCAACATATATATACAGGCCCTAGCTCTGTTGCTGTTGAGCGATAGAAAATTTGACGCCTGTTCCCTAACCAAAAATTTAACGAAGAATATTTTGTATTGTGCAACATTTGTTCCTAGAACCTACCGTTTAGGAGATA
Source organism: Euschistus heros (assembly GCA_003667255.2). Lineage (NCBI taxonomy): Eukaryota > Metazoa > Arthropoda > Insecta > Hemiptera > Pentatomidae > Euschistus > Euschistus heros. The sequence continues at coordinate 359,317 of RCWM02000297.1, forward strand.
TATTGGCGTCACTTTGCCTATGTTTTGTAGTGTCCCCCATAGAGGTTTTCAACTCAAGCCAGAGTTATGTGTATTTTCTTTCTTGACACGCTAATTAACATAAAGCTCAATAGCAATGCAAAATTAGTGGTTTTAGCAAATAGTTAAATTAAACTCATCTTACTCCGAAAACGCCTGTTCCCTAACCAAAAATTTAACGAAGAATAATTGTGCAACATTTGTTCCTAGAACCTACCAGTCAAATTTTTTAATGTTTTTTGAGAGTCCGATTTTACTCCGAAAAGTTACTATGAAAGTTTCTTAAGCAGAAATTTAATGGAGAGTGTTTTTATTTTATTTTAATTTTTTTTTGTTTCGAAATTTAATGGAGAGTGTTTTTATTTTATTTTAATTTTTTTGTTTCTCGGGCCAACCTTTTTGGAAATTTATTGGTTTGAATTAAAAAAGTCAAGTTAGAAACCCTTATTTTCTCCCAACTTTGATTATTCCGAATAATCATTAATTATTAATTTTATTTGATCATCGATTTAAGTAATCTGATCCTTTTAATTCTAAAGTGTACATAGATGATTAAAAATAAATTTCGTTTGTGGAGTATTTATTTATTTCTTTACCAAACTCAATTTCTCCCTGACTGAGAAAAGCAGTAGATTTGAGACACACTATTGTCTATCTATCAATTGTCCCAGATCGGGATAAATACTCTTTAACACAGATTTTTTTTTCTTTCTAAAATACGTAGAAACTTAATCAATAAACACACTTAATCAATAAACTAACTTAGTCTTAGTTTTGAAAGTGGTAATATTAATGGTAATATTAATCAAGTATAACCCTCAACTAAATCACCTTAGACAATATTTAAACATAATGTAGATACTATAAATTTCTTAATAATTAACAATGGTTTAAATATAATTTCAATCGAATAAAAACTTTCCTTTCTATTCCTACTAGAAATCTATTAAACCCCTCCCCCCCTCCGACCCCAAGGACGAGCAAAATTTTTTCTAAAAAAATAAGATTTTTTATATTTTTCTTTGTTAATGGTCATGCTGAAATTTAGGATAATTGTAAAAAAAAAAAAAAAAAAAAAAAAGGAAAAAATATCTGACACCGTTTGCTCATAATTGGCCGTGCTCATATGATTATGCTAGTTCTTCCTTTAGATGATTTTTTAGTACGTAAAGGATGTTAAATTTTTGAATTTCATAATAGAAACGTTTTTATAATAAAAACATGTGTTTTATTTTAACTAATATACATCACTAACAACAATAAATATTTATTGAGTTTTTTTTATTATTATTTTACTATGTTTATATTTTTCTATGTTTTTTCTTTATAATTCTAATCCTCACAATCAGGATACGAAAACAATATTATGTGTTGACTTATATCGTACCAATATTTAAATGAATTAGGGAAATAAAAGTGGGATTTATTTCTCTGTATCAATCTTATATAGTTATTAATTAATATAAGATATGTTGTTTTGTTTTTTTGTTATACCTAAACGTATCTTAAGAATTTGAAACTATTAAAAAAAATAATAATGATAAAAAAATAAACCTGTGAGATAAAAAAAAAATGACAAAAACTATAAAGGGCCGAGGGAAGGATGGTATAGCGAGCGGCTAAGTAGAGACGATTTGAATATGGAGGTTTATAAAAACAGGTTCGGTTTTTACTGAGGCAGGATCCTTTCGAAAGACTTTAAGGACGAGAAAGAAGGATAAGAAAAAGGACGGCAGTAATGAGCCGCGGAGGAATACCAAGCAGCCTCTTGTTAGTTGGGACACTAATGTAGTCCCTTTGACAAATAGTCCCTCGTCCTCCCTGTCTATTGTTCCCTCACTAATCGCTTTGGCCCCTGCTCAATTGAGCTAGGTGTGCACTGAGGTCAACATCGATATGAGAGCGGGGATCTGGCAACGATCGATACAATCAGAAATATATAATTAATTATATGTAATATACTTCCAAACAGATGTTAATCATTAAGGCTAACTTATTATCCTCAAACTAGCATGGTTTCTGAAATTGCGAGATATTACTTATCAACATATGTACCTAAAATATATTTACATATCTATGGGCTCAGTAGGAATGTTGGTGCATTTTCTCAATTTTGTTTTATCAAATATCTATCTATAATGCTTTTCCCAATCAGGAGGAATTTGAACTTGCTAACGGATGGCCGGATCAAATGGACTTAAAATGATATTTGATCGACCAAAGATTAAAAAAACAAAACATATAAGATCATGTAATAATAAGACGCATAATTCTAACAATGCAATACATTTATATGAAAATATCTTTAAATTCAACAAAGACTGACAATAGTTCTATATTAACTCTCAAAGGACTGGCTTGTCGATATGATCACACGAAACGTCCTCCCACTTAAAAGGATACCATGTTCCTCCGCTCCTATTTTATTCCTGTATATCTCTGCAGCTCTTCTCCAAGAGGTGCTGGTGTCGATTTGTGACCAAAACTGGGACGATTGAAGCAACTCTCTCACCAGAAAAAAATTTGAAATTTGTCAAATTTTGAAAATCGATTCTTACCAAAGTTGTGTTATAATTTTTTCAATATTTTAGTTCAACTAATAAGACTATTGAGTTAGACTCTAAATACTCGCATTATGCTATAGTATGAGTTTGATTAAAAAATAATAATTCTGAAGGTTTTAAAATGGCCGTTGCTATGACTGTGATGATTTGACCTTCTTTCCCCTCGATAATTTTTTTAAATTGTTGATTTAACAAAGTTTATTGTTTCTTGAAAATAGGTAAATAAATAGCATTTATGATCATTTTTTAACCATTAAATAAGTCGTAAACTTGACAAATTAAAACCTTTTCCAGCTTTAAAATTTTAATGTTCTCCCTAAATATTGTTCATTATTAGCAATATCTAAAAGTTTTTTAAAAATTTGATTCCATTCTCTTACCTATCTAACCTCTCATGTAGCAGTGTTACCATTGACGGGTAGCACTAGTAACGTCCTTCTAATGATACTCCAAGTAACGGCCGATGTTATATGTTAGATGGAGTTTCATAAAAAAAAAAAATAATAATAAAAAAAATCAATAAATATTTATTGTTGTTAGTGATGAATATTAGTTAAAATAAAACACATATTTTTATTATAAAAACGTTTCTATTATGAAATTCAAAAATTTACCATCCTTTACGTACTAAAAAATCATCTGGAGGAAGACCTAGCATAATCATATGAACACGGCCAATTATGAGCAAACGGTGTCAGATTTTTTTCCTTTTTTTTTTTTTTTTTTTTTTTTTTTTTACAATTATCCTAAATTTCAGCATGGCCATTAAAAAAGAAAAATATAAAAAATCTTATTTTGTTAGAAAAAACTTTGCTCGTCCTAGGGGTCGGAGGGGGGGGGGGTTAATTGATTTCTAGTAGGAATAGAAAGGAAAGTTTTTATTCGATTGAAATTATATTTAAACCATTGTTAATTATTAAGTAATTCATAGTATCTACATTATGTTTAAATATTGTCTAAGGTGATTTAGTTGAGGGTTATACTTGATTAATCTTACCATTAATATTACCATTTTCAAAACTAAGACTAAGTTAGTTTATTGATTATGTGTGTTTATTGGTTAAGTTTCTACGTATTTTAGAAAGAAAAAAAATCTATGTTAAAGATTATTTATCCCGATCTAGGACAGATTATTTATCTGGGTGTTTAATTTGACAGGTACTTAAGTTTTCGGTCCACTAACGTGATAAAATTAGAAACAATATAGATTAAAATCGTACAGGCTCAATCACTTATTAACTGCTTCTAACTTATCATTGCTTTTAGAATAAATTGTATACAAAACTGTAACCAACTGCCCAACTTTGCTCTACGGGTTACCATTATTTTCAAACATAGAAAAATTACAATCATTTCAAAATGGAATAATGAGAAAAATTGTAAAATGTTCCAAAATGCAAATAGATAAAACATCTAAAATATACGAGGAATGAAAAGAAGAAAACAAGGAGACTTTGAATATGAGAGCAATACATTATTCGATATCGAAATACACAAGGTGGGAGAAAATAGGAATTTCAAACTTGACTTTTTTTATTCAAACCAATATAGCATCTGAACGTTAAATCGTAGAGACAAATTTTATATTAAACGAAAAATTCTCCATTACAAGAAACTGTCCTCAAATTTTCGATATCAGCAACACCAACAGAGCCATAGCGTGTCAAAATGTTAAATTTTTACAACAAAAAACTATGACGAATAGTCAAATCTGTTTAAAAAACAGAACAAAAAAAACCCATATAAATTGGTTTTATAACGCTTAAAATTAAAAACTAATTACAAAAAGAAATGGTTGTAACGAAGCTATAGTAGTTTGTTAGTTACCCCCACCACTATCGCAGGATTGGCACTTCTACTCCCCCCCCTCCTCCCTCCAATAGTGCAAGACAACAGAGACCTGAGACAAAGCCCGAGATGCGATCTGCAATGGTGCAATAATGCAACTCCTCACCTGCAGCGAGTGCTATCGGCCCTATTGTTCCCAATGACCCGCCGCCATCTTTTGTCCTCCTCCTAATGAAGCGCCCCTTGCGGTCGTTGCCTTAATGAATACCTTTCCCGCCCCCGCCATTGTCCACGTGCTCCGCACTACCGTCGCCAGGTATCCTCAGAGCCATCCGTGTCTTTGTCCCTGCTCCTTCCGAATGGGAGCGTCATTAGAGCATCAATAACTCCAACGGGACATTGAATCGAGACATTACTACTAGTGAATAAATTTTAAATAACACCAAAAAAATAATTTTTAGAAAAAAAAAAAAAAACCGACTTCAAGATGAAATCTAAATATACACACTTGGACTAAAAAATAAAAAATAATATTTAAATTGCTTCGAAACAAAAAGCATTAAATGACAAACTACGAAATTATCGACACTTATATACCTATTCACAATTTATGACCAGTTATTTTTAAAATCGGTGCCAGCGAAGAACTGCAGTTCAATCCTGCTTTTGCAACAAAATTGTGAATGGCAGGAGACAGCGGTAAGGTAGTGATGAAAAGTGGGAGTATCTTTACAATTACCAGCTTTCTTTCGAATTCTGTTTGTTTTGGCTGGCACCGATTCCAAAAATAACTGACCATAAATTGTGAATAGGTATATAAGTATCGATAATTAGCGTTATAAATACTGCTGATATGTTTTTTATTTTTTTCACTTACCTGAGATACATTTGTCTGTAGAAGATAAATTTTAAAATTAAATAGCTTGATCTGAAGGCGGTCTATGCCTTCATGTTCTTTATTTTGTCCACTTTTTTTTTTTTTTTTTTTTTTTTTTTTTTTTTTTTTTTTTTTTTTTTTTTTTTCTAACGTCCGACTAAATTATAAATACATACAAAGGAAATTAGGAAATTATTGGATCTTTTATTGCCTTTCGGCATTTTAAGACTTATTTGTAGCTCTGCCATCTCTGGAGGGTCTCAGTCTGCTGGAGGCAATCCGTCTACATGTCGAGTGCGGAGGATACACTTTGCCGGCAATGGTGGGTCATATCGGGTCAGTCCGTATGGTCTGAACCCCTTCCCTCGGCGAGTACGTAAGCTTAGGGGATCGTGCCTTGCCACCTCCCAGGCCTGGGAGGCGGGGCTATGTCCCTAAAGAGAGGGTTGGCACAGTAGCTCAGCCCGTCAAAGAATTTGACGTGCCGGCGACTGATAAAGGCCGGGATCGTGGGCATCCTCAGCTCCTCGAGGATCCGGGTGTTTTTAGCCCTCTGAAGGCTGGTGCCGCGGACGATTCGCCGAAGGACGGTTTTCTGGAACGTCTGGAGGGCGCGTAGTGTAGTTTCGTACATATGATGCAGCAGTGGAGCACCGTGGAGGAGGGCGGGTCTGATGATGGACTTATAAATCTGGAGTTTTCAGCCGAAGGGATATCTGGGGTGAGGTAAGGAGGTGATGGAGGCGGTATGTCCGCGCCCGGGCCAGCTTTATCCTGCTTCTAACATGCGTCGAAAAGGTGAGGTGCCTGTCGATACTGACGCCAAGGTATACGGTGGAGTTGGAGATGGTCTGCTCGATACCATCCACTGTAAAGCTCTTCGGCAGTTTTTGATATTTTCCGCGCTTACTGAAGGACATCACTATGACGTCAGTCTTTCTAGAATTCACCTTAATGCCGCATGTCTTCAGCGCCTCTACGATGGTGGAGGTCGCCCTCTCAGCCATCTTGAGGGCCCGGCCGGGATTGAGGCTGGACGCGTAGACCGCGATGTCGTCAGCGTATGCAGCCACTACCGCCTCAGGGTGCTTTATGGATACGACTGGTGCCGTGAAGATGTTGAACAAGATTGGGCCCAGCACTGACCCCTGAGGTACACCACAGGTGGTGGGGACTGGCGAAGACAGGCTCCCACCGACCCGCACAACGAATGATCTTCCGCTGAGGTAGCTTCCGATCAGTCGGCATAGGGCGACGGGAAACCGGAATTCCTCCAGTCTGTGCAGCAGCAAGGGGTGCGAGACGCAATCGAAGGCTTGAGTGCAATCCAGCGAGATGAGCGCCGTGGCCTTGTTCCGATGCATCTGCTCGATGGTGTGAGCCTGGAGTTTGGCCAGATGATGTTCACACGCGACACCTCACTGGAAGCCTGTTTGCTCTGGTGGAATAACATCTTCACGGCGGCAGTGGTCAAGGATGTGGTAGTGGATCAGCCGCTCGAACACCTTGCTGATGTGGGAGAGTAGGCTGATCGGACGATAATGCTCCGCAACATTCCCGGACCTCTTAGGTTTCAGGAGTGGTACCACCACAGCTTTCTTCCAGGCCACAGGGAAGTAGGCGATCCGGAGGCATGAGTTGAAGATGTTAAGCAGGAAGGCCTTGCCCCTCCTGGGTAACATCACCAGCAGCGTGGTGGGAATACCATCCAGTCCGGATGCCTTCTTCCCTTTGATGCGGCGTAGGACTGATTCGAGCTCCTTATAAGTTGAGAAGATGGCCGTCTCATTGTGGCTCGGTAGTGGTCCAAGTGGTGGCTGCGGAGCATCACTCGTTCTCTCAGCATCCTTGGCGGCATATGCGCGGGCTAGTTGTTCAGCCTGTTCAGTAGATGTGAGCAGCTGGTCCCCGTCGGTCAGGAAAACCGCCCTCCTCTTATTAACAAAGGTTCGGACCAACCTCCAAAACTGTCCATGATCGTTGTGAGTCCGTAGCAGTTGGTCGTGCCACAAGGCCGTCTTCCAATCGCTCATGAGCCTGGCAATTTGCCTGGTCATGGCGTTGATGGAGGGCTTCAAGCTATAGTCTCTAGTGCGACAGAATATGTTTCGGAGGTTCTTCCTCTGCTTTATCAGTTCCAGGATGTGCGGGGGTGGAGGTCGGAGGTAGTTTGGTAGAGGAGCAAATTTCGGGATGTTGGCGTCGGCTGCATCAAGGATGGTGGTTGTGATGGTCTCCACTCAATCAATCTCATCAGGGGTCAGGCAAGGCGTCACCCGATCGAGGCCCTGTACCCTTCCCAGTCCGCTTTCTGTAGCCTGTACTTTGTAGCCGGTGGTGTGGCTGGAGTGCCCTCGAAGATGTAGTGATCAGAGGTGCTAAACGGTAGTGCTCGGCAGTCGGTGACGCTGTGCATGTCCCTGGTGATCAGGAGGTCCAAAGTCGATGTCTTAGTAGGGTCGAAGTCCGAGCGGAAGGTGTGAACGCCAGGGTGGTAGACCTGGAGTCGCATCCTTGTGATGATATTTCCCACTGGATTGCTGCTGCGACACAGCCACGCCGGATGCTTGGCATTGAGGTCGCCCAGGACGACAAACCTGCTACGCGACTGTGCGTGAAGCAATAGGTCACGAACAGGTGTATTTGCCGCCCGGGGTCTCCTGTAGACACAGGCAAACGTATACCTGTGCTTGAGCCGCACATCCACCGTGATCATGTGAACACCATCACAGCAATCCACTGGGTTCGGAACGAGTCTCGATGACAGGTCTTTTCTCACCAGGATGGCGACTCCCTGCCTTTCACCATCTCTGACAGCCTCCCTATAGACGTTGTAATCCGTGATGTATAGTCTGGTCGTTGGGGAGAGCATGGTGTCGGTCAGGGCCACCACCGCCGGTCTGTATTGTAGCAGGAGCACCTCCAGTTCGGGTTGCGCAGTGCCGAAACCTCGGATGTTATAGTTAATCACTAAGGCTTCAACCATCATGTTTTCGAAGGAGTCTGGATACGGCCCCATAAGGTTGGTCATAGCATCCATCATCTGGTCCATACGTCCGATGAACCTATAAAGTAAGTTGTTGTCAACTATAGGAGCGGCGTATGGTACCACCTCAGATAGTTCCTCGACGTTGACCCGGGGCTGGCTGGTTGACTTTCGAAGTAGTCGACGGCTGCTGCTGCTGGTCCCATCCGGATACCTCCGCGAAGGAGCGGCTGCCTCGTGCAGGCTTGGGCTGAGGAAAGCTCTTTTCGTCCATTATCGGCCGGAGGCGGAGCTGGTATGGGGCGTTGTTGGTCTTAGCCCTCCTTTGTTTTATTAGCCCTTGGCGGTAGCTGCATTCCTTGGAGAAGGCGGCGTGTGGTCCTTTGCAGTTAGCGCATACTGGAGCGGCTGTGGTCCACTTACCTGTATGATTTTAAATTATTTAAATTAAGTTGACAATTAATGATTATTGGGAATAAACAAAGTTAAAAAAAATAGGAATTACAAATAGTGGTAACAACATTGTAATGTTCATTTATTTTATAATTACAGTTCAATCTAATCAATATTGACGTCAGGATAGTGATGGAAACTGAAAAGGGAATACGAATTGATTGCAATTTTGTTTCCTTTTGTGTCTCATTTAACCACCAGTAGATTTATAATCGATAAAACCAACTGGATTTGGATGCGCACAATTAAATTCTTCATCACAGGAATAAAAATTGGTTTAATTAAGCAATGAATGCGCAAAAGCTTCGTAAGGCCTTAATGGCTGAGCATTAGCCCGAGCGTGGACAACAGGTTGATAAGACCTCAGTTTCTTATCTCTTAGGAGGGGACTCGAACCCACTTCTTAGTGCCGCAACACTTGCCATGAATTCAGAACCTGCTAATTACGAGTTCTGTTCCAGTTGTCTCGGCAGATCTGGGGGGGATAAGGGATGTAGTTTATTATTAATTAAATGCCCATTTATTTGGATACTTACTATCTTAGGCAATTTCTCCATATCATCAGCTCTAAAAGCAATTATAATACATTATGGTTACTTAGTTTACTTAATTGGTTAATGTAATATTTTGTTTTCTATTTTTCAGAAATCGGGAATTCAAAAACATACTGGTGTTAATATTGAATTTAAATAAATTTATCAATCCACTGGTCTTCATCGAAAATCAACCCATACCACAAACAAACGAAATTCATTACTTAGGACTTACATTTGATAGAAGAATGACCTGGGGCCCACACGTAAAACAAAAACGTCTCAGTCTAACAAAGAGATTAAAACTTCTGTATCCAATGCTTCATAAACGGTCGACATTACAACTCCGACAACGACTGAATACATATACTTACTTACTCAAACCCATAGGACATAGGCCACATAAATATACGGGACTGCAAAAAATACACACCTTAAAAAAATACAAATATCCCAATCAAAATTACTCAGACTAATCACGAAATCACCTTGGTACGTTTCAAACCACACACTTCACACTGATTTAGAAATAACCATAGTAAAGGAACATATACATGAACTTTATAGACGATTTCATGACAGACTTCATGGACATAACAACATACTCATTAATGACATGGCCACGACTGACATACCTGGTAATACTCTCAGAAGGCTTAAAAGAAGCTGGATGAGAGATTTGCTCAAATAAATCTCTTTAATCCATGCCAGGAGGAGGTACTATTGAGTACTAGTCTTCGACACACACACACAAGGCCTGTGGTATTCAATTTCATCCCATTCACTAATTGTTACCCTAATAACAGGTGTGAATTAACGTGTGAAAGAGAAAAAAGAAATAATAAAAAAATAAATTTATTCTTATAATTTTTTAATGATCACAATTTAGAATGCGTTTTGCAACTTTGAAAAATTGAAGTTAATTTTTAAAAAAAAAAAAAAAAAAAAAAATCAGAATCATCAAAATCGATTCATAATAGTCGGAATAATCGCATAACAAACATACAAAAATAGAAAAGAAAAAAAAAGAAAGAAAAACTATTAATTAAATAAAATTAAAACAATACATTCGAATTGAGAGCCTCCTCCTTTTTTAAGTCCGTTAAAAACTATTCAGATGGTATTCATTATCAATATCATGAAAAAGTGCTAATAATAGAGAAATACACTTGATTAATACAAAAAGAACACATTGCTGCCCAACTTCATCCGGCTGCTACACTCGCAGCATACCCTATCACATTACAGATAATATTCTAATAACCTACAATGTGACAATAATCCATAAAATTTCCCTACGCTCTCTACTTATCTCTTATTTTCTTATATTTTTCTTTTCTTTCTTCTAAAAATTAATATTATTGGAACCAAATATTCACATATGAATATTTAAACATTTGAAGAGTGTAAGGTTAGAAGAGAAAATGTCCAAAAAATACGAAACTGACATTTCGCCGCCACCTGTTACCTTGTCCCATGTACTATTACTCAAGGTGGTCTCATGGAGACTAGAAAGAGGATTTTCACATGCTTTGGAGTTTAAGAATACGTTTCCGATGAAGAAGAATACTTCATCTATAGTCTTTGTAATTATCATTTGCGATTTATTCAGAACTTTGGTTACACCTATCTTCAAATACCAATAGGCAAAACAAGATCAACATTTCCTAAAATTTACTATTTTTTTTTGGAAATAAAATAAATAAATGGAGGGTTTAAAAAAAAGAACTATGGTTACCGGGCATTCCCCCTTATAATCTAAAACCTTTTATATAAGCTGCAAAAAGAAAGCATATCATCTTTCACCGGTCGCATGTTGTACAAAGTATAAATCCCTCTTTTTTTTTTTTTACCAGTTTTGGTCCGAATTTTTAATAATTTTAAATTTTAAAATATATGCTCAGTACATTACCTTAGAGAATAATATTTTGAACCTAAATTAAAAAATCTTTATAACTTAAAACAATGAAAAATAAATTTATAAATAGATAATTTTTATTCAAAATATTACATTTAAATATACTTATTTGAATGTGTAAAGTTGATTTTTTTTATAAACAATCTAGATCCTCCAAAATTTGAATAATATCTTCCAATTTTATATGTTTATCTAATACCTTTAAAAACATTCCGAATAATAAACCTTCGCTCATTAAAATAAAAAAAAAAAAAACCTGCTTTCACTATGTTGAGAGAGAGAGAGAGAGAGAGAGAGAGAGAGAGAGAGAGAGAGAGAGAGAGAGAGAGAGAGAGAGAGAGAGAGAGAGAGAGAGAGAGAGAGAGAGAGAGAGAGAGAGAGAGAGAGAGAGAGAGAGAGAGAGAGAGAGAGAGAGAGAGAGAGAGAGAGAGAGAGAGAGAGAGAGAGAGAGAGAGAGAGAGAGAGAGAGAGAGAACAAGACGGATATTGTACAAAATACAACGGCGCGACCGGTGGAAGGTTAAATGCCATGCACATAGTGGAAACTGTCCAAGAGATTTAAGGTTATATTTTCGACCATCATCGCAATATCCCTCGCATTCACACCCAAGTCCCATTGATTTAATTATTGTGACCATTCTGTTAAAGATTGATATATAATGTAAGCTTTCAAATATAATATAAATCAAATATAAGCTTTGATTTTAACTCATATTCAAATAAAAAAAAAAAAAAGGTCATACTAAAATAAAAGCATATTATTTCTTGGTATATGGGCTTGGTGTATGGGTGGCTGTCTGTTGAGCTAGAGATGAGACTAAGGAGACTAATAAATTGTTTCATAAGATTTATCTTTGTTGTCGACAGACGGTCTCACGTATCTTGCCGGTACAAAGAGTTAGGGTGGCTTTTCCCCGATTTTCGACGGCAATACTTCCTCGGCACTTTCCTATTCCAGTCATTAAAAACCAATAAACCTTCCTATATCCTAGACCTACTTACTCTGCGTTCCTCCATTCACCATCTGAATACAAGATCCCAACCTTCCAACCTATATACCCCCCCCTCACATAGAACTGCCTCCTTTGAAAAATCTTTCGTTATCCGTGCTACCTCTTTTTGGAATTCCTTAGCTATCCATATTTGCAAAGCCTCTTCCTTAACTTCTTTTAAACATCTTTTATTTATCCATCACCTCGATCTTCAGTTTTCCACAAAAATGTGAATAATATGTAAATGTACATAAGTGTGTTAAAATTTTTACTGTTGATTGTTTTTATTTTTTTATTTTATTTTTTTTTTTTTACTCAACTTTTATTTTTAATTTTTATTTTTTGTTTTTTATTTCTTCTTTCTTCTTTTTTTCTCCTACTTTAATAGTACTTCTGATGTGCTGATATAACTAATTTCAGCCTGACAATTGTACATTTTATTGTGCACTTTAATTATTCGTAGGGGACAGTCTGTCCCAGAATAAAGTTTATTTTTCATTTTATTTTCAATTCATTTCATTTATTTCAAACCCTAGGCCGAAATGGGTTAAATTTACAGACTTTTACAGCTCAGCAGTTTTCATTATATATTTATACTTTCAATATTATAGAAAAATGTCTATCCTAGAAGGGCTAGAGGCCCCAGGGGAAGGACACCGGGAAGGGGAGGACGGCGATGGAAGAAGGAAGGAGGTTATGGGCGAGCCGTGATGTGATGGCCCCAGACCGCAGCTGCGCCTCCACTCCGCCAAATAACAACTCCACCTTCTTTCTTCGCATCTCCTTATTATAGCTTCATAGCTTCGGACCCTATTACCCGATAGGCCGCCATCGCCTCTCTATAAGCGGAATATTCCCAGATTCTGCTATTGCTTCGTTTTCCAATTTCCTCCAGTCTCCAGTTTCGTTTTCTTTTTACGTCCAGTCGGTTGTCACAAGGGCAATTGAACCCTACCTTGCTGAATCGGTACCGTACCCTTATTACATTACGAAACTTCTAAAGAAAGAGAAATACTGGCAGCAAAGGTCCGGAACTTCCGAATTCCCCATTCAACAAAATTTTCTATTTATATTCATGTTAAGCTCAAATACTCATACATACTTTTATATATAAACATTTATAAAAATGCGCGGATAAAATATATTCGTTTAAAATTGTTACACAGTATAATCCTTGCGTTTGATTCAGAACAAATTTTTATAATGATGAATTTTAGAGCAATAGCTCTATATTTAATTTCAATATTTTAATTAAGGATTTAATATTAGGGCGTATAAAAAAAAAAAAAAAATGCTCGTTTTATCAAATTCCAGAGTTCAAAAGTCTGTAAATATCTGTAAATGCTATTTATTATTTCAAAATACTTAATAATCCCTTTAGAGCATTCTCTAAGCTTGTTTACTAACACTGGACTTCTTAAAAAACAAAACAAAAAAACTTCAGTTCAGTTATTTATTTCAAAGAAGAAATATGAGTGTACTAGGAAATTCTCGTAATTGTAAGACATTACTAAAAAAAAATTTTAACAGCCGCTGAAGCAACTCGTGAATTTTTTGAATATGAAGGGGAAGGTGTCCTTGAAGAGCGCACTGCGTGGCGTTGGTTTGAAAAATTTAGAAGTAGAGATACGACGTTGGAAAGGAAGAAGGGCTCCGGGCGGCCATTAATGGATATTGATGAGGTTCTGAAGGAAGCTGTTGAGTCAAATCCGTCCACGAGTACTCGCGACCTTGCCTGGGAGTGTGGTGTGTCGAAAGATACTGTTAATCGCCATCTTCTCTCCATGGGGGAGGTGAAAAAGACCTGTAGACTGGTCCCCCAACAACTTACTCCTTAACAATCAGCAGAAAAGTTAAAAGAACATCATGGGTTTGAATTCCTGCCTCATCCACCATATAGTCCAGTCCTCGTACCTTTTCTTTAAGGGAAAAAAAATTGATTATTTTGCGAAAATTCAAAATGCTGTCCAAAAGTTCTTTGACAGCCATCCCAAGGAATGGTATCAGCGTGCCATCAAGCAATTGGCTAGCAGATGGGTAACTTCTCAACTTTTTTTAAAATAAACATTAGTCTTTCTGTTTCGATTTTTCCGTACATATAAAGCATAAATTGGTTGAGGAGATTACGAAATGAAAGTAAATAAGGTTCTTCAATCAACATTTAGGCGTAAAAATTAGCTGCAGACACACTTTTCTTGATTGCTGTATTGGTGTTTGGGTCACACTGAGGGATGTTAATACTGTACCCATGAACATCGAACTAGTCTTACTCGTCATCATCAGAAAACATACTTCTTTTAACCCCCTCTTTAACATAAGTCTTTTAATAGCTTCTCGTCACGAAACAACTCAAACTTGTAAGGGTACACCTCTGCAGACACCATGAGTTCACAGAAAGTACCATACAATAGGGTTTCGACATCGATCATATTTTTGTTTGTTTACAACTATAAGGAACTTAATTTGTGGTCAAAGTGTGCGGCTTAAGCATCTAACCTATTTATTAACTTACAAGGGGAGGACACACTCAGTCTCTCACGGATCTTGTTGGCAATTTTTTTGGAGGGTCCTGGTCAAAAAATATTAGACACATATTTTGCCGTTCCGACCAATGGGCCCTAGAAGCCGAGAAAAAAAATAAAATAGCATTAAACTAATTTATTTTTATCTCGAGTTAAAAAAATGATATCGACATGATTCTTGCACCAAGATTTTCAGTCTTGATTGCGAATTAAAGGAAAAATACAGTCGCTCCATAGATTTTGGTTTAGGTTAATTAAATTCTAAAAAAATGATTAGTTTTTCAAGCAAACTACCTCTATAGATTTTTTTACACAAAAATTGAGGTCAGATTCTAATTCAGCACTCTCGAAAACATTAAAAAACGGTTATTCAACAAAATCAAAAAATATCATTTTTTTCACCCTCTTCCAGGAAAATGAAATTTTAAAACCGATTATTGGTTACATACCTTTAAATCGTCATTACTTTCTTTTGATGCATATAAATATAAAATTCGATGAACAAAAACCTATTAAAAAAATTGGAAAATCCGAAAAACATTTTGATTTTTAACTTGAGTTTGAAACCAGATAGGATGATGAAACCAAATACATTTCAAGCGTATTACCACCCTATATTTTGTGTAAAAAAATAAAGTTGATACGTAAAACCGTCTAAGCGTAATTCACGTTTTTATCAATTTAAACAAAAGTTGCCTACCATTTGGTCAGGCTAACTTTGAAGTTTACAAACTTTTATTTTTCTATTTGGATGAAATTTCGTATTTAAGGGTTCTCTTGAATGCTGAATTCGAATCCGATATCGGTTCTTGTGAAAAAATTATATTGAATATACTTCACTTGAAAAATTTTAGCTTTTACACTGTAAAATGTGACAGAAAATTCTTTTAGCCCTAGAATTCCATCTCAACACCCTCAAAACTCAGGAAACGTATGTATATATATAGATATCAATAAAAAAAAAAAAAATAATAATATATATATATATATATATATATATATATATATATATATATATATATATATATATATATACTAATTGGGAGAAATAATTTGTTACTTTAATTATTATTAAAATAATTATAATTATTAATTATTTATTGTAATGATAACTTATTACAAATTAATATTTACATTATATACAGACAGAACCACATATTAGATTTGATTGTTAAGTATTTACAATTTTTATTTTATTTTGCAGTTGAACATGTTAAAATATGATTGTGATAGTAGACATAAAAACATTATAGCAATAACTGCCTCACTTCTGTTGCTGACAGGATTTTGTTGAATATAATGAAAATGAAATTGTAATGTAATAAGCTTCAGTTATTAGAACCCAGTAAACAAAGATTACAAAACAGGTTAGAGATGTGTTCTGGGTTTGAAGAATAAAATAAAAATTGTAAATACTTAACAATCAAATCTAATATGTGGTTCTGTCTGTATATAATGTAAATATTAATTTGTAATAAGTTATTACAATAAATAATTAATAATTATAATTATTTTATTAATAATTAAAGTAACAAATTATTTCTCCCAATTAGTATATATATATATATATATATATATATATATATATATATATATATATATATATATATATATATATATATATATATATATATATATATTATTTTATTTTTGAAGAGAAAAGATTTGACCCAGTCGGGATTCGAACCCGAGTTTCCACCTCTCTAGCGTGGCGCCTTATCCAACTAGGCCACCGGGGTCGTATCCGAACCAGGCAAATCTTCCCTCTTCAGTGATCCATAATCCATCCCGACTGGGTCAAATCTTTTCTCTTCAAAAATAAAATAATATATTTAATAATATTGAATTTTATCAAGAAAAATTACATATATATATATATATAAGTTAAGGTGTATAGGGGGATAATATACATCTTAATTCCTAGCTTAATCCCAAACAAACCACAGAATGTATATAAAGAGGATTGCTGAACAATAAAGTCAGTCTTTATTCTGAAGTTGTGTGCGTTATTTAGCTCCCTAATTTTCCTTTTTTTTGGACTTTTCTTCTGGATGAACTTAACTGGTGCCGAAACCCGGGACTACGAGAGCATATTCTTCTGGTAAGATTTCTTTTTTATTTTTCACGCAAGAAGTTTTTCCCTTTCGTTGCCTTCAACATCGAACTTGTTTTTGTGTTTACCTGTTCTTTCGGATTTGAAATTTGAAAAACAGACAGAAGATGGAGGGCAAAAACATTTTGAAACCTCCTACTTTCGAGGTTCAGCCAGAATTGCAGCCGTTACCACCAGAGACGTTAGCGGCAGCCCATGCAAACATGGCAGCGGCACAGGCGAACGCTTTGGAGTTGTTGAAACTCAAAACGGCGGTATCGCAGGATTTAAGAAGAGCGATATCAGATATAGAAAAAATATGGTGGAGAAGTTGGGGAGCTGAATCACTTCCTCAAGGGAGGCGACCGAGTAATGGCTCGAATTGAGGCCAAGATAGCCGAGAACCTTTTGGACCCGGTGGATGCATGTTCACTGAGGGCGGCGTTAGTGTGCCGAGTCAAGCGAGGTATTCTAAATTTAATTCAAGCCGACGAAGACACTCCATGGTTGGTGGTGAAAGACCGGTTAAAGAAAGCTTTTGGAGGCGGCCGGTGGACACCGGAAGAAGACATCTTCCGGATGTTTAGGGAGACAAGGAGACCTCACCAATCCAGTGGGCAATATGCAGGGGCCCTATTGGCCCACTATAATAAGATAACGGAGAAAATGAGGGAAACCACGGAAGCGGCGGAGGTGGAAGCGCGGATGGCCTTCTTGTCAACAATCCTGAAAGTGCAGCTGGCAAAGGAGACGGGAAGGAAGGAAGGGTTACCGAGAGATAAAACCTTTGTCGAATGTGCTAGAGAACTAGTAGACTGTAGTGCGAGAGAAGAAGAGGTGCGGAAGGACGAAGGATGGAATAGAGTAACCTACAGGCGCAGCGAGGAGTACAGAAACAAACAGCCTCGAACGGAACCATGGAGGAGACGAGATGCAGAGGTCGGAGTGCGAGAGCGGACGTCACCTCGGGAGAAGAGGTATGGCGCGGAGAAGAGAAATTGGAGGAGGGAAGAGAGGAAGTGCCACGGCTGTGGGAAAGTGGGTCACTTGGTAGCACAGTGCCCCCGCACGAGATGCTTTGAATGTGGCACCGAAGGGCACATCGCTCGACAGTGCCCGTACATGAGTAGGCGCAAAGGAGCGAATCAGGGAGAACCTATGGAGGTAAATGCACAGCGTGTATGGAGAAGAAGCAAACGACCATCCGAATCGACGAGGTCTTCGGAGACATCAGAGACAGAAGAAGAAGGTGCACGGGCGGAGGGAAGGAGTAGGAGTAACCATAGGAGCGAGGAACGACGAGCGGCAGCGGAAAGGAGATCGCGAGACGAAGAATGAGGAGGGTGTAAGGGGAGGGGCAACCGAGGGGTAATAAATAGTGTTGAGTGTGGAAGTGAATGGTTGCCTATAATTAAGATCGCGGGAGGGGTGAGGTGTCTGGTTGACACCGGCAGTACTAATACGATAATGAGCCGGGGTACAATAGAAGCACTATGTAAAGGAGAGAGGATACCCCAGGTGAGAGAGTGTAGGTGTAGGTTGATTACTCTTAGCGGCCCCTGCAAGGTGGAGGGTGAGGCGGAAATAAGGATAGACGGATGGGGGAGAAAGGGAGATAAAATGAAAGTCCATGTTGTAGAAAACATGCCGCGAGAGTATGGAGGGATTATAGGGTGCGACCTATTGGGGAGATTCGGGACTCGGATAAAAAGTAGCGGTGAGCAATGGGTAGTCCGAATTGGTAAAAAGGAGTTTAGGTGTGAGAGGAATCAAAAGGGAAGATGTGCAATTGTAGGAGCGGTTAACCGAGAGAGGGATTGGCGACAAGCATTGAAGCAGGAGTACTCGGACGTTTTTTTTCAGGGAGGGAGAGATATTGAGCGTAACAGGGGAAACGGTCCACGAGATCCCGCTTA
Organism: Euschistus heros; assembly: GCA_003667255.2. Classification (NCBI taxonomy): domain Eukaryota; kingdom Metazoa; phylum Arthropoda; class Insecta; order Hemiptera; family Pentatomidae; genus Euschistus; species Euschistus heros. Next base: position 377,976 of record RCWM02000297.1, read on the forward strand.
AACAAGAACGGGTTACGTACGTTAAAGAAAGACGGTATCCCCAGGCGTTGCGGCAGCACATTAGAAAAGAGTTAGAGAGTTTAAAGGGGCAGGGGATTATCGTGGATAGCACGTCGCCGTACAATAGCCCGTTATGGGCCGTTAAGAAAAGGAGTGATGAGGGAACGTCGCGGGAGAAATACAGGGTCGTGGTGGATTTTCGTAAATTGAATGAAAACACATTGGACGAAAAGTACCCCATACCACGGTTCGAAGATATTCTAGACAGGTTGGGAGGCGCGACGGTGTTCAGTACACTGGACCTGAAGGCAGGGTATCATCAGATCCGTATGCACCCGAAGGACCAACACAAGACGGCGTTCACGTTCGAAAGGGGGCATTATGAATTTACAAGAATGCCGTTCGGGTTGAAGAACGCCCCTATCACGTTCCAACGACTGATGGACGAGTTCTTACGAGGGTTGGATGAAGCTTCATGCCAGGTATACATGGACGACCTACTGATATTTAGCAAGGACGAAACAGGACACATACAAGACTTGAGACGGGTATTCGGACGACTAAGACAGTTTGGGTTAAAGTTGTCAGGAGAGAAGTCGATCCTGGAACAAGATCGAATCAACTTCCTAGGGCACACCATTTCGAAAGAGGGGGTGAGACCTGACATACGGAAGGTAGAAGCGATAAATAGGATGGCTATACCCACGGACGTGAAGGGCATTCGCAGGCTATTAGGGACGCTTAATTATTACCGCAGGTTCGTCCCGGAAATGGCGAAATATTTGGTGCCGCTGAATGACTTGCTAAAGAAAGGGCGAAGGATTGTGATTACCCCGGAAATTGAGCAAAATATTCGAACATGTATGGGGAAACTTCAGCAGGAACCGGTACTCGCGTTCCCCGACTTTACCCGAACGTTCACGATAACCACTAACCACGGATGCCAGCGAGTACGCATTGGGGGCCGTATTGTCCCAGGAAGGAGAAAAGGGGGACCAGCCCGTGGCATATGCCAGCAGACGGCTCACGGAAACGGAAGCTCGATACAGTGCTCTGGAAAGAGAGTTGCTGGGGGTAATATGGGCGATAGAGCACTTCAGGCCGTATGTGTTCGGACGGAGGTTTAGGGTACTCACAGATCATCGTCCCCTAATGTGGGTGGGAAAGCTTAAGGAATCATCGGCGCGCATAACCCGCTGGAAAGAATTTCTTAGTCAATATAACGTAGAAGTGGTATACAAGCCCGGGAGGGAAAACGTCGTGGCCGACTGGTTATCGCGAGCCCTTCAGGTTAACGCGATAGAGCGAGAAGCAGGGGAGTATTCGGGCGGTTTACAACGATTCATACGGGAGTGGACGCCAGAGGGGGAAGGGGAACGCGAGTCAGAAGAAGTAGAAGTCGAAAGCGAGGTGTTGAGGGGGGAGAGCTCGGAGGGCGAGAGGACGGTAGAGATGGAAGAAAGGGAAGAAATAGTAAACGACAAGGACAGACAAATAATATGGAAGACGAAGACAACGGGACTGACTAGGGCGGAATACGCGACGTACGGGAAATATCATATTACCACCATATGGTCGCAACCAGGAGTGGGAGAGGAGGTCATCAGTAAGGTGTTGAAGGAGGAGTCTCGACCAGGAAAAATTTTTTATTTATACGTCGGGAATGCGGTTGTGTGGGAAAAAATTAAGAGGTTGTGGCGGGCCGAAAAGATAGGGTTGGACCGGACGTTTATTAGATGCAAATTGCAGGTGGAAACGGTGAGGGAGGTGGACCGGCAGAAGGAAGTCACAATAGCGTACCACCAGGGAAAGACAAATCATAGAGGTGTGCAGGAAACTTTAAAAGCGTTAAAGAGGAAGTATTTCTGGATGCACATGAGGAAGACAATAGAGGAGGTAATAGGAGCGTGCAAGATCTGCAATACCACGAAATATGACAGACACCCCCCAACCGGGAAGCAGGAGGAGACAATGACACCAACCGTACCACTAACTGACTTACAGGTGGACACGTTTTACCTGGAAAGGACTTAAGTGGCTTACAATTATAGACATCTTCAGCAAGATAGCCATGGCATACCCGATTGACGACAGGTCAGCCGAGTCAGTACTTATGGCTCTCCGTATTTGGTTTCAATTCTACGGGGTACCGGAGAGAATAACGTCAGATGGGGGGCGGGAATTTGATAACAGCCGTCTCAGGTCGGAGATGCGAGGATTAGGGGTAGAATGGCATTTAAATACGCCGGGACATCCTAAAGGTCGAGGAGCGGTCGAAAGATTGCATAGTACCCTGGGTGATCACCTTCGCGTCTTCTACGCGGAAAAGGGGTTGAAAGCGGATGCGGCAATGCCTAAGGCGATAATAGCATACAATCACTCAATTCACTCGGCAACGGGATATTCACCATTCGAAATGTTATTTGGACTCCGGGAGCGCAAGAGGGATAGCCGCGGTGCAATAGTGGATGAGGAGTTTGCAGCGACGTTGGTGGCAAATAGGGTGGCGCTCGGGGAAAGATGGGAAAAGACGCGGAAGAAGCTCGCGGCTGAAAAAAGTAGGAGGGTAAACCGCGAAAATCTCAAGAGTCAGGATGGTATGGAGAAAATAGAAATAGGTTCTATTGTGTATCGCAGGGTGTCTTCGAATCGGACTAAAGAGGAAATACGATATGACGGACCCTTCAAGGTTGTTGCGATTAGGGAACATAATGTCGTTACCATCCAGAGTATTCAAGATCCCCGGAAGCGAAGGACGGTTCATTTGGAACAACTGAAGATCCCGTTAAGTTAGCGTTTTTTCTCGTTTTTCTCGTTTTCCTCGTTTTTCTCGTTTTTCTCGTTTTTCTCGTTTTTTTTCTCGTTTTTCACGTTTTTCACGTTTTTCTCGTTTTTCTCGTTCATTTCGTAGTTCGGTCGTTTCTCGCTGATTTTCTCGTGTTCCATTTTCCGAGGTTGTTGGTATCATTCATTGAGTTCGGTTGTATATTCTTGGGTACCCATTTTCGTTAGAAGGGTTTCGAGGGGTATCCTCTTTTCTATGCAAGAGAACTTGTGTAAATACCAGGTATGCAAGTTTAAAATGTCGTTTATTTCTTAAAATAAATACACAGTAATTTAAAAAAAAGTACAATATATTTTATTCAAAGTACTGACCCTCGCTTTCTACACATTTTGCCCATCTCTCCGGCAATATATGGATACCATTCCAAAAGAATGCTTCATCTTTATTTGAAATCCATTCATCGAGCCATTTTCGTACGTTTTCGAAATTGTTGAAGTGTTGCTCCGCCAATGAGTGTCCCATCGATGAGAAGAGGTGATAATCAGAAGGCGCCAGGTCAGGTGAATACGGCGGGTGGGGTAGGAGTTCCCAACCAAGCGAAGAAATCGTTTCCTTAGTCAATATGGCTGAATGTGCAGGAGCGTTATCATGCTGAAGAATGACTTTGGCGTGCCTGTGAGCCCATTCTGGGCGTTTTTCGATCAATGCGTGACTCAAATTGATCATTTGTTGTCGGTAGCGCTCGGTATTGACTGTTTCGCCGGGTTTGAGAAGCTCGTAGTAGACTACTCCCTTCTGATCCCACCACACACACAGCACTGTCTTCTTCCCAAAACGATCCGGTCTTGCACTCGATGTGGATGGTTGTCCTGGCGTTACCCATGATTTTTTTCGTTTGGGATTCTGAAAATAAATCCATTTTTCATCGCCAGTTACAACTCGATGCAAAAAACCCTTTCTTTCGTGGCGTAAAAGCAGCATTTCGCACACAGTTTTTCGTTTTTTTTCCATCTGTCGTTCGTCCAATTCATGTGGAACCCATTTTTCCAACCTTTTGAATCTTTCCCATAGCTCTCAGGCGATCGGAAATGGCTTGCCTAGTGACATTCAACTGTTTTGCCATCATTTGTTGGGTTTGGGTATTGTCTTCGTCTAATAAAGATTGCAATTCGAAGTCCTCAAACTTTTTTGGTCGATTTTCTCGTTTTGATCAGTAACATCAAAATCACCACGTTTGAAACTTTGAAACCAACGTTCACATGTCCTGACGGTTGGAGCAACATCGCCATAAGTCTCAACAAGAATTCGATGACATTCAGATGCCTTTTTCTTTTGATTAAATAAGAAAATCATGACATGCCGCAAATGCTCTTTATTTGGCTTAAAATTAGACATTTTTAACACCAAAGAAAGGTATGATACGTCCACGTAAACGACTTAAAAACAACTGACTTTTGTAAACAAATGACTAACAAACAAAATAGCGTTTAGAGATAAGCAAATCCTTCAATAGGCTAAGAGCGCATTCTATTGGAATTAAAACGACATTTTAAACTTGCATACCTGGTAGTAGATGATGTAAAAAAGAAAACTTAGGAGAAGTGTAACAGTTTTTTTTGTTTGTATTTTAGTTTTGTACTGGAGGAGGTATGTAAAGATCTGTCAAAGTATAGTGAAAGTTTTAAGTTAAGAAGAGTTTTTTTGTTCTGTGTATTTATTGTAACAGTGATTGTTTTTTTTTCTTTATTTCTTGTATTTATTTGTAGCATTGATTTTTGTATATAATTGGTTGTTTGGCCTGTGTAGGAGTTTACGAGGATTGGTCGTAAACTGGTGGGGGGGAGTTAAGGTGTATAGGGGGATAATATACATCTTAATTCCTAGCTTAATCCCAAACAAACCACAGAATGTATATAAAGAGGATTGCTGAACAATAAAGTCAGTCTTTATTCTGAAGTTGTGTGCGTTATTTAGCTCCCTAATTTTCCTTTTTTTTGGACTTTTCTTCTGGATGAACTTAACTTATATATATATATATATATATTTTTTTTTTTTTTATTATTGATATCTATATATATACATACGTTTGAGTTTTGAGGGTGTTGAGATGGAATTCTAGGGCTAAAAGAATTTTCTATCACATTTTACAGTGTAAAAGCTAAAATTTTTCAAGTGAAGTATATTCAATATAATTTTTTCACAAGAACCGATATCGGATTCGAATTCAGAATTCAAGAGAACCCTTAAATACGAAATTTCATCCAAATAGAAAAATAAAAGTTTGTAAGCTTCAAAGTTTGCCTGACCGAAATGGTAGGCAACTTTTGTTTAAATTGATAAAAAACGTGAATTACGCTTAGACGGTTTTACGTATTAACTTTATTTTTTTACACAAAATATAGGGTGGTAATACGCTTGAAATGTATTTGGTTTCATCATCCTATCTGGTTTCAAACTCAAGTGAAAAATCAAAATGTTTTTCGGATTTTCCAATTTTTTTAATAGGTTTTTGTTCATCGAATTTTACATTTATATACATCAAAAGAAAGCTGAGACCCTCCTCTTTCCAGCGATACCAACCAGTGAATTGCATGACAAAGTAATGACGATTTAAAGGTATGTAACCAATAATCGGTTTTAAAATTTCATTTTCCTGGAAGAGGGTGAAAAAAATGATATTTTTGATTTTGTTGAATAACCGTTTTTTAATGTTTTTGAGAGTGCTGAATTAGAATCTGACCTCAATTGTTGTGTGAAAAAATCTATAGAGGTAGTTTGCTTGAAAAACTAATCATTTTTTTAGAATTTAATTAACCTAAACCAAAATCTATAGAGCGACTGTATTTTTCCTTTAATTCGCAATCAAAATTATAAATCTTGGTGCAAGAATCATGTCGATATCATTTTTAAACTCGAGATAAAAAATAAATTAGTTTAATGCTATTTTATTTTTTTTTCTCGGCTTCTAGGGCCCATTGGTCGGAACGGCAAAATATGTGTCTAATATTTTTTGACCAGGATCCTCCAAAAAAATTGCCAACAAGATCCGTGAGAGACTGAGTGTGTCCTCCCCTTGTTAGCTTATCTCAATATACCATATGATTATTAATCTATTATTATTCACCCAATAAAAATTGTAATCGCATTTTTCGCGAATTAGCCGCGATTCAGGCCGATTTTTTTAAATTCTTTTCTTAGCGAGCACCTACGGCCTTAGAGGAATCTACATATCGAATTTCATTCCAATCCGTTCGGTGGTTTCTGAGATTTCGTGTTAAATAAGTGAGTGGTATTTGACAAATATATAGAAGATTTTTTTGTTAATAATTAAGATTTAGTTACCATGGAGATTTTAGATTACCATAATTAAAAATATGTTTATAGTGGAAGGTTATATAACAGTGATTTTTATACACCTTTTTTTTTTTTACTTAAAAAGTACTGAGTTGAATTCAAAATATTGTTTATGGGACCACCTCTTAAGTACGCCCTACCGTTCTAAAAAAGAATAATCAAAATTGATTCAGAATTGGAGTAATCGCGTAACATACACACATATACACACACACAAAAAAAAAAGTCAGACGAGTTGAGAAACTCCTCATTTTTGAAGTCGGTGGGAATTTGAGTTGAGACATTATATTGGAAAAAATGTTGAATTGGAAACTAAGAAAAATAGTTGAAATTTTATGGACGCATCAGAAGATTACCTGAAATATACAAACTTAGAGAATACTTCAATACTTCATTAAACTCAACCAGTCTACAAAAGAAACATAGAAGGACCAGGAAATTGGGACGAACACCGATTTTCTTTTTTAAAAAACGGCATCTACAGAAAGAAGTTCGATAAATTTAATTTACTACCAAAATGTTCGCCAAAAAATGCAAACGTACTGGAAAGGTTGTTAAAAAAAAAATTAAGAAACAAATGGTTGTTATTTTCTTTTAATTTTTATTAGAAAATAATATATATTTATTTAATTTTATTTGGCTGATCCCCCAAAATATATCTGAATGATGTAACGTATATCCATTCGTTCAACAAATAAACACACCTCTTAAATCTAAACATTTTAAACAATTTGCTGTCTATTCACTCAATAATTTGAATATTTAGTTCTCTATCTTCAGATTATCGTTTAAAAAGAATAATCAAAATTGATTCAGAATTGGAGTAATCGCGTAACATACACACATATACACACACACAAAAAAAAAAGTCAGACGAGTTGAGAAACTCCTCATTTTTGAAGTCGGTGGGAATTTGAGTTGAGACATTATATTGGAAAAAATGTTGAATTGGAAACTAAGAAAAATAGTTGAAATTTTATGGACGCATCAGAAGATTACCTGAAATATACAAACTTAGAGAATACTTCAATACTTCATTAAACTCAACCAGTCTACAAAAGAAACATAGAAGGACCAGGAAATTGGGACGAACACCGATTTTCTTTTTTAAAAAACGGCATCTACAGAAAGAAGTTCGATAAATTTAATTTACTACCAAAATGTTCGCCAAAAAAAATGCAAACGTACTGGAAAGGTTGTTAAAAAAAAAATTAAGAAACAAATGGTTGTTATTTTCTTTTAATTTTTATTAGAATTAAATATATATTTATTTAATTTTATTTGGCTGATCCCCCAAAATATATCTGAATGATGTAACGTATATCCATTCGTTCAACAAATAAACACACCTCTTAAATCTAAACATTTTAAACAATTTGCTGTCTATTCACTCAATAATTTGAATATTTAGTTCTCTATCTTCAGATTATCGTTTTCCAACTTAACCATCCTCGTCTATCCGCCGATAAAGAACCCAGACTGCTCTCTGAACACGGACTGCTCACCCGTACATTTCCCCTAAAGGACAAAGCTCGGGAGATATATCGCAAGGTTTTCAGTTGGAAGCTATAGAAAAATACAAAGCTATAGAATAAAGGCGATTAATCAACTTCCAAAACAGATTGTTGGGGGCTTATTCAGTTGGGAGCCCGCCAGTCCCAATTAGAGTTTTATCCCCGATTCTCGATCCAGAAGAGAAGATTCCGGGGATTCTGTCGTTTACAAGCTTATTAGCGGAATGAATGGTCGACCTTTCAGGATTCTGATGGATTAGCAGGAGCTCCATCGCCATTCTCCTCCGATATCGAATCTAATATCGATATCGTAATCCGATAAGCTATAGCCGAAAGTTATTCATCAAACGTAGGGAAATCCTACGATCGTTCTGGAAATAACCTGATTAGAATATACTATATAGATAATTAACACAATCCTTACATTTGTCGGAGAGAGAGGATCGCCTTAATTGCCCACATATCTCTATTCCGTTGCCAGTCATTATTAAGTTCCAATGTGTTGTCCTTAAAATAATAATAGAAGACAAAAGCAAAAGATTAAAAATTAACAACAAGAAAAAAACATTTCCTGATTATAACAGAATAAAATAATTTGATTAACAAATTACGAAACTATTTTTTACGTATTTGACAATGTTATATTTAAAAATACATTCGAAAAAAAAAAAAAAATCAACATAGCTTTTAACTAGGTTTTAACATAAATGTTACTTTTCACCCGGTCATTTGAATATGAAATAATATTGCACTGTTAATTTTTTTTTTAATTTTTTTTTTTATTGACATATATGTACAATCTGCCACAATTAAGGGCGATAGGTGACCGTGCTAAAGATGTATTCATTCATACAATATATAAAAGTACCATACACACAAAATTAATGATACTAGAAGATAAAAATAAAAGCAAATAATAATTATAAAAATAAAACTAATAATTCAATTATCAAAAATAAAATGAAATAATAAAAATCAAGTAACAAAAAAAAAAAAAAATTATATATGTACTATATGTATAATACAGACACACTCATCCTGGGGAACCCCGAATCTAACCTTTTCCCCCACTTATTATGAGTTAAGGCAAGGCCCGAAGAGATCCCAGTGCTGCTCTCTCAGCTGCATCACTGGTAATATCCAGTGGAGGCTGAGTGGGAGCGCTATAGCCACAGAGGCTCAGGACCTGATTGGAAAAGCTGGTCAGTACCAGGACTCCAGCATAACATTATATTACAAAAGGTCTCGTCGCCATTGCCGTTTCCACCTTCTGGAAGGGTTATAGGGATGGTTAAGACTAGATAGGGATTGGGCTAGAGGATTGGGATGATTGAAAAGATTTTGATGAAATTTCAAGAATTTTAAAGGAATAAGATCAAGGACAAAAGGTATTTTTAGGTCATCGTGTAGGGTTTTATTAGTAACATAATAAGGTACATTGGCAATTGTTCGGAGGACTTTGGATTGAAAAGTTTGAATGCGTTTGATATTGGATTGTTTCGCTGTCTCCCACAGTTCTATGTGTGTAGGTTCATATTGGTTTGTATATGAGGTTTTTGTTATCAACTTTAAGATGAGAATTCCTTCCTTGTAGTCTGTAAAGTTGGCTGAATCTCCTATTGAGTTCTAAGAATTGCACTGTTAAAATTCTTTTATCTGGACCGCTGTCGAACTGATTGCAAAACTTATGTTACTATTAATATGATTAACCACTTGCAATCTAATTAAAAAACATAGCGAAGTTAATAATGTAAAAGTAATCAAACGTTATCCGAATGATTAAATGTTTTTGTTAGTAAATGTTTTTGACATTTTTAGAGCAAAAATTGGAAAAATCCTCGTGAATTGAATAACTCCTGTTAGCCATATTTTCTCCAGATTAATTTTAATCAGCTAGTCCTGACAAAATAATACCAGATTTACTGGAAATACACATTATTAATACTAATACCTTTTTGTTTCTTTTTTTATTTTATTTTTTATTTCACATTTTTATTCTTACCTGTTATTGGAGTAACAATAAGTGAATTTGCTTATTTTGTAATAACACATGCCTTATAGGCGTGTGGGAGACTATCATTTGACATTACTTCCTCCTGGCATAGATTAAAAAAACATATATATATATTCAAGCAAATCTCTCACCCAGCTTCTTTTAATCCTTCTGAGAGTATTTCCAGGTATGTCAGTCGTGGACATTTCATTAAAGTGTATGTTATTATGTCCATGAAGTCAGTCGTGAAAGGTTCGTATAAGTTCCTTTACTGTGGGTATTTGTAAATCTGAGTGAAGTTTGTACTTTGAAATGTAGCAAGGTGATTAGACTTTTGATTGGAATATTTGCATTGATTTTTTGCAGTCCCGTATATTTGTGTAGGGTATGTCCATATTGCTTTAAGTAAACGTATGTATTGAGTCGTTCTCTAATTTAACTTTTTTTTTTTTTTTTTTTTTGGAGCAGTCTCCAATACTTTTTTGTTAACGTTGACATTTTTGAAATTTATCTTAACCCTTAAGTCCGCGCGCCTAATGGATTAAAATAAGGCCGCGCGTTGGCGCACTTTATCCCAATGTAGGTTTTCTCCACATTTTTAATGCAAAAATGGGTTTCAGTATAAAATTAATCTGATAAATGATGGAACATATTATATTAAACCTTTTTTTTAATCCTCTGGTAGTTATTTAATAATAACTAAACATATGTTAATAAAACTTTTGTATCTTTTTAAAACTATGCAATAACAAAATAAAACGGTGAAGATTTTTTCTTATTTCTCTGAAAGAAATTATGTACCTAGGTGAGAAATTATTCTATTATGGTTACACCTCGGATTTACCTTTTTGTCACGAGTCCTTTACCTGGCTCCTTTTCTCGATCTTCCGTTTTTGCACCTGTAAGTGCAAGGTCCTGCCCCCTCTATACTCCTTTTCTTTGGCGTGTATCCTACTTTTTCGAACGTTCCTCGAATCTCTGCTGGCAATAAAATAATATAGGCTCGTTCCTGCAATTACCCCTTCATAATTGACAATACCATATTTTAAAGAATATCGGAGGACCCTGCATAGTTTTGCTCAAATTGTAAATTATTTGTGCATTTATACCCACAATATTTAGCATAGCAAAAAAAAAAAAAAAAAAAAAAAAGAAAGTCTATCTTCTTGTCCACCGAGCTACTGTATAATTTTGACACATCTGGTCATTTGTACAATATCAACTCCTCCCTTCGTTTTATTGTAGTCTAAAATAATAACTGGCTTCTTCGATTTATCATCGATTTCATTTTTCGAAATGCATAGATGATAACAAAATTATCGCCTTATTTTTCTTTGGAGCATGTGAAACAAGGGTAAGGTCTCTTTGAAAACCAAAAATAGAAAAACTAATTTCATTGGATTTTGGTGGAAGAAATTCTGTTGGAAGTTCTCTCTTGTTTTTTTTTTTTTTTTTTTTTTTTTTTTTTTTTTTTTTTTTTTATCGTACCTACATTTTATACCGATTCTCCCTCATCAACTTCAACATAAAAATAAAAATTAAAAATTTACTTACTGATTGTGAGTCATAATACTGCGCGATGAGGGACAAAGTGCGTCAAATCGAACGGACGTAGTAAAATAGCTATAGATTATGTAAAGAAGCTTTTAATATAATACCAAAACAATTCACAACAGTCCCAATAGCATACTATAAAATGCATAAAATTAATCTTTCAAATGATGAAACTTACTATATTTAATGTTTTTTTAATTCACTGGTAATTATTTAATATTAACTAAATAAATATTAATAAAGCTTTAATATTTATAGAAATACACTTATTTTGGCAAAACTCCTCTTTATTATTCTTCAAACAAGTAAACAATTAAACAAAAATTAATTTGGCACCTAACAATATATATAAGCCTCGGGCATATGGGTTAATAAAATTGCATAAAAAAGAAGAAAATTTAAGATTAATTGTTAATAATATTAATGGCCCTACATATAATTTAAATAAATATTTTAACGAAACCTTAAATATAGTAAATAAAGACAATAAAATTGATATCAAAAATGCCATTGAATTAAAAAATAAATTAAGTGAAATAAAGTACAACAACAACATGATAATTAATAGCTTTGATGTAAAAAACTTATACACAAACATACCACTTGACATAACAATCAAAATAATTGAAGATAAATGGGAAAAAAATTAAAGAACATACTAAAATAAAAAATAAAAAATTATATATTGAAGGAATGAAAATTTGTCTAAATAATAATTATTTTGTTTATGATAATGAATATTATAGATAAATTAATGGAATTCCAATAGGGTCAAGTTTGGGAGTTAATATCAGCGGAATAACATTGAATTATTTAATGGAAAAATGTTTTAAAGAAGAAATAATTAATGAACCGATATTAATAGTAAAATATATTGACGACCTATTAATTATAACAAGTAACAATAACGATATGGATGAAATATTTAATAAATTTAATAAAATGAATAAAAAAATTGAATTTACCAGAGAAAATATGATTGAAAATAAAATTAAATATTTGAACATGTTAATAGTAAAAAACAAGGATAGTTTTTAAACACAAAATGGATAAAGAAGGAAGAATCAAGCAATAGATTATTAAATTTTTATAGCCACCACCCCCTCCACCAAAAAAATAAATACCATAAAAACTACATAAAAACAGCTATAAAATTAACAGATAGAATTTACACTAACGAAATAAAAAAGGAGATATTTAAAGATTTAATAGATAATATGGTGCCCACTAAAATAATAAATAAAATGTGGTATAAAAATGTACATATTGTAATAAATAATGAAACAAATGTAAATAATAGAAAACAAACATTCAAAAATGATATAAAGGTTAATAATAAACAGAAACCAAACACAGAAAATAATAAAAAACACGAGAATAATAAATAAAAACAAATGAAAATAACAGAATATTATAATAATGTAATGAATAAGGAAAATAATATTGAAGAAATGGAACAAAGTGTTAAAAATAGTGATCAATTAACAAATGGTATGAACAATACAACATATATTAAAAAATATAAAAAAATAAAATATATACCAGAATTAACACAAAAAGTAATTAAGAAATTAAAAAATGAAAATTTTAAAATAGATGTAGCGTTATACAACACAAATAAAATAAAAAATATAACTAAAAACGAAATAGAACATTTGAATAAAAAAGACATCATATACAGAATTGACTGTTTAGATTGTAATAAACACTATATAGGGGAAACGAAGCAAAATCTATATAAAAGAATAAATCAACATAAATATGACACGAAAAAAATAAGTAAATCTAACAATAATAAAACAGCCTTAGCAGAACATGCACAAAAACTAAACCACAGATTTAATTTTGAAAAAGTAAAAATACTTCAACATGAAAGCAGAACACATAGTAGAAAAATAAAAGAGGCAATCTACATCAATAAAACAATTAATAACACTGTTAACTACAAAACAGACACAGATAAGATAGGAGCAGTGTATGCAGGAGTAATTAATAAATTAACATTATAGATTGACCAACTATGGACTATAAACAATAGTTTGAGATTGACCCTTGTACCCATTAGGTAGTAGTATTGTTATTTTAGATATGTGAAATGACAGACACGGTGTGATAACACCATAAAGAAATACTGTTAAAGGTAAAATTATAATAATATGTTATGGGCAAATTAATCTTTGAGTGTATTGATTGATATTTTAATGGAATAGTAGTGTAATTATATGAAATACTGTTTTCAGTCTGAGGATGGACTAAAGGACTAAAGTCCCGAAACATGTTACTTGTTTGAAGAATAATAAAGAGGAGTTTTGCCAAAATAAATGTATTTCTATAATTGTTTTGTTAAGAAAATTAATAGAAAAAAAACACATTTTTAACAATAAAGAACAATTCATTCCCATTCTCGCTCATCAACTTCAACATGAAAATGAAAATTTAAAATTTACTTACAATTAGCCATAATACCGCGCGATGAGGTACAAAGTGCGCCAAATCTAACGGACGTAGAAAATAGCTATAGTTTATGTAAAGAAGCTTTTAATATTATACCAAAACAATTCACAACAGTCCCAATAGCATACTGAGAGGGTACCTTGAAGGAAAATCCGAAAGGTTAACCCTCTTCTCTGCAGGTAGCCAAATATTAGATGTGGCGCAATTTTTGCGCCAGCACGCGTACTTAAGGGTTAAGTCATATGGAATTTTCAGCTAAATGTTATTAAAATAAATGATTATAAAAGTAGAAAGACCTTCCAGGCAAGTAGGACTGCTTTGTTTAAGATACTTATCCCCTGAAATCTACTTAAGTGCTCACCTGCTGAAGACATCCGAGAGATGTAGATGGCCTTGAAGGATGGAGACATAAAGAAGCGACGACTGATGCAGGAAGGAACATAAACCAAGAAGGTAATGATCTCATCTCCATGAACCGGCAAACCCTGCAAATGACCTTCGCTGGAGGAACATTTGAATTCAAAGCCCCCTCCCCCTCTCCCACCACTAAATATATTCCGCCTGAATAAAGGATTCGATATATAAATAACGTTGTACTGGGGCTATAGCAGCTCCATGTTTGCGATTTTTTTTGTTTATCAATGGAACGGGAAATTAGTACCTGTCAAAAAGTACTTATTAACAGGAAACTAGGAAAAAACAATACCAATACACACACACACACACACACACACACACACACACACATATATATATATATATATATATATATATATATATATATATATATATATATATATATATATATATATGTGTGTGTGTGTGTGTGTGTGTGTGTGTGTGTGTGCGTGTGTGTGTGTGTGTGTGTGTGTGTGAATGTGAATACACATATATAAATAAAATATATACATATAGGGCAAATCACTAGTTATGGTCATCTCACCAGTAATGGGCAGCCATAATTGTCGCAATATTAAGGGTCTAATTCATTTATTTACTGCTCGGGTGCCTTTCTGGACATTGCTCAAGCTTTTGACCGGGTCTGGCACACCAAATTGCTTTTTAAACTTAAGAGCATACTACCACAAACCCTCTACCTCATCCTTCATTCCTACCTTACAAATCGCTCCACATACTAGACTTAAAAGACAAGAACTTAACAGAAGATTAGGCCAACTATACCCCATACTATGCAAGACTTCAAAACTTTCAATAGGCAACAAGCTTTTGATTCACAAGAATATCCTAAAGCCTATCTGGACCTACGGACTAGAAATTTGGGGATCAGCAAAACACTCGAACATCAAACGTATCTAATCCTTCCAATCCAAATTCCTGAGAACCATAACCAATGCCCCATATTATGTCCCCAACAAAACCTTACATAACGATCTTAATATACCTTTTGTCCTTCAATCCATACCTGTCAAGTTTTCAAAATTTGATCAAAAACTTTCCCATCATCCTAATCCACTAGCACAATCCCTATCTAGCTCCACTCACCCCTATAATCCTCCTCGCAGGTTAAAAAAGCAGTGGCCTCGAGGTCTATTATAAAATTCGACATGGAGTCCTGGCAGTGGCCAGCTTCTTTACTCATGCTTTAAGTGACTGTGCTATAACGCTCTCACTCAGCGTCCATTGGTAGTATCTACACCACTGACGCAGCAGAGAGAGAAGCGCTGGGGTCTCTCAGGACCAGACTTGTCCCTTCATAAGTGGAGGGATAAGTTTCGTTGGGGGATCCATCGGATGTGTATATATTGTAAATAAAGTAGGAATGTATTTTTAAGATTTAATTTAATTTTTTTCTATTGTATTGTATTATATATTATAAGGAGATTCATTACTTATTTTATTTTGTATCTCTTGTTTGTATTTATTTCTTATTGTACATATTATGTGAATGGATCATAAGCCATCCATAATACTTATTGCCCACATCGAGGCAGATTGTAATACTTTCTTTAAATAAATGTTGAAAACAAAAAAAAATCATTAATTTGTGATATCACAGGATAAATATTTCTAAAAAGGATCTAAGATTCATTTAATAATAAAACTCTTCCTTCTATCCCTTCCCAGTTACCATTAAAAAATATTTTCTTCAAATAGTGTCCTGAAATGCCTTTTTTTTTTTTTTAGTATGGTCGTTTTTAAAAGTGAGGATACTGAAAGAATTATTGTGAAATTATTAATTTTTAGTTTTTGAGTTATGTAACTTTTCAATAGAATCCAGGCTTTCATGCAAGCTCCATTCTGTTGGATCATTTGATTTTAATTAACAATAATTTTGAACTGACCACAACCGGTAAATAAAAATACGGGATATGAGTTATGGTCACCCCTATCCGTTTCAATTTTCTTTTGTGTTACAAACATTCTTTCTGCTATAAAAGAAAAAATACAATTTTCTTCATTTGATTATGTCATTTTAAATTTTATGTACTTTCCTAATAGTGGTCATGTTTGACCTTACGTCATTCATAAGTGTGTCCCCTAAGAATAACAAAACAAGTACAATAATAAATAATAATAAAAATTGATTAATAATTATTATGAGTTACAAAAATGAATTAAGGAAACTTGTAATAGGATACATCTTATGTGTACTATTATAATGTATATAACTTAAATATTCATGTTTTTATAGTAAGATATAATATGTAAATCGCGGATGGCTACTGCTGTTTAAGAAAACTGGAAGTATTAAAAGAAGATAATTAACAAAAAAATACATTCCGATTTCTTTTAATTCATTAATGTTTTTATCAATTAATGATGATTACCCTATTGTATGCCATTGTATACTGCTTATGTAGAAAAATTAACGAGAAGTGTGGCTATAAATGATACTCTGATGAATAGTTGTTTTAATTCATTTTTAACTATCATTACTTGATGATTTTTTAAACTAATAAGAAACTACAAAGTTCGCGAATGAGTGCATCAAGTGATTTTGTTTTTAAATACATATTTCACTTTTTTGTTAGACCGCGTTGTATTTCAATTTAGATTATTTTTATGGTTCGAGTTTTTTATTAATTAATACTCATTTTTAAATTATTAAAAACAATTCTTTAAAAATTATTTTGCCACTTGACCATAACTTGTCTTGGCTATGACCATAACTGGTACAACATGCCCATAACTGGTATTTTTAGCACTTTGTATAAAATTATAAAAACTTATTTGAAAGGGAGTTTTAGTGTATTTGTTAATTTTACATTCAATAGCACTCTGATAAATAGTTATTTTAATTTATTTAACTTTTGAAAATATAAGTATACATTCGAAATTGTCATATTCAAAAATGTATCAACGAAATTCCTTTTTATCAAACGAAAAGTTCCCATAACTATGACCATAACTAGTGATTTAATATAGCTAACAAAAGAAATAACAACAGAAATAACAAAAGAATTATTTCTATACCCAAATCAATTGTGATTTTAGAGATATCTTATCTGCAATATGTGAATGTTCACTATCATATAATTCAAAATTGTTTCAGTATTCATAAATTTAGCGTTCTAATCATGACCTGAATTAATCGATTCTTCTTGTAAATTTTCTGATATACTCTGTTAAAGAAATTGTTAATTTCTTCATTTAATTTACGTACAGTTTTCTGAATCAGTTATGCAAATAAAAAATAAAAAAAAGTGAATAAAAAATCACAAATTTACTATTGTACAAAGTCTATTAATTAAAAAAAAAACACTTATCAATAACAATGTTTAAAAAAGAAAAATACATTGTGGCTGTAATTTGAAATTGTGTAAATTTTTGTTTACCCAATAAAAAAAAAATTAAAAGGGGTGTATTTTTTGATTAACTAAAAACTTGTAAATATATTTTGGCTACTGCGGCTAATAGCAAGGTAGTCTTTTCTGAAAAACCTACCAAGCAAGAAATCGAAAGATAACGATTCTATGCATTGACGTTTATCGCCCTCACCTCTGGGCTGTAAATTTTACTATATCGCCTCGATATAGAATCGATATTGAAGAAAAGTGATTCGAAAAAAGAAAAAAAAAATCTCTGAAACGCAGTATGCTTTTTTTTTAGTTGTTTTTCTTCTATATAAAAAAGTGTCTACTACCGTAAAAAAAAGATATTAAAAAACAACAAAATACATTAAATGGAATACTAGCTATATTTATAGTTTTACACACACACACACACACACACACACACACACACACACACACGCCACGCGCACGCGCACACTTATATATATATATATATATATATATATATATATATATATATATATATATATATATATATATATATATATATATATATATAAAATCATCTTTAGGCGTTAGTGTCAAATATGTGGAATTAGAGGACCTATTGAACGATTAATGACTATAGTCAGAACTAATATGTAAACAGAATAAATAAAGGGAAAAAGAATCCTATACAATGAAAATTATTGGAAATTACTTAATGATTTTTATTTTGTATAAATTTTTTAATGAGCACATCAACGTACAGAAGCAAAAAACAAAAATATGAACATATGATTAACCTTTTTATGCATATTTTTTTGGATGTTCCTATATTTCAATTTATTATTGTATAAAATTAGATTAAGTCTGTTTTATCACTCCAAAAAGATTAACATCATCTTTTTTTTTAATCTATTTACTAAAATTTACACCTGTACATAAAAAAACACATACAGTAAATGCGATAATAAGATAAAATAATAAAATAACATTTGTTTGTGAAGCAACTACCCACTTGTAGCACTTCAATAAAAGTTCTATTTGAAGAAGGCCCCGAGGCTATCTTCGTTTCAGACGCCTCGGAGGGTTCTCAGGAATAGAATGGGAAGCAAGTTGAGAGACTAGTGGATTTGAATGGTTATATAGTTTACTAAGAAGGGATAGCTATCTGGTTAGGGCTAAGTAAGCAGCATATGGAACATTGAGGTCTTTATAGATAAGTTTATTTGTGACAAAGTAAGGAGCATTCGGGATTTTGGGTTGCAAGGATTGGATACGAAATGAATAAGATGGTTTATTGAGCCCCAAAGCTCAATTCCATACGTCCGAATAAGTCTGATAACTATCATGTAAATAACTTTTTTTGTTGAAAATCGGAGGTTTTGAATGTTTGTCTAGTAAATGTTGATGAAGTCGAAAATGACGAGCAGTTTCCTGTCGTTCTAGGCTTGTATGTGGATTGCAAGTTACACGTTTGTCCAGTTGGAGCCCTGGATTTCTTTAACAGGGATCTGTGAAATGTTATTAAAGGATACTATTGGACAGGACGTCGTTGGTTCACGACAAAGGGTAAACATTATTTAATGAGATTTATTAGGATTTATTTTGATTCTCCAATTTCGACACCATTGTTGAAGATTGATGATATGAGATTGGAGTGTTTGGAATGCTATAAAAGGATCATGATTTATTGATAACACACATGTGTCATTAGCATACCTAGTAAGGACAGTGCTAGAATGTGTAGGGATGTCAGCTGTATAAACTGTGTTAAGGATTGGATACTTCCTTGAGGGACACCAGCAGATTGGACAAAGAGGGAAGAATAGGATAAGTTATGATTAACTTTAATGGTTCTATTGCTGAGAAAGGAGCGGATAATAAGTAAGTACGTAGCAGGTAGCAAGAAACGGAGCTTGTAAAGCAGTCCCTGGTGCCAGACTCAGTCAAAATCTTGTTCTACGTTCAGAAAGGCTCGAGTGCAGTACATTCCGCGCCCCCATGCCGATGAGACTACGTCCACCACACGATGGGCATTGCTGGATAATGGAGTTCGGAAACCAAACTGATAAACCGGGATATGTTTGGATTCTAGGATAGGATACAGGCGTTTCAGGGCGAGTCTGAGGATGGGACCATGATCCCGAAACATGTTACATGTTTTTACAATATATGTTGAGGAATAATTGCTTTATAAAATACATGTTAGTATCTACATTTATAACTCCTTTATTGAAGAAAGTATTTCAGGACGAAGTTTTTCCAGGATTTTGCCCATAATAGGTAAGAGTGATATTGGATGGCATGAGGATTGGAGCTCGGGTTAACATCAACTGAATAAAAATTACCTCAAATCATTACTTTTGTCCTGGATTTTGCGCTGTTCAATTACTAAGTTGCTATACAATGTCAAAAAGCTTCAGCTATAAAAACATTATGTTCTCAACAATATATAAGCAATAAATGGAACTTCTTTTTTAATATTTTTATTATATTTGGAAATATGAAATTATACGTTTTTCTTTCAATTTGGTATAGCTAAATGTCTGTTTTGGTGATTGGAATAATCTATATAAAACAATCTATATATTTTTCCTTACGAAACTACCTGATTATTGGTATATTTATACTCCAATGGTTAACTGTTGCAGAAAAAATAAAAACCTTTACTTTGATCAATTTAATTCGGTTTTGTTACTCATTTTGCTATAATATAAATTAATGATGTATTATATCCTATTTGAATTCCTCCAAAGATTATCAATTTTATTGATATATTTAACGAATAATAAATACATAAATATCTAGGATTTTTAGGTTTATTTCACATATACATCCTGTCCTTGTGAATTACTTTTTAAATATAGGCACATTTATAAATGTCCAAAAATGATATTAAATTACATAATAATTTTAAATAGTTGTTACAACTGTAATTCTCACCATTTAACAAAACTTAATAAGTGCGATCTTGTGATTTTTTTTTCATAGATGTTACCCTTTGTGTCTTATAGGCTAAGCTATGTGGTTGGTAAAGAGATTAATATTTCTTTATTGATTCATTGTGAGAAAAAAAAATTGCCGGCTTTGATTTGTGTTTATCAGTTTAAGATGGTACATGCATTGTCTAATAACTTCTGGGGGGCACCCCAGATCCCTGGAATTTTCTCAGTTTAGATCAAGGATTAATAGTACATATTTGTTTAAATGAATATACTTACATTACTATGTACAATAGATTGTACATGAATATATTTACATTACTAAGTACAATAATTTAATAATAATAATAATAATAATATTATATGTTTATTATTAATAATATTATTTTTAATTCCCATTAGTGTGACGTACAGTGGGGTATTTGCTTTCAAATGCTGGCCAAAAGTCCATTTTGTAAAAGTTATCTCAAACGTAAAGGAATTATTGTACGATAGTTAAATAGTCTGTCAGGAAAGTATAAGTCTAATTCCTTTGCCTGGATCATGTTTGAACCAGGTGTAACACTACAAAGTCACCACTCTCTATTTGTGCACTCACTTTTTAAATTTCATCAGGATATTTGTCTGTGTAAAAAGTAATTTTTCTAGAGTTTGGAATTTTTTTAGACTAGTTTGATTATGGGTCAATTGAAGCAGGTAAGTGAGTATATATTTATCATTCTTTAACAATAATTAGATCATTTGTAATTTAGTTAGACCACAAAGGAAAATAGAAAAAACGAATGTTTTTGTTATGATAAGAGTATGGTTGACTGGATGATGAATGGAGAAGAAGATAGTCAGGGATTATCATTTTGTTATGCTTCCAAGCATTTCCAAACGCATTTTTTTATATCAACATAAAGAGGAATAATTTAACTTTAAGAATATATAATCGGTAATCGCGGATTAGCGCGGATGTGCATGTACATGTCACTTAATGTCTGTTTGTTTAATGTGATTGTTTTTGAGATAATTTAAACATTTTTTTTTTCCTCTTAGGACCTTTGGAAGTCAAAATAATGAATAGAAAAAATGTATTTGACATCATGCGTCAAAAAAAGGACCTTAATTATAAAGTACAATTAGAATATGCCCAGAATATTTTGTTAAAATTTGAGGATTACTCAACAAACCAAATAAATGAAATCAAGCTTAATTTTTCTCATTTTCAGCCACAGTTTTAACAAATATGGATGGGATTGCACAAAAAAGAAGATATTTTTATCAAAATTAGTGAAGTATTTAAGATTGAAAAAATGAAGACTTCAAGGTGAATTATTGTTACTAATGGCAAAATGCGACAAAGGCGACCGTTAAAGAGATTTGAAGAATCCAGTACTTTGCAAATGGTTATGACTCTGATGCAAACATATTTCAAACTTCACTCGTGCCCACTGCAGTTAACTTGTGGATTATGTGAAAAGCGAGTTATTTGACAGAATATAACACCATCCTCGCCGCGCTTTTGCTGTCCCATCAGAATTAGGCTTGTCAAGGATAACGCAGACATTTCGAATAAAGAAATACGATATATGCAAAATTCATCAAACCAATTAGAAGAATCTACAATTGTATTGGGACAAAGATTGTATAATGTGAAGCATACATTGTTACTGAAAATAGCTTACGCAAAAGTGATTAATGCCGCAACTCAAACTCAGCGTCTAGTCATAAGCTTTTTTTATTTTACTGTTGCGTTTTTATCGCAACAATTAATTGGGTAGTTATGTAGTTTAGTCAGGCTTTAAATATCATTTACAATCGACTTATTTATTCCAGTTTAATATTTTTTCTAAGCTGTAGTAACTACTTTACTATGATATGTGCATTGTTCTGAACCAAACATATCCATTTTTTTTTCTCTAAATATTAACAATATACATATTTCAATTTTATTACAAATAAAAATTTATGAAAATTGAAACTAAACTAAAACTTCAACAAGACAACCCTTCAAGGAGTCAGATAACAAGGGGGAAAAAAAAGAAGGACAAAGAGACAATTTGTAATCCAATTTTAAATTCCATTTAGACAAAAGAAAAATCCTCGTAAGAAGACGGGGGTAAACGGTACTCAATTGGAGGGAAGGAGTACTCGCCCTTGAAGGAAGAAGGGAGGATGAAATGTAGGAAACAATTTAAATGATAATGCAATGTAAAGCAGAGGAACCAACTGGAAATAAATAGATATATATGAATACATTTAAATATACATTACACGGCCTGCTCACCTGTGAATTCCACCAGGTGGCCACGTCGTCCGCGAAATCGGACAGTTTATTCCCTGGCCTTTCTTTTCAATAAATCATTTAATTATTTTAATGTCATTCAGATTGACAAATTTTAGACTTGTGTTATTAATTATGCATAGGCTATAGTTATTAAAACTAATAACTTATAATATAATGTAATCGACTTATGAATGTAAAGTATTTTAAAAACTGTATGCATTTATTTCAAATCCGAATGTGGGCTTATTATGAAGAAACATTACGACCTTAAGCCATACTTTTCATGATCGCTCATTGTGGTAAGAGTGTTAAGGATTATTCTTTCAACAGCCCTCTGAGATTATAGTACAGCTATAGAATTATTATACAAATTTATAAATTAAAATAATGTGTCTATAGAAACGTGTGTTTATACATTCAAAGTTACTGCATTGTATCAGCTGTTTGTGTAAAACTGGAGGTTATAAACCCAGAACAGTAAAGATTCCTGAGATTATTGAATTTTACTCTTGAAATCGAATAGTTCTAAACTTTACTCTCTTTAACAGTAACAGTAAAGGTTTTGGGTTCACTGCCCGACTTCTAGAAAAAAACCCAAATAGCACAACGCCTTTTATGTTCAACCATGCGCAAAGAATATTTCCTAACCTATCCAAAAGAACCAAAGTGTGGTATTATTTCGATGAATCACACCTTAAATTCTGTTAACAGCTTTATATTTAAACATTTCTTTTCGTCTAACATTGTACTTTAAATTAGTTAGCGTTGAAAGACTATCTCCAGCCTCCCTTAGAATGTGTTAACAAAGGCGGAATATCCTTCCGCCATCTTAAAAACAGTTAACATCATCGAATATTTCAAAACAGCGTCCTTTAAAGGACATCAATGGCGGAAGTCCGCCATCTTAAAATCGTTAAATATTTTAAAACAGTATCCTAGAGGAAAACAATGGCGGAAGTTTATCCTTCGGATAACTTAAAAACCGTTAAAACAGCAAGGACGAAAAACTAATAAAATTCCGCCATCTCAAAATCCTTAAGGAAGAAAAAACTAATTCTAATTGTGGAAGGAGAGAGTGGCCAAGGATTTCCTTCGGCCTCAAAAAATCCTGGCAGATCTGTAAAACAGTGTAAATGTACTTTCTGCATTATCTTCCTAACTTGGTGGACCGCAGTACTCAAAGCTTATTTTGAAATATCATTATATAATTATTATTAATATTTATTAGTCATTTCGATTACACCCAAATACATTACATTTTTAAATATATGTGAATTTCTTAATCTGAAAATTGTTTTCAAAATTATTTATAATCATTAAGTTATTATAAAAACTTATGTGATGAGAATTACTATCTGCCTTAAAACGGAGGCTCCGGTTAGAAGCTATATTAAACACGCTCCAGCACTGTTGGTATCGCTCGGGTTGAGAATTTGCCGACAGTTTCTTTATCAGGAGCAGTAGAAATAAAAGCAGTAAGTTATACATAGACATATCCATAATTTATTGTTTTCGCCAGTCAGGGAGAAATTTATTTATTTATTTATTATTTTTTTTTTTTTAATTCAGCTATCATAATTATTGTTTTAGTATGATAATATGATTATTCTAAGTTATCAGTAGTGTATAAACACCTATGGAAAGGCCTATAGAGTAGAGCTGACAGAGTAAGAGAGTAGATAGAGAGAGGACTAAGAGAGGAGATAGTGAGTCAGTATTAACGACCTCCTTAACATCAATGAGCTAATTCACCATCGCTACCCATCTCTAATGAACACATATCTTCATCCTCATTGCTCCCATCTCTGTAATCCATATCTCTATAAATCTTGATAGTCTGTGCCTAACTTACATCCACAGTGTATTTTGGAATAGGAGGTATTGAAAGCTGTTTGAAAAAATTTGAGGAATATATTATTTCCCAATGAAACTATAAATTATCTTAAAAATATTATTAAACTCTTATGACAGTCATAATAGAATAGAAAAATAATTTTATTCTGGGACAAAGTCCCTTAAGAATAACAGATAAGTACAGGTATAACTAAATTAAATCTGGTTAGAGACATAATGAGATAAAAAAGAAAAACAATAATACATTAATGACACTATGTACATAGATGATATTTAAATAAACAGAAAATAAAACAAGACATTCTACAGATTAGATAAGATAAAATTAAGTAAAAAAAATAAAATAAAATAATATAGAAAAATCTTTACAATGGTACAATGGTTAGATTTGTATGTACAATAGAAGTACCCAATGTTATACTCATGGGAAGTGAGGTCTGTATTAAAAGGAATCTCAATTATTCCAGAACTGAATCCAGCAATGCAATAATAACTTTTGGCTAAGTAGGTAGATAGTTAGCAAGCGTTGGTTTGGATGAGAAGGAGGTATTGGAAATAGAAAAATTTGAATGTTTTCAGGGATTTAGCTTATCTGATGTGAGGAGGGATGGAGTTCCAGAGGATTGGTGAGCGGAAAAGGAAGGAGCGTTGGAATGTTGAAGTTCTATGGGACGGGGTATACAGATCAGAAAGACGGGGTTTTTCGATTATAACTCAAAAACGGTGAACTCTAAAAAAATATGTAACAAATAAAAGTTCAAGCTAATTAAATTTCTTAAAAATATTATTTTATACATATTTGTCGAACTTCCAACGGTTTTCGAGATATACGCTATTAAAATCGATAATAAAAAAAAAAAAAAGATTTGTATCTCACATTTTGTCAAACATTTGCTTCAATTACCAAAAACATATATATGAATTTTTAGTAAATGTAATGTTCTACAACTTTGTTACTGACATTTTTTTCTGAGAAACGATCGTGGAAGGCACTGGAAGCAAATGTAAGACAAAAACTGAGGTAAAAATTTGTTTTTTTTTAGCGAAAATTATATATAGATTTATAACGTATATCTTCAAAACTGTTGAAAGTTCAATAAATATCTATTGAATCAATTTTAAAGAAAATTTTATTAGCTTTAATTTTTATTTAAAATATTTTTTTTTTCTAGAGTCCATCGTTTTCGAGATGTGATCGACAAACCTAAAAGTGGGACTTTCTCCCCTCTCCCTACCGTTAGCTCACCTCCCCCCCCCCCCAGGAGCGGAGACGTTTGTATCTTTATCTTCAAACTACCCCTAACGAAGCCATGAGATCAAAAATAATCGCATTTTTCTTGCATTCTACACCTCTCATTTCAGCACTCATTCATTTACAGGACTAATAAGAAGCGTATACGATGGATGATACAAGATCATTTGTTAAACTAAGTTACCTGAAAAAATGGTGGCGCCCTTAAAGAAATATGGAGAAAGAAAAGCTAATATTTATTATTGAGCAGTAAGACAAATACATTAAAAATATCATCTATCATATTTATATTTTTGTTTAATAAAGATATGTTACTTTAATAGTGCAAGGCTTAAATCTTCCCATTGGCTGAAATAGTTCCATTAAGAAAAACAGTCATAGAGTCATCTTTAGAGTCAGTCTGCACAGAGTCTTGATATCTTTCATAAGTCCTTTTCATAACTACTGATTGTTAGTTATGAGACTTAAGGTAAAACATGAGCATTACTAGCAAACGATATAGTATTTAAGGTTTTTTTTTTATTTTATTTTATTTTTTGTTTACATTTATTGAAATTAACAACTGTACAGAATATATACATCAAGTAAATCTATTGAAAACGATTATAATAACATGTTAAACCTTGAAAAGAAATACTCATGAGTAGAACTTTATTAAAACTTCTACACTAGAAGGTCTCTAGGCCATCTTCGTTTCAGACGCCTCAGAGGATTATCAGGAGTGAAGTGGGAAGCAAGTTGAGAAACTAACGGATTTGAGTGATTATGGAGCTTACTATGAAATGATAGGTATCTGGTGTGGGCTAAATCAGCAACATATGGAACATTAAGATCTTTATGGATAAGTTTATTGGTGACAAAGTAAGGAGCATTGAGGATTTTACGAAGGATTATGGATTGTAAGGATTGGATACGAGATGAATTGGGTGGTTTAGTGGAGCCCCAAAGCTCAACTCCGTACGTCCAAATAGGTTTAATTACAGTCATGTATATGAGTCTTTTGTAATTAATAGGGAGCTTTGAACGTTTGTCTAGTAAATGTTGAAGTAGTCTGAAACAACGGGTTGTTTCTTGTCGTTTTAATCTTGTGTGTGGATTCCAAGTTAGTCGTTTGTCCAAGTGGAGTCCTAGGTAGGGGATCTGTTGAACAGGGATTAGTGGAATATCATTAAAGGATACTGTAGGACAGGAAGTCGTAGGTTTACGACGTAAGGTAAAGGTTATTTGGTGGAATTTGTTTTGATTTATTTTGATTCTCCATTTTTGACACTATTCTTGAAGGTTTAGGATATGGGATTGGAGTGTTTGAGAAGCAATGAAGGGATCATTGTTTACTGATAACACACATGTGTCATCAGCGTAAGTGGTGAGGACAGTATTTAAGTTTTAAAATTACATTATCAAAAGAAGAAAATTCTATTTTTTTTTTTTTTTTTTATTTATTAGAAAGAACGTTTGTAACACCAATAAAAATTAAAACGGAGAGGGGTTACCATAGCTCATATGGCGTATTTTTTATATTGGTTATGTACAGTTCAAAATGATTGTTAATTAAAATCAGATAGTCCAACATAATGGAGATTTGATTAAAGAATCCTGATTTCTAATGAAAAGCTACATAATTCAAAAACACAAAATTAATGTAGCATTTCCACAATAGTACTTTAAGAATCCCTACTTTTAAAAACGATATTACTAAAGAAAGAGGTACGTCGGAACACTATTTGAGGAAAATGTATTTAACAGTAAATGGAAAAGTCATAGGATGGAGGGTTTCATTAATAAATGAATCTTCAACCCTTTTTAAAATATTTCTCCTGGTGATATGAAAATAAATTGAGTCTCTTACTATCGTGAAAATTGCATTAACTTGCCCATAAATAGTGATTTATCCCAGCGCTGAATCATATTTACTAATCTGAGGTTTTTAGAATGATTTAGTTTCCAGAACAAGGAACAATATCAGACTATTTTCCAATTCCTGTAAGGAGGATCTAGGTGGCAGTGAACAAGTCATTATGCACATTAGTGACAGTTGCAATATTAATTCCACACATCGGCTGGTTGAATAGCTCATGTGCTACATCTAGTTTCACGAGGCTCCGGCAGGGCGTGTAATAAGCCAACTCCTCTTAAATATTCAACCCCACTAAATTGGTTCATCCCTCCGCGATGAAATGTCTGCTTGCACTTCGCGGGGGTAATTTCCTCCTCCCTGCATTCACAAACGGTTATTCCATGTCTTATTAATGGCAAAAGCCTCCAGCTCCATGAACTCAGCCAGCTTAAAGTTGGATCATCATTGAAATTTAAAACTTTCTTCTGGTGTAGTTATTATTGTATAGATATTATCTACCATTGCTTTTCAATCTATGAACAGTTGTATTGTAGAAAGCATGCAAAAAGGAAAAAATATATTCATGAGACGTCCAAGTAAACTAGATTTCGAATTTAATATCAAGACGTCATGAGGATGACTTAATTGTAAGAGCTTCTAGTTTTAAAGTGAAAAAAAAGTCCTACAGATTTCTAACCGTAACAGTAATAGTGAGTCTGAAGATCTACTTTATTTGGGCTTAACATCCTTATGTTAATTCAGCTAGGTTAGGAAGGACGGGTTATCTATTTAATTTATAAAAAATCAATTTCTCTCTGAATGGGAAAAACAATAGATAATAAATAGGTTTATCTATAATCTACTGTTTTTATATATACTGCTCTTGATAAAGGAACTGCCGTCAAATTTCCAATCCGAGTAACACTAAAAGAGCTGGAGTGTATCAAGAAGGCCCTAACACAAAAACTGCAGGGATTTTTTTTTTTCATTCATACAAAAGGTTGGATATAGCTCCTAAAAGGTTGTTCCTAGTGGCTAATGCTTTATAACTAGAGTTACAGCGTGTAAAAATAATTGTAAAAAAAAGTTACTCTAAAAAAGTATAGACCCCCAAGCCAAAATACATAGCCACGTCAATGAAAGCAAGCAGTTATTTAAAAAAAAAAAAAAAAAAAAAATATATATATATATATATATATATATATATATAATCATGAAATAATTCTATTTTAATAAATATTTTTTAAATTTATTTTTTATTTTTTAAGAGAAAAGATTTGACCCCGGTTGAGATTCGAACCCAAGTCTCCACCTCTCTAGCGTGGCGCTTATTATCCACTAGGCCACCGAGCTCGTATCCGAACCAGGAAAGAGAAAGGATTTCCCTGGTTCGGATACGAGCTCGGTGGCCTAGTGGATAAGGCGCCACGCTAGAGAGGTGGAGACTTGGGTTCGAATCCCAACCGGGGTCAAATCTTTTCTCTTCAAAAAAAAAAAAAATATATATATATATATATATATATTTATATTATTATTTTATTTTATTTATTTATTTTTATTTTTATTTTATATATATATATATATATATATATATATATATATATATATATATATATATATATAATAGTTATATATATAATATATATATATATATTTTTAAATATATATATATATATAGATATATATATATATATGCTTTCATGTTATATATAAATATTTTATATATATTTTTTTAAATAACTGCTTGCTTTCATTGACGTACAGGGTGTATTGATATATATTTCATTGATACACAGGGTGTTCGTAAGACCGTTGGCCAAAAGGGTATATCGGGTAGAGAGATTCATTTTGAACCTATATAAGGTCACTTACCTATATAGAAAGTCTTACGATTTATTTTTTATGAATTTTTTGTAAAAATAGCCAAATTCAAACATTTATACCTTATAACTCCGTTTTTTACTGGTATATCAACCACTTTTTCCTGTAATTACTAATACATAGTCCATGTAAAATAAAAAAGATATGGTGCAAAAAACAAATAGCAAAAAAACGGGAGATCGTTAAATCTTGTTAAAGGCAAAAATAAAAATTATGAACTTTAAGTTTAGTCTACATTTCGAAAAAGAAAGAGAAGATATGCAGTTTAACCTATGCTATAAAGAAACACAACTATTAGTTACGTTTTGCAAAAAAAATATGATTCGATTCATTATTATTGGCCGGAGTGCGTTGGTGGCACCCTTTTTATACTTTATAAAAAACTTAAAAAAATAGATTTGCTGCGTGCCTGCAAATGGTATTTTTTTAAAGAGTATTAACTAAAAAAGTTTTTAAAATAATTCGGATTTGGTTGTTGCGATTATTTTTTTTTTTTTTTATTGAAACTAAACTTGAAGTTCATAATTTTTATTTTTGCCTTTAACAAGATTTAACAATCTCCCGTTTTTTTTTTTTTTTTTTTTTTTGCACCATATCTTTATATACATTAAAATTACGAAATTTTTAACTAATATGATTTATAACAATGTTGCATTTTATTTGATATTTTCGATGCAACACAGGACATTTGACTAGCGAAATCAAACGTTCTACTGATTCTTTCTGAACATATTATAAGTTAGACTTTAACTTTTAGACTTGTATTATTATTTATTTTTTAACTTATTCATAGCTTTCTGAAGCGATGAGTTGGCTGACAGAAGCAAGAAAGAGGTGGGCAGCTCCCATTCTATGGCTGACAGTAAGGGATCGCCCTGGGAAATCCTCCCTCCTGAATATTTGATCCCACTCTCGGAACATTATGTAAACTGCCAACTTCTCGGCTAATCAAGCGAGCCGTGGTTCTAGCCATGTAAAGTAGCTATGACTATTCTGGCACTAAATCTGTACCTATCAAATCACATCAAATCTATGCAACTATAAACTAATATAAATATAATAATAACCTTTGTTGGATTTTAACACCAGTAAAAACGATTTCGCCTTTCTGTGGTACTTCTTCTTCATCTTCACATTCTTCAATTTTTAAGCCTTATCCTCTCGAAGCTGAAAAATTTGGAAACTAATCAAGCCAGATTTGTATTTTTTTAAAGCAAAACACTAAACATATCAATATAATTAAAAGGTATCGTCAGTGACAGTTTATTTATTTCGGACTTATCTATTTTTTAAACTATTTATTGACAATAACAACTGTATATATTTCATACAAAAAGTAAATTTAAAGCAAATTATTACAATGAAGTGTAAATAACTTGTAAAGAACTATTCACTAGTAGCCATCAATAAGTGTTTACATTAGAAACTCTCATGGCCATCTTCTTTTTAAACGTCTAGAAATATTTTCGGGAATCGTTTACTATGAAAGGATAGGTATCTGTTTTCGGCCAAGTCAGCAATATATATATATATATATATATATATATAACATTAGAATACTGATAGTTAAGTTTGTGACGTAACTGGGGATTATATGTTGAGGATTTTGGATTGTAAGGGTTGGATACTAGAAGAATTAGAAGGTTTAGTGGAGCCACAAAATTCATCTATGTGTATCCACATGGATATAATTACTGCCTAGTAAATAAGTCTTTTATAATTTATTGGGGGATTTGAACGGTTGTCTAGTAAATTTTGGAATAGTCTAAAACGAAGTGCAGTTTCTAGTATTTTAAGCCTCGTATGAGGATTCCAAGTAAGTCGTTAGCCCAGATGGAGTCCTAGGTAGCGGATCGACTCAACGGGTATAAGTAGAATATTATTGAAAAAATACTGCAAGATAAGGTTTTCAACGAATGGTAAAGGTTAGTTGATGAGTTTTGTTTTTTAATATAAATGGAATTTCAGACGTTTTTATATTGTATTATACTATTATTCCCTGCACTATAAACCTCAACTGTTGGAACATCATTTTGATATCATACTAAAATAGAAAGATATATTTATATGCGTGATCTATTGTCCTTGTCACATGAACACAGAAACAAATCATACCAATGACATATAATAATAATATTAACTTATGCTAGAGTTGTTTTTTATATTATAGGCTTGGCTGTCGTTAGCAAAAGATCATTTGACAGCGGCTTTGCAACAGACTAGGGGAAGGTCAACCTCTTTGGAAGGAAACGATAGCGATGCTGCCTCCATCGTTCCACGGGGAAAGATATAATTTGCATAACGTCTTTGTCGATTCTGATGGCAGTGCCTCGCTCCTCAACGACTTCTGAACCCGTACCCGCTGGAGAAAATCCCTCCTAATTGTATGGTGGTGTGATTTCGTCGCTTCCTGGATCTCAAAGCCTATGTCAGTATATGAGACTATATAAAGTTTCATAAAATTGACTATAAAATTTAATATCAACGAAAAAAAAATTAAAAATTTTTATGACTAATAAAACGATTAATCATGTAATAATGAAAAGATGAATTATCATTTGTTTCCTTTTTTCTTTAAAAAAAAAAAATATATTATATTCTTTATATCATAATAGAAAACTAAAATTGAAATTAAAATACTTGGGATGTGCCGATTCCAAATGTCGATTCCTAGGAACTGGTCGATACGGTTGTATAGGGATAGTTTTAATATAATAATATTTATAATAATTAGGTATAATTATTATTTATGTTTTGATATTATTCTTAATTTATGTAAATTATGTATGACTAGTTATTTATCGATATAGGCTATAGGCTTTAATTTAACCTTGGCAGGAGAGACACAGCTGGGTCATACAACAAAGGACAGTTTCTCTACCTGTTAAATTATTTTCTCAAATTCAAAAACTGGGAAGAGTGGGCTTGGTAGTCAGCTTTGTGGGTGGAGCCTATGCTTCAAAAAGGGCCGGGAAAATATTTTCGAGGTCTTTTCTTGTTCCATCTGGGCTTACTTCTTGTGCCCACCTCCCAGGCCTGGCAGGAGAATGTTTCCTTCTCAATCGACATATAGAAAGAGTACCTTCAGTGTACCAAGGATCCTCCAGAGATGGCCGAGGAGAAGACATCTTAGAATGCCAAAAGGCAAGAAAAGATCATCCTTCCTCTAATTTCCTTTATTTTATAAATAAATTAATAAATAAAATCGGAGGATATAAAAAAAAGAAAAATAGTTTTTGTGAGCTTTAGCCAAGTATCTCCAGTTGACAACTCACCGATGACTTCCACAACATAGCATCTTCCTCGTATTCAAGATAACTCTATTTTAAGTTTGTTATGTTACATTTAAGATAATAGATTAACTAATGAGGCTTACTTCTAGTTGTAATTTTCTATGTCAACCTTTAATTGAATATACGTTGCTTTTAATTTAAACGTCAAATTCATTTACCATTTGCATGTAACCCATCTAATTAATATATTTTGATTACTCTTCTTTACAATTAACACATCTCAAATATTGACCCCACGCTAGCCTTATGAAGAAGAAAGATATTAAATAGTATATAAATTTAATTAATTAGTTATTTCAATATCATTTACAATTTTTCAGGCAATCAAGTCTTAACTGGCATTCCTTTATTTAGGTTAATGCTGATTCGGACTCAACAGAGACCTCGGACCTAAGTGTTTAATGAAAGGTTTCGGATACATTTGAGATTACTAATTATTTCTTGAATAATCATTAGTATTTTTTTTATTTATTTTTTTTTTATATTGACTTTAGAAAATTACTTTTGTTAATGATCAAGATGATTTGTATATTTTATTAATGAATAAAGACTTTTAGACGGGGACTCCATTTCCTAATGAGTTGGGGTGATAAAAATCCTTCCTGTCCTAGTTGGAATAGGTTCATAAAAATGTTAGGCCTAAACAAACTCTTGTCATTGAGGACATTATCAGGGTGTGTGAAAATGACTATTTTATCATTATGGCGATGATATGAACTCTGCTATGTCTAAATTGAAGGGTCTGGTAGATGAATGTCGCATTTTTTTTTTTTTTTTTTTTTTTTTTTTTTTTTTTTTTTTTTTTTTTTTTTTTTTTTTTTTTTTTTTTTTTTTTTTTTTTTTTTTTTTTATATGCACAAATGTTAGGTAGCAAAATCTGAATATTTCTAAATACTACGCAAAGAGATATGAAGAATATGAAGAGGCTATGAAACATCTTGCTAAAGAAAAAAAAAAAAACTTTAAATATAAATTACTCTAAATTGTAATTGTTTCCTAATCCCTTTATCCACGAAATCCTTGAGATGAAAGGTAATCGCTTTATTATGATGATTTCGTAATCGTTACTAGCCGACCCGAAGGTTATCGTTGTATTACATTGTAGTAGACTATTTAAGGGGTAACGGTAGAACATCAGCCATTGGAATCGCTATTTTTTTACATAGATTACATTTGTAAAAGAACATGGCGATCTCCATGACTGATATTCTACTACTGTTACCCCTTAATACAATGAAATTATTATACAAGAACAAATAGGGAAACGTTAAAACCGGTTTAAAAATCCACTGGATTGGGATTTGAATGGAAAGGTCATTGAACACGATT
Source organism: Euschistus heros (assembly GCA_003667255.2). NCBI lineage: Eukaryota > Metazoa > Arthropoda > Insecta > Hemiptera > Pentatomidae > Euschistus > Euschistus heros. Next base: position 412,030 of record RCWM02000297.1, read on the forward strand.
AATCAAAATTTTCATAGGGTTGATATTAAGCACAAATTAACACAAATTACCAAATTAATTTTAAATTTTATGATGTTTTTTTATTCAAATTTGTAACAAATGAGTATATTAAAAAGTTGTTGGTTGATGACATGTGACATTCAAACTTATAAATGAGGTAGAAAGTACAGATAGTTTTAAATTTTCAACAACAATATTTAATCATTTTAAATGTAAATACTTTTAATTTCAATTTACATCAGCACTAATCGGTGTACAATATTTTTGGTTAACCTGTCTTTAGCTAGAGAAACTGTAGACTTCTGAAGGGTATCGTAGATTCTGGCTGTTATAGAAATTAAATCAATAACATGAGATGCAAGCGGATAATATTTAGATAGATAATCAGATTCATTTAGATCCTGGAGTCTCAGTATGTCAAGACCTGTTTTTATGATTTTTCTTTAAAAGTGCTCAGTTGATATCAGAATAATTTTTTATCAGAGAAATTATTCCTTCTTTTTATTTATTAGTGTTTCATTGTTAAAAACTCTTAAATTAATGAGCTCTTTCAACACGTTTGCGTCGTGTCTCTCTGCTCCGCGCATTAGTGAGGTTAGATTTTTTCGGTGGCATTTGACTGAAAATTAGAATTTAATCGTTTACATATCTATAGAGTTTTAAAAATACTAATAAACACGCTATTATAGCACATTGAAATGAGATGTGAAAAATAATTTTAAATATAGGTAGAAAAAAATAATGAAAAAAAATTGTACAATTATTAAAAAGCGTGGGGTGCTTTTTACCATTTTTTCACACACATATATATATATATATATATATATATATATATATATATATATATATATATATAACTACTTTACAATATTCGGGTTATAGGTCCATTATATTTAACAATATTATGTTTAAAAAATATATTTTTTTTTACATAATATTGTTAAATATAAAGGACCTATAACACGAATACTGTAAGGTAGTTATTTATATAATTTCTAAGGATAGACAAAATATAATTTTGATATATATATATATATATATATATATATATATATATAAATTAATTTTTGAAGATAGCATTATTGATCTCTATTAAATTATACGCAACATGGTATATAAACTTTTGTAAGTTGATTAACTATTAATAATTTAATAGTATCATGGTATAAATAAATGCGAGAAACAGTTAAAAAAAAACGAGTGATCGTAAAACATTCTCTAATGCTTCGGATTATGAGTCGTGCAATATACACAGGTGAAGCTAATATAAGGGTGTTATAGAAATTAAATCAATAACATGAGATGCAAGCGGATAATAGATAGATTGATAATCAGATTCATTTAGATCCTGGAGTCTTAGTATGTCAAGATCATCAAAATACATATATCGTACAGTGTGATTTGATGCATAGCAAATATAATAATATGCGATATGATATGAATATACTTACATGTATTTTTTTTTTAAATAAAGAGTTTTGAACAATGAAGCACTAATAATTAAAAAGCAGGAATAATTCGACTAATAAAAAATATTCTGAAATCAACCCAGCACATTTTAAGAAAAATGAATAAAACAAAACAAAAAAAAACAGATAATAAAAATCACGGTTATATAACCTTCTGCCATAAACAAATTTTTAATCATGGTAATTTAAAATTTCCATGATAACAAAATTATTAACAAAAATAATTTACACATAATAAACAAATAATTTGCAATAACATAATATTGCTACTAAATTAAGATATTAGCTATCTAATCTTTCAAGTTGGATCAAACTGCTGACGGTGTGTAAATTTGATTAAAATCGGTTTAGTAGTTTAAGAGTCCATAGCTAACAAACAACGTGACACGTAATTTATATATATTAAGATTAAGTTTAAAAATAATATTTTTTCATCATTTTCTTCTTTCATAATCATTTTTGTTTTGTTATAATAAAGTTAGAGTTATAAATAATTAAGGCCAATGAGATAGACAATTTTTTTTTAATATTTAACTTTAATCTTTCCGAAAATTTTAATGGGGGTGTATAATAGTAGATCAAATATTTTGGAGCACAAGTGAAGTAAGCCGATAGGTCTACATGGAGAAAGGATATTCTTGTCCTTTATTAGTGTGTGGATCATTGTAATATTTGAGTTTCCACTGAAAGGGGAATTTAGTGGTAACTAATAACGCATTGTAGGTGATTATTAGGAGCACTAGAGGTTTTCTAGACATTTGCTAGAGTACGTTAGAACTAATCAAGTAATGACTAGGAGCTTTTCTTTTCTGTAGCTCTTTCTCTTGATTTGTTCGGCTACTTGTCCTGGAGTGAGTAAAGGTAGAGGTAATTATAATTGAAAGGGTACAGCTGGAGTGGTGTTTATTTGGCAAAATATGCATATTTTTATATAATTGTTTTTCAGCCTGTATTCCTTTTTTAATATTTTTTTCTATTTCATTAATTTTTATTTTTTAAATTCCGTAAATGACTTGATAGATGTATGACTGACATAAAACAAATTAGGAGGCAAACAATGCCCGCTATCCCAGAAAGGGGTAAGAAGAAGGACTGGTAAATGTAGCGGAGGAGAGAAGAAGAGAGAACAAATAGATCTCATTTGGAAGATGAAGACTGGATATATAACAGCCACGCTTCGCAATAATGAGGCAGTTAGCCTCCCTTCTCTGCGTCCATTACCGCGCAGCGCAGGAAATTCGGTATTTTAATCCTTTCTGGGTGAGGGCACTTTGTGAACCCGAAGCTTCATGGACTTCTTCAGTAGAAGTCGATGACAGTAACGAGAATAAGTTTCAGAGGAAGGACCGAGAAAGAGTTTAGTGAACGGTTCTAGGCCTCAAAGTATTGTTTCAATCAAACTTCACTGCAAAATACTCTTTCTTGACAGAATTGTTTGAAATAGTTTGAGTAGATGGCTTTGAGTCGCCTACTTCTGTTCGATGTCATTCTGACATTAAATTAAAGGGGAATTAGAATTCCGTTCTGAGAAAATTAAAAATTGTATTTATTTTATATATGACTAGAATCCTCCTTCGCGGCTTTACGCGTACTCATTAGTAACTTAATAACTTAATAATAGAGATTCTATTTGTTTATCGATAAAATTTTTGTATTAAAGTATGAAATTGAACATTATTCCCTCAATCTTATTTCCACTCTTAACAGTAATTTTTAACTTGATTAAAATTGATCTAATTATGTGGTTGAAGATTACCTGAATGCATAATCAGATCTCTAATTTTAAATTTTAATTTATTAGTTCGGAATCCACAAGAATAGATACTATTAAAAATTCATAGGGATAATGGACTGCATTATCAGATCTTACAACTGAAGGCCTAATGAAAATATTTTGACACACAATATCAAAAAGCAAAGGATCGACATTTTGATTTGGTGATAATTTTTATCTAGTAGAAATAATTTTATTGAGTTCAACTGATTGGATTTAAATCTTAAAGCAATTTTCATTATTGCTAGACCATCCTAGAACAGTGAAAATGTAATAGTTCAAATTTAGTACAGATAAATTCACTAGTTTTACTATTGTAAACTCTATGGCGGAATTGTGCTAGCCACATATCGGACGATTTTCAAATTTCATTTGGATCCATACGTACATACATAAATGGCTCTACATACCACATGGAATGAGACCTCCTGCAATTAAAACCGCCAGTCATCCTGTCTGATTGCAGTTGCTCTCCAATTCTGGAAGCTTAAAATGGTCCGAGAGTCTGCTAACACGTCGTGCATTCATCGGAGCCTCGGTATACCAACCCATCTTTGCCCAAACAGTTGTACATCGAGGAGCTTTCTCCAGAAGAAATCCACATTACACCGCAAATCCAAATCTTTCTTACCCCTCCAGCAGTCGCAACCGATCTGACAGATCACCCAAGGTATTGAACAGTATTTGCACAGTATTCCGAGTAGGATTTTTATAATGAGATAAGCGACTCAGTATCTTTCAATTAACATTCCTCGAATGCATTAGTGACGTCAATTTCTCGATATTCACTCCAGATTTTTAGTTATTTAGTTTCTATTCCGCTGTTAGCGATACAAGATCTATTAGGCTCATTGCGACTACTGACGCGACAGATTTTATTTTATCATTATTACATTATAAATTGTAAGCGCACGTTCGATTTAGAAAACCTAGATAATATTGGAATGATTCGCAAAATCATTCTATGTAATACGGAGAATAATAATGATGTAGACGATTTTGATGGGGGTGGGACAGACGTTGCTGAAGAAAGAATTGAGCATTCAGATACTGAACACGAAGATGATGTATCTAGTGATGAGGAATGCATTACCAATAATACATTTATAGATATAATATAAGTGAATGAATTTCAAGCTATGTATGACACTGTAGCTGTGTAACCTATCATGTTGAAAGGTACTCACCACCTATCGATCAAATTTAAAACTTTTTAATAACAAATTATTTGAAAAGCAGCATATTTTATTTATTTTTTTAATCTCCCTTGAACTATTAAGAGGGTGTAGTTTAAATTTGGTACATATTGCTTTAGTAGTTTTCGTCGTTAGTTATCACAAAAGATGGCTTGTTTAGATGTACCAATCCTTCATAAGAATATCCCTATTTACTCTGTCTAATTCAAGTTCATTCTTTCTATTTATTGAATAGTTTTAATTGAATTTACCTTGTTTTTGTTTTTTAGAAAGAAAATGACAGTCAAATAAATTTCTCACTAAAAGATAAAAAAATAAAAGTTCTACATTAAAAGGTCTGCTAGTCATCGTCTTTTCAGACGCCTCGGAGGATTATGGGAAACGGAGTATGAGGTAAATTAGGGGACTGGTTGATTTAAAAAGGTTCACTGTGAAATGATAGGTATCTGGTTTGGTCTCAATCCCTGCGAGAATCGTTCGCCTGCCCGAGACTCTTTTGGAGGCCTCCAAGACGCGGAATTACGTCCGCTACTTCAGCCAGGTGAGTGGTTTTTACTGTAATATTTGGTTAGGTTACCTTCTGATTGTGACCTCCCCAAAGGTGCGAACACTCAATTTTATCCTTTTAAATACAGTCCATTTTCTAGAGGCCGATGCGAGTTCTGAGATTTTAGTCTAGTAGCAAGTAATTTAGCTTCTAAATTACACGCTACTGCCCCAAAATCGTTCGCACTTCCACTGCAGTGTTCAGTTCAGTTCCAGTACAGTTTACAAGTGAGTGGTGTTAAGATTAACACCTTACAGCGCAAGAAAGTAAATCAACTGATTAAGTTAATCCTAACAGCGATTTTAGAAGAGGTAGATAAGGAAATTTTAAAGTTGTTTCTTCACTCCAGCGAATCGAAATGTTTACTACTACTGTTAATGTTTGAAGTTTACACGGATTATTTCAAAATAAAATTTAAAATCATATTAAAACATTTGCAGCTGATACTGCAGAAGTTCCCCGCTGCCTGGATGTGACGGCGGGAAGATATCTTAGCTGTCGCCATGTGTTCATTAACTCTCTGTCGTAGTAAATTAATTAATTTTAATGAGAGCCTTCGCCTACACTGAGGACTGAGAAGGAAGGCTGGCTAAAAATGAGGCGTCTCCTCCAATCAAAATCAAAATCCCAACATCAAAGATATTCGTAATTAATCTCCTTCCACGGCCTTCGAAAACATTCGCAGTAATTACTCGTAATTATCGCGGCGCAATTATCTGACAATTAACGGATCGATTAAAGGCTGTGATTACAGGGGAATTGCTACCTCGTGTCCTAATTAAATATTAGTTCGTTATATTCTATTTACTGCGGCGTTATTAAAGTCAGACTATAATAATAAATGTTGTCATTGACTTATTATTTATGCTTTTCATGTAGTTTACTTCCCTTCCGGTAACTTAAATTGATGCATTATGCTATCCTTTCTTTATTACACTTACAAAAAATTCAGAAAATTATCTCATCTAAAAAAAAAAGTAATAAAAATAAAAAAATTATGAAAAAAAAAAATACACCCTCAAAAATGTGTACTCTTTATGTACTGTATAACCTCACTGATCCGATCTAAAGGGAACAATATGAGAGAATTCCAAAAACACGGGAACTTGTCTCTTTAGTACCCATTTAAGCTACAAAGCTTATTTTCTGCTCAAATTATAGAGATTTAGTTTAGTTAAATTATTAATATAAAACACTTTCTTTTAGATTAGACCGTAGAGCAGATATTTCAATAAAACGTAAAAATTGTTGAAAATTTTGGTTGCTTTCTTATTTTATTATTCTTTTTGTTTGACTTTAACTTTCGACCAGTCGCGCCGTTGTATTTGGTACAACTCCCAACTTGTTTTCTCTCTCTCTCTCTCTCTCTCTCTCTCTCTCTCTCTCTCTCTCTCTCTCTCTCTCTCTCTCTCTCTCTCTCTCTCTCTCTCATCTCTCTCTCTCTCTCTCTCTCTCTCTCTCTCTCTCTCTCTCCCTCTCTCTCTCTCTCTCTCTCTCTCTCTCTCTCTCTCTCTCTCTCTCTCTCTCTCTCTCTCTCTCTCTCTCTCTCTCTCTCTCTCTCTCTCTCTCTCTCTCTCTCTCTCTCTCTCTCTCTCTCTCTCTCTCTCTCTCTCTCTCTCTCTCTCTCTCTCTCTCTCTCTCTCTCTCTCTCTCTCTCTCTCTCTCTCTCTCTCTCTCTCTCTCTCTCTCTCTCTCTCTCTCTCTCTCTCTCTCTCTCTCTCTCTCTCTCTCTCTCTCTCTCTCTCTCTCTCTCTCTCTCTCTCTCTCTCTCTCTCTCTCTCTCTCTCTCTCTCTCTCTCTCTCTCTCTCTCTCTCTCTCTCTCTCTCTCTCTCTCTCTCTCTCTCTCTCTCTCTCTCTCTCTCTCTCTCTCTCTCTCTCTCTCTCTCATCTCTCTCTCTCTCTCTCTCTCTCTCTCTCTCTCTCTCTCTCTCTCTCTCTCTCTCTCTCTCTCTCTCTCTCTCTCTCTCTCTCTCTCTCTCTCTCTCTCTCTCTCTCTCTCTCTCTCTCTCTCTCTCTCTCTCTCTCTCTCTCTCTCTCTCTCTCTCTCTCTCTCTCTCTCTCTCTCTCTCTCTCTCTCTCTCTCTCTCTCTCTCTAAAGATACTCCTCTATTTACGGCCAGTAATTTTTCACTGCGATAGGTGCAATAGTTTCCTGATTGGAAAATATTTAGTCCTCAGTGTTGCACGAATTAATGCAAGCAGCCGCTTTCGTTTCGATTTTTTCTAGTCCCTTTCTCGGCAATCAGCTGGATTGGACATAATCTAAGTAGGATTCCTTTGCATTTTTACTTTAGTTTATTTTAGTGAGAAAAATATTAATTATTCGGAATGTTTTCATCGGATGGAAACCTATAAAATTGGAAGATATTTCTCTAATTTTGCAGCAGCTAAAAGAGGAAGGAAAAAGATCCGGGCAATCAGATCAAAATTTGAATTTGAGTGAAGAGGGATAGACTAGGGATCTACTAGATGTTGAGAGTAGTGATGGAGATGAAGCTGAGATGAAAGAGCCTGGAAATTTCTCCATTTTATTTGTAAAAATTGTACTTTCTTTAGATTTTTTTTTTCAATAATTATTCATTAAAACAGCCGAAATAATAGTATTTGACTGCAATATTGTAAAAAATAATGTATCTGTTTTTTTATTAATTTCAATAATAAAAATATTTTTTTAGATAGATAGATTAAATTAGATTAGATTAGATTAGATCTTTTTTAAATAGATTAAATATAAAATTTGGACAAACCCTGATTAAAAAACAGGGCTTTATACTTTATACAACGAGCGACCGCTCGTGTTATGGAAATTGTCGCTACCAGTGGAAGGTTAAGGGCAAAAAAGGTTTTGAAGATTAGCCCATATATTTTAACTTAATTATACTATCTAATTTGTAATAATCACAACAATTTAACCTTTACCACATTTAATTCTCTTGCAAGAGCAAAAAACAATTTTAACGTACCTAATTGTTCCAATTGATAAATGGTAAATAAGCAAATAAAAAATCATTAAATTCGATAATATGATCCAATATAGTTATTGAGTTCGGTGGTACAACTAATGTACTGTATACTATCTGTCAAGGCCTTACAGAACTGACGAGTTACAAAATATATATTGTATATATAAATATATTTATATATTTATTTATTTATTTATTTACCTTTATGATTCTTGTTGATGCATATCCTTTGTCAAAGAAAACAGATCCACGAATGCACTGGAGGTATTATTGGCATTTATTTTCATGGAGACCTCACACATCATGCACTTTTTTTTTATTACACGTAACGCGTGTAGTGTTGTTGACAGTGGTAAAATCGAGGGTATCTGCAGGTTTAATCGAGTTTATATTTTGAATAAGATGTTAAGTGGGATCTTTCAGAAAAAAATAGGAAATCAACAAATATATATTTTTTTTTATTTGCCAATGTTTTGGCTATATCGTTGGTTTCCATAAAATATAAATTGTACAATGATAATTTATACAATAATCTTTATCATTGTATAATTCAACTGCATTTTTCAGATCATTTAATATTGTTTATTATCCCTATTTTTTCCTTTGTTTAATTTATTTCTTTATATATTATTTATTTATTATTATTTATATATTATTTCTTTATTTACCTTTTTTATTTTTTTATTTGAATATTCTTTGTTTATACTCTGATGATGGCCATCAAAGATACGGCCGAAACGTTGGCAAATAAAATAAAATACGTTTCTTAATTATTTATCACTGCCTAATTTTTTTCTGACTGATCCTACTCAAAATCTTATTCAATATATTCATTGATCTTATATTTTCTAAATAGCCATCTTCACATTTTTAATCTTTAATTATTAATAGAAATGCATAATTATTTAGATGAATAATAATGGATAAAATATTTAACTTTAAAGCTGCAAGGAGCCCTCAAGGTATCTAATACTGCTTCAATAGCAGAGGGTGGTTGGGAGGGGGAATTATTCCAGAAACTCCCGCCACTAGGGACCCGCGAAAAACATTTAGCGCCTTATTGCCGATATTGGGCGGGAACTGGGGCTTATCACGAGGGAATTATTTCATTGAGGAGGGGCTGGGAACTTTGCAGGCTCCCTGGCAGCCTAATTGAAAATGTTAGCTGTCTCTGAATTCTTCATTCTCCTCCGGAAAAGTGTTAATCACGAGTCCCCGCCTGTAGATTTTCTCGTCCCGAAACTTTCCATGTTAGCACTCCTTTATTGAACTCAAACAATCAGAAGCGGAGAGTGTAGTATTCTGAACGGCTGTGAAGTTGTGCATCAGCTTGTAATGGAACGCCTAGGATTAATACAAAAGTTCCCTTACATTGTTACAGAGGTTATGAGTAATTCCTACAAATAAATCAATTATGTAATATTGTATGTAAAGTAACTAAAGAAAACAACTATAGTTTATGATGTAGTAACTGAAATAAACATATTATTGTTTTATTATTATAATATATTTATTTAGCTGAAATATCACCTTTAAGCAATTATTAATCACTTTGGGATACTATTGAATCTAATACAGGCTTATCCAAACTTTTGGCATAGAATTATTGAGGCGGTAGTTGGAATTGATACAACGCTGATATCTTTAAAATTGACTGAGATCTCGATATTTTTGTAATAAGAAATAATTAGGCCATAAGTGAACCCTGTTAATGATGATGACCTGTTGCATACTGTTTATGTTTAATTAGTGTGCGGTTTAATCATGAAAACTTTTATTCTGATAAAGAACAGCAGCAAATAGACCACTTTTAATGTTTTAAGTTCAAAGTATTCTTACTTTCCCTGTGTTTTTATCATTACTGAAAACATTTTTTTTTTGGAATTAAAATTTTTTAATCCAAACATTATTATTATTTTAATTTTTTTTTTTTTGTCTTACAAATACCTATACTTTTATACTTAAGAATCTTTACTAAAAACTCGTATATAAAAACAGCCTCTTATGTTTTCTATTTTCTGAACTATCTAGATATATCAATCATTATTGCAGTTCTCATATCGTTGAGAAATTCAATTGTGTCATACCAATGGGCCATTTTCAAGCATTTCTACAACGCAAGGAATTAACACTATTAAATTCCAAACATTGGAATTCATTTTCTCAAAACGCACTTATGTGATATTTGACCTGTTTCCACCTACCGCCTCAATTATTCCTTCGTTTGTTATTTGCCTTCTGGCCGAATCCATTACAGAAGAGTTCGTGAAACAGACCTGAAATTTTGACATTTAAAAGAATAACAACTATATAACTATTGCTACTTAGTTGAATCGCGCTTTACCGGTTCTCCGTCTTAATTGTTGGTTTGAAAATAAAGAAAATATACAATAAGTTTCAAATACTGAAATCCCCCCCCCCCCCCAAAAAAAAAAAAAAAATTACTATCTTTATTGATTTTTTTTTTCTTTATTTCACTTAAAATCAATTTTTCGAAAATGTTTCTTTATTTTCGCAAGTAATTTGCACTTCTTGAACTTTGAATATAAGAACTCATTGGAAGGTCATATGTTTGAATGAGAGGTATCGTAGTGGAGCTTTCAGTATTCTTGAGGTTGCCTGGAGACAACTGAAGTCATAGTAATTTTTTTTTTTTTTTTTTATTGAAATATAGAAATATACAATCTGCCTAAACGAAGGGCTATAGGTGACAGTGCTAATGATGTATTCACTCATACAATATATACAAGTACACATACACACAAAATAAATGATAATAGAAGATACAAATAAAACAAATAATAATTATAAAAATAAAACTGATAATTCAATCATCAAAAATAAAATGAAATAATAAAAAACAAGTAACAAAAATTAAAAAAATAAGATACAATCCTACTGTATGTACAATACCGACACACCCAACCTGAAGAACCCCGAGTTGAGCCTATTCCTCCACTTATTAGGAGTCAAGGCCAGACCCGAAGAAATGCCAGCGCTTCTCTCTCAGCTGCATCACTGGTACTATCCAGTGGAGGCTGAGTGGGAGCGATATAGCCATATATGTTCCGAACCTCAGTAGAGAAGCTGGTCAGTGGTTATCTGCAGCATAACATTATATTACATAACAGCCATTGCCGTTTCAATCTTCTGGGAGGGTTATAGGGATGGATAAGACTGGATAGGGATCGGGCTAGTAGATTAGAATGATTGGATAATTTTTTATGAAATTTCAAGAATTTTGAAGGAATGAAATCAAGAAAAAAAGGTATTTTTAGGTCATCGTGTAGGGTTTTGTTAGTAACATAATAAGGTGCATTGACAATTGTTCGGAGGACTTTGGATTGGAAAGTTTGATATTGGATTGTATTGCTGTACCCCACAGTTGAGGTCCGTAGGTCCATATTGGTATTAAGATTGTTCTGTATATTAGGAGTTTGTTATCGACTGAAATATGAGAATTCCTGCCTAGTAGTCTGTAAAGTTGGCTGGATCTCTCTCTGAGTTCTTGTCTTTTGAGTCTAGTGTGTGGGTTTCAAGTTAGTCTTGAAAGCAAAGGTAACGTACTATGTCGGATATAGGTATAGGGATATTATTGAAGTGGATGGGAGGACAGGATTTAAGGGTAAAAGTTATATGACTGCATTTGGCTTCATTAATTTTTATTCTCCACTTGCTGCACCAAGCTTCAATGTGTAGAAGATGTCTTTGGAGGTTGAGAGAAGCAAGTTTGGGATCTGGATGGGATGATAGGATTGTAGTATTATCTGCAAATGTGACTAAAAAGGTATTCGGATTTGTTGGTATACTGGCAGTGAAGAGATTAAAGAGGACAGAACCTAGGACGCTATCTTGTGGCACTGTGGCATCGATAGGATAACAGTTGGAGAACTCTGAGCCACAGCGGACTCGAAAGGAACAATTTGAGAGACAGGATCATAGGACTAGGTGTAGGGATTGGGGTGGATGGGTCTTGAGCTTGATGAGCAAGCCCTGGTGCCACACCCGGTCGAAAGCTTGAACTACATCCAGAAATTCACCAGTGCTATACTGCTTGTTTTCAAGGGCAGAGGATATATGATCAACAACACGAAGGCCTTGCTGAACAGTGGAGTGACCAGTCCGGAATCTAAATTGATGGGAAGGGATGCTTTGGAATTCGATTTAGAAGGATTTTTTTCAAAGATTTTTGAAAGGATGGGAAGGAGACTTGAAGGTCTATATGATGAGGCTTTGTTGAAAGGTGTACCTGGTTTTAGGAAAAGAATGATGATGGAGTGTTTCCATATCAAAGGAAAATGGGTCGTGCGAAGTATACAGTTGCATATGTAAGTATGGAAGAGAATCGCTTTTTGAGGGAGTTGTCTTAGGATTTGGGTGATAATCAGATCATATTCAGGTGATTTGTGGATTTTCAATTCTTTTAATAGGAATTTGACCTCAGAGGGGTTAACTGCTTTACGGGATTAGGAGATAGGAATTGGTGAAGTGAGGAGCTAATGAACGGTAGTGTGGTAGGGGATTTGTTCGGAATGGGGAATACATGTGCTGGACAGGTGCTTGGCAAATTCTTCTGCTCTGTTCTCATCTAAGGCAGCCCAGGATTCAAGTTCACGTTGAAGAGGGTGGAATATATTGTGATATTAAAGCATTTTTTTTTTTTTTTTTTTTTTTTTTTTGGTTACATTCCAGAGAGAGTTGTCAGAAGTAGAGAGGGAGGAAAGATTGGAGTTGAAGGATTGGGATCTAAAGGAAGCCAATTTCTTTTTCACTAATTTGGGGTAGTAATTATATCTTCTCCGATCATCAGGATGCCTGGTTGCTTGCCATAAAGATAACATCGATCAAGATAGTAATTTTTTAGTTTTCTTGGAACATATTTATCACTAAATTTAAGTTGATTAAAAACCCTAGAACATTAGAACTAAGACTTTGTGATTAAACCGAGATAAGACTTTCAAAGAAATACATAAATAAATTAAAAAAATATATAAAAGAAGATTTTCAGAAGAAATGCTTGATGAACCACAAACTTATCGCACTGATACCCTTTCGGATGAATTGGTCGATTTTTGCTACTCCCAGGATCAAACGATGGTCACGGGCTGGAATTAACGCTTCCTTTATCTGACCCACGGCTCTGGGCCCTTTGGTAAAAATTTATTTTGTATCATATAACAGAATGTTCTCCAGAGAATTGGTTTAAATATATATTATTATTATATAAATAATATATTTTGTTATTAGAATATTTTTTAAGTATTCATTATTTTAATCATCATTACTGACAAGGGGACGTTTTGACTTGTAAATCACTCAAATCAAATCAAATGATTTGAATTTTGAACTGATTTTGGTGTGGGTAATAGGGACCTATAATAGTACCAAACTAGAGCTATAGCCACCCACCAATGAGCATTAGAAGCCAATTAAAAAAAAAAAAAAAAAAAAAAAAAAAAAAAATGAAAATCACGTTTTATTTTTTTCCCATCTCTCAGTCAAGATAGAGAAATTATTCTTTCACATTTAATAGTATTTCTGTGTGCTATTTGAAATAAAAACACTTCAGGGTTCTCAAAAACTCTAAAAAAAAAAAAAAATTGACAAAATTCCAAGGAAATCCGCTGAAAATCTGTGGGAATTTGTTTTTCAGAAAAAAACGATCTCAAATCTTGATTGAGAGCACCGAAATATGTGATTTTTTTTTAGACTATTATAGATCCCTACTACCTACATAAAAATTGGTATTCAAATCTGTGAATTACAAGTCAAAACGGTCCCTTATCAGTATGACACTAGTTATATATTATTATGACTTGCCGACTATAATTTCATAAATATTTTTAGTTTATTTTAATCATGATTTGCACTTCATCGCTAATCTGGTGGAACATTAAAACAACTGTAAAAAAATGAATCTCGCAAGAGAATCAAAAAACTGAAATGAAATACTGTCAGTCAACATTATAGATATAAGTAATATTCGCATGAGCTTGTGAATTGGCTACATTTTAGTTCTCACCAAAATCTTCCCAAACCTTTTCTTTTGATAGTATTTTAATCATTTGGCTAGGGTGGGGGGGGGGGGGGGGAAAGGTTCTAAACAATTTAGGTGCAACTTTTTCTTTTCCTCAACAAAAATGTAACAATTTTATATACCCCTAGCCCTTTTGGTTTTACACGGATCAAAAATTGGCCGAAATTATCCTGATCAGAAATTTAAGAGATAATATTGTTTGTTGTATAACTTTTACCACTAAGCCCTACCGGTTAGGATCTATATTGGTTTGAATAAAAAGCCAAGTTTTAACTTTCTTGGAACATTGTTCATTTCGAATAATAAATGTATGAATTATTTGATAATTTCAATTTTTAAATGTAAATTCAGAAAAGCAGTAGATTATAAATAGACATATATTCTCTTTCCCAGATAGAAAGAAATTGATTTTGATTTTTATTATACGTGTGTGTGTATACAGGGGAATATCTGTTAGTGTTATACGGTAAATCTAAGACTTTTTTTTTGGAAACCACATTTTTACCATAAAAGCTGTAATATCTCCATTTCGTTTAAATATTTTTTCAAACTTTGACCACATTTTCGGATTTAGCATTAAATTTTACGAGAGCAAAGTGCATGCATGCAACCTTGAATTTTACAGACTCCTCTGCCCATAAAATTCACATCAAAAAGTGCTATTCTTGAACACAATTTACTTTCAGAAGCAAACGGTAGAATTGAGGTCATTATCATTGGATTGTAAACCTTACATTAAACATTTTATAAAATAAGTCCTAAATAATAATAATAATTAAATAAATGTAATAACATAAGATCCTTTTATCTGGTGTCGCTTTGTTATATTTATATGGAGTTTAAAAAATGATATCGACATGATTCTTGCACCAAGATTTTCAGTTTTGATTTGCAAGTAAATCTAAAAATCTTGGTGCAAGAATCATGTCGATATCATCTTTTAAACTCGAGATCGGCTCTGCGCACGCGCCCGAATTGTGAGGTTGCACGTTAGATCTGTCTGTGAAAAGTGTTCTTTTAACTAGTGTTCTAGATTAAAACATCATGTAAAAAAACATTGTGAGCAAATTATTAGAAACTTTGATTATTACAGCTTACTAAACGTGAGTAAACACCTTGTTTATAAACTATAAAACAGACCACTGTGTTTACGAATTGCATGAGACTGGCGTGTACTGTGGCCATCTTATCACTAGCAGTACCCCCACCAGGCTGAGCCAGTACTCTGCCAGTCGTTGCTGAGGGAGGTGCTACTGGCGCTTTCCCCAAATTATTACGTATTCCAATACGTAAACCTTATATATTTATATATATATATTTTTTTTACTTTTTCTCTTCACAATATTTATATGATCGTTACATTAGCATGCGATATTTCCACATGGTAATGTCCAGCAAAAAGACTAATACTAAGAGATCAAGAAGCTTAGGAAATACACCAAGGAACTCCCCTGCAAAACAAAAGCCAAAACGCTCCAATAGAATCACTCCTCCTGTCACTCCGTAGTCGGACAAATGATACTAAGATTATACCAGACACGCCAGAAATTTACAGGAAAATGGTGAAGTATCTGTCTGATACCAAAGCAGATTTTCACACATACCAGTTACAACAGGAGAGATCACTTAGAGTAGTAATTCACCATTTACATGCATCAACACCAGGCAATGTCATCGAAGAACTGACTGCTATGGGATTTAAGGTCAAGCAGGTTATAAATGTCCAAAGAGACAATAGAGATCAATCAGGTACAATCAGCAAAATAGCCTTACCTCTTTTTTTTGTCGACCTCGAGCGAACACCGGGGGTAGAAGAAATCTACAACGTAAACAGACTGTACTACACCAGTATATCAGTCGAAAAAAACCATACCCGAAGCGGGAAATAGTTCAATGCCATAACTGCCAGGCATATGGCCACACAAGACGCTATTGCCATCATTTACCACGTTGTGTTAAGTGTGGTGAGCAACATAAATCAGAAGAATGCAGAAAATCCCGACAAACTCCTGCAGTTTGTGCACTTTGCCACCAAGGGCACCCAGCCAATTACAAGGGATGTCAAACCTACAAAACCTTGAAATCAAGAATGCAAACAACCTCTAGGAGAGAAGAGCCATCCAGACCAACAAGACAACCATCCAAAACAGTCAATGGAGCAGTAACCTTCTCTGAAATGTTAAGAGGCTCAGAACCAGCCTCACATCTCAAGGCCCAGCAGCAGCCTGAACCTGCATCACAAGAAACCCCAAATTCCTCATCCTTCCGCCATTCATCCAAAGCTTAATCCTTATAACCCTAATCCTCATCAGATTCCTTACATCCCTCCTCCTCCGAATTCCTCTGACCTCACCAATATACTGTCGTCTTTCCTCTCAGAGTTTAAATCAATAGTTACCCCTCTCATAACCCTACTTTCAACTGCTTTATCACATTTTGTAATCCCACCACCTAGAAATCCTTAAATGTCCCCACTGAAGTCCCTTACGATCCTTCTATGGAACGCAAATGGTGTTCGAAATCACACTAACGAACTAACTACCTTATTACAGGACAGACAAATCGACGTAGCCCTTATTACTGAAACAAGACTAACCAACAAACGTCTATTTAACATACCTCAGTACGAAACATATCGGACTGACCACCCAAATGGAACAGACTATGCTGGATCCGCTGTCATCATACACCAATCCCTCGCCCACTACCTATTCCCATTACCAGTCCATGATTTCCTTCAATCCACTGCTGTAAAAATTCAAACTCCTTTCTTTCCTATAACTATTGTGTCAGCGTATTCCCCTCCTAATAAATCCATTTCCGAATCCCAATACACTTCCTTTTTAAATTCCCTAGGACAACACTTAATTTTAGGAGCAGACCTAAATGCCAAACACCAGCAATGGGGAGCCAGAACAACCAACTCCCGTGGGCGAACATTGATGTCTGCACTAAATTCTAGTCCTTGCAAAATCCTCTCTCCCGACTCTCCCACATATTGGCCTACCGATCCTAATCGTAATCCCGATCTCCTAGACTTTTATATCCTCAAAGGCCTAGGACCTCTTAATTATTCCATAGCTCGCCTAGACGACCTATCATCAGACTATAGCCCATTAATATTAAACCTATCCATATCACCAGTTCCTAAATCACCCTTTTCCTCATTTATCAGAGGTCCAGTCAACTGGAAGCTCTTCCAACAAATCCTGACCGGTCAAATAGACCTCAGAGTTTCCTTGAAAACCCGTGAAAACCTGGATGATGCTGTTCACTCCTTCACTACCTCAATCCAGCAAGCCGCTTGGGCAGCATCTTCACCGAATAATACCTCAAAAACCCCTAAAACAAACCCATTACCACAAAACCTTTTAGACCTCATCCATGCCAAGCGCTATTATAGAGCAGTATGGCAACGCACAAGACATCCATCTGATCGTTGCACGTATAACTACTACACGAAACTAGTCAAGCGCGAATTGGCTTCCTTTAGATCCCGGTTATTCAATACACACCTCTCGTCCCTTTCCGCTCATGATAATTCCCTCTGGAACATAACAAAAAAGATCCTAAAATCCAAGCCCCTATCCCATCCCCTACGACGAGGTGATGGCTCATGGGCCGCATCTGACATGGAAAAAGCAGAGGAACAAGCCAATCACCTTTCCCAAACATTTACTCCAAACCCTGGACTTTATCCTAATCAATCCAGTACAGTTGAAGATTTCCTATCTTCTCCCATTCCACTGTCCTTACCTCCTAGAGCTGTTACCCCCTCTGAGGTCAAATTCCTACTTCGAAAACTAAACAGAAGAAAATCCTCTGGCTATGTCCTCCTTACTCCTCAAATCCTCAGCCAACTTCCACATAAAGTAGTAATGTTCCTTACCTATATTTACAACTGCATCCTACGCACAACCCACTTTCCTGTTTTGTGGAAACACTCCGTCATAATAACTTTCCTAAAACCAGGCAAACCTCCTAACAGCGCTTCATCATATAGACCAATTAGCCTACTTCCTATTCTATCTAAAATATTCGAAAAAATCCTCCTTAAACGTATCCTATCCAAACTTGACACACATAGTTTCCCCTCCCACCAATTTGGATTCCGACCAATGCATTCTACAGTCCAACAAGGACTCCGTCTTGTTGACCATGTATCTTCTGCTCTGGAAAGGAAGCAATATTGCTCGGGTGCCTTTCTGGACATTGCTCAGGCTTTTGACCGGGTTTGGCACACCGGATTGCTTCATAAACTTAAGAGCATACTACCACAAACCCTCTACCTCGTCCTTTATTCCTACCTTACAAATCGCTCCTTCCGAGTTCGATGCGGCTCCGATTTTTCCGACTGCTATCCTATCCGAGCCGGAGTTCCTCAAGGCAGCGTTTTGGGTCCTGTCCTCTACATCCTCTTCACTGCCGACATTCCTACCTCTCCCGACACGTTCCTTGCAACTTTCGTTGATGATACAGCTATACTTTCATCACATCCTGATCCTAAAACAGCCTCCTCCAACCTACAAAATCACCTCTCAATGATAGAACTATGGTGCAACAGATGGAGAATAAAAGTCAATGAATCGAAATGCAGCCACATGACTTTTACTCTACGCCGTAGTTCCTGCCCAACTGTCCTATCCAATAAGATCCCATTACCCAGATCTGATGCAGTGCGATATCTTGGTTTCATCTTAAGTTATGTAAACGACTTATGAAATCTAAACAGGAAGGCCATCTGTAGTCACTGACCTAATGAGGAAGTGCTGACGACGAATTCTTATTGTATAAATAGTCTAGTAACCTCTTACAGATTGTTCTTCGTCCATTTTCAGTCATATACGATGTAACCCTGTAATTCTGTACATTTTAATAAACGCTTTTTGTTAAAAAGCATTTATTTATCCACCTTACATAACTGGCGCCGAAATAGGGATCATCAGAAGTTCTCCAGGAATCAGTCCATTTGACTTTTTCGTGCCCTCTCACACCTGAAGAACTTTGGATTTCATCCTTTACTGGTGAAGCCCCGATACCGGAGAAGATAAGCTGGACCCCAAGACAGAATACAGGACAAGAAGAAATTCATCATCTTCATCGGACGAGAACCCGGAGAAACTACGAGATCAATTTCCCGTGAGTACACTCCGTAAATCTAATACCATATTTTATTTAAAACCTTCCCAATTATTATTATCCAAAATGCCTATTTCCAAACCTATACCTCATGAAATCACAAAGCCGCGAACATCCTATCGAATTCTTAAATAAATTAGATAAAAAACGAACTATGATTGTAAATCGATATAAATTAGATGGAATTAACGCTGATCTTTTAAACCAATTATTAATTCAATTAGACACGACCCTAGTCCATACTTTTATACACGGTGTTCACCCTACTTTAGGATCCCACTTACAGGTACTACAAATCCGAAATTTGAATGAAGCACGTTCCAAATTAATTAATGATTGCAGTATTATTTTGGAACAATTAAAATATACCAGTAGTATAGAGGTCATGAACAATCTTGATGTACCAAAATTCAAACCCAATTTTCAAATTCCAAATTTTAAACCTAATTATAAGCAACAGCAAGCACCTCGAAATCAGCATCCTGCGTTTCAGTCAAGACCATTTAATAATTTTAATCAATATAGACCCCAATTTCAACCAAGATTTAACCAGAGACCTCATTTTCAACAAAATTCCCCAAAATGTAACTCACAAAATACTGTCTCAATGAAAAGCATACAACCAGAACGCCAATGCAACTCAAAAGCTCCTTACGAAGTGACTTACTTAGAACCCAATAACCTAAACCAACAACAATATAATGTACAGCCTCAATTTAATAATTTAATTACAAACTAGATTTTGAACAAGAAAAGACCGCACAAAAGTTTCTGATAGTATATAAAATTCATAAAACCAAAAAAAATAAAATAAAAAATAAAAAGAATAAAATAATTTTAGAGTATTTTTAGAGTTCAGAGCAAAATTGTAAAAAAAAAAAAAAAAAATAAAATAAAATAAAATAAAATAAAATAAGTATGGATAAGAAATATTTATCAAAAATTGTGACCTGAATCGAAAGGTCTTATTGTAGGCCGGATTTATTAATTTTTTTTTTAATCTCGTAGGAATATGTTTTTTTAGAACCATTCAAGCACGAAGAAAAAAAATAGATTGAGTTTCTTATGTAATCAATTAGAGTCCTAGCAAAAATAATAATTAAAATAAAAAAAAAAAATAAGTATGGATAAGAAATATTTATCAAAAAAAATTGTGACCTGAATCGAAAGGTCTTATTGTAGGCCGGATTTATTAAAAATCTCGTAGGAATATGTTTTTTTAGAACCATTCAAGCACGAAGAAAAAAAAAGATTGATATGTAATCAATTAAGTCCTAGCAAAAAAAAAAAAAAAAAAAAAAAAAAAAAAAAAAAAAAAAAAAGCATCCCCAAAAAAACATCTAACCATTGGATCACTTAAATAATCGTTTATTTTTAAATAAGGGGAAAAACCCTCTATTTTTAGAAGACATGAGATCTTCTGTATTAACCCCAAACGTGTGGGATTTTAATAATAATGATCCAAGGTGTAAATATTAATATCATTCTTATAGTTTTTAATTAACAAGCTATAAATTATAAATAACTTATTGGGCTTTGAACAAATTAAATTAAAGATTGTGTTGATAATAAGGTAATTGATAACTAGATTCCTTATTATATATAAATAATTATATAATAGAATATATAAATTGTTATAATGATCTTAATGAAGAAAAAAAAACCATTCTAGTAAAGTAAATATGTAAATACGAAATAGAGATAAGTTAGAAATATGTATTAGAATTGAAAATATTTAGTGAAATTTGAAAAAGAAATGATTGAAAGGATCAAATAAATTTAAGATTATTAATATTGTATCAAAAGGTATTTTATTAAAAGAATTAAGTTGATAAAATGAAAATTTAAAAAAACGTTTTTCATTTTTTAAGTTTAGACAGATAATGGTCCTGTATAATACGTTTTAAACGTTTTATGTTATTTATTAGATATTGAAGTGATAGTTTTGATAATGATAAATAAAGAATTAAAGAAGGGATTGATTATTATAAATAATAATAAATGTACAAGTATCGTCTATCTATTAGAGATAGATGAAATTATTGAACCAGGTGGAATCGTGACCTGTTGTCCCGAGGAAACCAGTTCAATAAAGAAAGATATTCATAAGTTAATTAGAACGGATCATAAGAATAAAGAAGAAAAATAAAATAAGATTTAAAAACTAATGATAGGAAGAATTTATTAATTACGAGGAATAAAAATTTAGAAACGAGTAATAAGATAACTTTAAAATCAAGGTATTATATTAAACCTGTTCCTATATTCCCAATAGCAGGTCAGGAATAATAATAAAACCCCTTAATATAGAAAATAAGATTTTTATTGATGAATAAAAATAAAAGTATAATAATATAAAAATAAAAATAAAATTAGTAGATATAGAAAATGATAAAGCTCGATGTGTAGCTTACGCCACAGAACTGACGACTATTCATCCTCAGTTTATAGACGTAAATAAAGTGGAATTTACCTACTCAGCAAGTCCAGTGACCTTTTGTCCCAGTGACTCTGCCGAGATAGCAAAGGAAATGCATCTACTCAGCTAGTCCAGTGACCTGTTGTTGTCACTGGGACTATGCCAAGATAGTAAAGGAAATTCCAAAAAAATTATTACGCACTAGCCATATGAATTAGGAAGAGAAAAAAACAATATAATAAATATATTTTCTCTATTTCCTGAAATAATAAAAATATACTAAGTAGTACTAATTTATTATAACATAAAATTATTATGTTTATTAGAAAGTTATAAATTTAATATTATTTAAAAATAAAAATATTATTAGTTTTATATTACAAAAATCATATTATTAGTAGAATTATAAATTTATTATTATATAGTTATTACAAAAAAATCTTTAGTAAAAATCGGATCACATTCTTTTTTTCTAATCCGAGTAACACCATTCAAATGAAAACGTATTGTATCCAATTCCTCAAACCTCAAACAACTTATGGAATATTTTGTAGAAAGGAAGGAATATTAGAAAGTAAATATAAAACTATGTTAGAAAATTTCATTAAAATAATAAGAAATGATTTTCATAATATTAAATTAAAAGAATATAAAAAACTTAATTTAGATATTACTACCCCAACAAAACAAAAAGAAACAATTTCAAATTACCACGCCGGTAAAACTTATCATAGAGGTATTACTGAATCTTATGCACACATTCGGAGAAGATATTATTGGCCCAGTATGTTCAGGGATATTACTGATTACATTAATAAATGTCCCATTTGCCAGCAAGTCAAATACGAAAGAAATCCTGTTAAAGTAGAATATAAAGTAGTTCCTACCCCTAAAAAACCGTTTGAAAAAATTCATCTTGATATTTTTTTTTATAATAATAACAAATTTTTTAACCCTTATCGATTCATTTTCAAAAAAATTAATTGCATATCCCCTTAAAAGTCTCAACCAGATAGAAATTCAAAGCGCGTTAAGTAGTTATTTTGCCCTTTTTCCACTGCCAAAAATAGCGCAGATGGATAATGGTAGAGAATTCAGTAATAATAGCCTGCAAAACTTTTTAAAATTATATGAAATAGACAAGGAGAAACAAGAACGCACTGACAGACTCAATGAAAATCGTGAACCTGAACCCCCAATTTCTGATGAACCCTACCTTAAAACGACATACAATAAAAAAACAAACCCAAATATTTCAAGACAAAATACACCCAGTCGAAATTCGAACATCTCAGCCTGAACAAATTCCGAGTGAATAGAGGTTTAATCAATGGTCTAGGCTCAGCTATTTCTTGGCTAACTAGAAATATGGATGCTGATGACAAGGCTAAATATGATGAAATTCTAAGCAAAGTTCAATCGAATGCACTTTCTTTAGAACATCACATAAATAACCAAATATCAACAAATAAAAAATTTAATTAACGAATTTAATAATGATATAAGAATTATTCAAGTCAATAATGAGAAAATAAAACAATATTTCCAAAATCTCTTGAATAGAATAGACTCGGATTCTGTAGAAATAAACCAACAATACTCATTTTTGTTCAGGAACTTTATGCTACTGTATAATAAAATTAACGATATAGACACTAGCCTTGAATTCTGTAAACTCAACATTATTCACTCAAGTATTTTCTCATTTTCCGAAGATCATGTCATCTTTAATATTAAACTTAATATTAAACTAATATCCTAACATACAGAAGTCTTACGGCAATTAGGCAGAATACACTGTTTCCTTCATAAAGACCATTTCATTTTATTTCATATTTTGTCCAAATTCCTTTATCCTCTCCCACCTTTGAAACAAAGGCTAATTAATTTGTTACCTCTCTTGTATTTCCTACCATGGTATTAAGATATGAGGAGTTGTTCACTGGTGATTGCATCTTAATTTTCAATAATTTTTAAGAAACAACAAATCAATATTGGTAAAATTTAAGACTCTAAAAATCAAACAGAAAATCTTGAAATCAAGTTTCTTATTGAAAGGAAGTACAACAAAAATTTCTCAGGATTTCAGCAAGGCAATGAGAGATAAAAAGAAAAGCACTCATTCCATTTCTTATACAAGCAAGACATTCCCTCAAAACTCATTAACAAGAAAGAACATCGAGAAAACATCTTTTGGCAGAAGAATAGGTGGAAGCATCCTCCAAGAGGCGAGAACAGAGTGATACTGACTTCTCGTGACAAGACAGCTGTAGTAAATACTCTGTGAGTAAACAATCGGGATTTAAGCAACAGATCTATTAATGCCTGTAACTGACCGCTCACTGTTTATTCTTTATTTGCTTCTTTTTTTTTTATATTAGTAGTTGTAAAAATGTTTGTTTGTGTCGATTCATATGTTTATATCTTTGTGTTTATTTATATTTCTAATATATTTCTTTCTGGTGCAAATTCATATTATGTCAAAAAGACGTCAATAATGTTTTATTTTTATTTGTTTTTTTTTCTTTTACCCTAACAAAGTATTATTAATTATGTTTACAACGTATGTTGATTATGTTTATTAAGATAACAAAACACTATTAATTATGTTTTACTATTAATTATGTTTAATTTGTTTAAATTAAATTATTATGTTTATTAACTATTATTTCTATTAAGGGCCAAAACCCCCTGTAATTGAAAAATGTATTTTCTAAAAACAGTAATTTTTCATTCATTCATTCAATTATAATTGTATAAATAACTCTAGAATAGATAATAAATGTAAAAATGAACTTTTAGATGATAAGAAATTATAAAGATTGTAAAATATATACCCCTAGTTCTTAAGTATAATCTATAGTCATTAGTTCTTAATATTCATTATCATTATTAGGATTTTAAACATAAACATTTATTGTACACCCTAGGTTAACTTTATTATTATATTCGAAAAAAAAAAAAAAAAAAAAAAAAAAAAAAAAAATTTGTACCCCTTTACAATGTAAAATTTTGTTGCCCTCAGATTAATTATGTAATTAAAATTATGTTAACTATATTAGTAGATTAAAATATTGTAGACCATTTCTCAATTGCTTATTCCGTACTAATAATAGTTTTAGTTTCCTTTATTATATATATATATATATATATATATATATATATATATATATATATATATATATATATATATATATATATATATGTACATATTGTACAATAATAGATTCACCATTATAGCATTTTGTACTTTAAGATGTAAACAGCCAGAAACCACGCCATCAAATTCAACCTACCCAGAACTCCTGCTTACTTCGCCGAGGACGCCTCAATCTCAGGGGGGGGGGGGGGCGAGTTATGTAAACGACTTATGAAATCTAAACAGGAAGGCCATCTGTAGTCACTGACCTAATGAGGAAGTGTTGACGACGAATTCTTATTGTATAAATAGTCTAGTAACCTCTTACAGATTGTTCTTCGTCCATTTTCAGTCATATACGATGTAACCCTGTAATTCTGTACATTTTAATAAACGCTTTTTGTTAAAAAGCATTTATTTATCCACCTTACATAACTTTAGACAAAAGACTCACTTGGAACCCACATACTAGACTTAAAAGACAAGAACTTAACAGAAGATTCAGCCAACTATACCCCATACTATGCAAAACTTTCAATAGACAACAAGCTTCTGATTTACAAGACTATCCTAAAGCCTATCTGGACCTACGGACTAGAAATTTGGGGGGGGCAGCAAAACACTCGAACATCAAACGTATCCAATCCTTCCAATCCAAATTCCTAAGAACCATAACCAATGCCCCATATTATGTCTCCAACAAAACCTTACATAACGATCTTAATATACCTTTTGTCCTAGAATCCATACCTTTCAAATTTTCAAAATTTCATCAAAAACTTTCTCATCATCCTAATCCACTAGCACAATCCCTATCCAGCTCCACTCACCCCTATAATCCTCCTCGCAGGTTAAAAAGGCAGTGGCCTCGTGACCTATTATAAATTTCGTCATGGAGTCCTGTCAATGGCCAGCTTCTCCGGTCATGCTCTGAGTGACTGTAGTTTAGCGCTCTCACACAGCCTCCTCTGGTGTTATATTATACTAGTGACGCAGCTGAGAGAGAAGCGCTGGGATCTCTTGGGGCCTGGCTTGTCCCTCCAAAAGTGGAGGGACAAGTCTGGTTGGGGGATCCCTCAGATTAAATAAAGTATGAATGTATTTTAAGATTTAATTTAATTTAAATTTTTTATTTATTTATTTATTTTTTATGTCTTGTTACTTATTTTTTATTTTTTTAGCTTTATGTAATGTATAGTTTGAGTTACTTTGTTTATTTTTTTATTATTATTTTATTTTATTTTTTATATCTATTCTTTGCATTTATTTTTTATTGTAAATAGTGTGTGAATGGATCCATTTAGTCATCCATATTACCTATTGCCCACATTGAGGCAGATTGTAATACTTTCTCAATAAAGAAAAAAAAAAAAAAAAAAAAAAAAAAAAAAAAAAAAAAAAAAAAAAAAAAAAAAAAAAAAAAAAAAAAAAAAAAAAAAAAAAAAAAAAAAAAAAAAAAAAAAAACCTCGAGATAAAAAATAAATTATATTAATGCTATTTTATTTTTTTTCTCGGCTCCTAGGGCCCATTGGTTGGAACGGTAAAATACATGTCTAATATTTTTTGACCAGGAACCTCCAAAAAAATTGCCAACAAGATCCGTGAGAGACTGAATGTGTCCTCCACTTGTAAGAGGTACTCACCCTGTATAATATATCAACTAATTTACTTCATCCTTTAATCTTTACAACTTTGTAACGTTGTTTTTTGTTAATTGATTTGTATCTATTACTGCAGTACCACACGGACTAGAACAAGACAACAATTCAGTCGATGTTCCTAAAGATGTATTAAGCTTTTGGGAGCACTTCTATTTTCCTAAACCCATTTTCCTTATTTTAACGAATTTCGCAGCAACGGCGTTGTTCCACCGGATTAGCGATATGATGTTTTTACTAACACGCTTTTTGTAGACAATACTCAATAAATGATAGTTTATAAAAATCTTTTGTTTATTTTGACTTTATATTGTTAAATGTTAAGAATGCCACTTAAGAGAAGTAAGTATATAAGTCAGCCTTTGGTTAAGGGTTTTTCTAAATATTTTAATTCTATGTTATTCACCAGTAAAATCTTGATAGTGTAAGATGTTCTTTTGAGGAATAAGTATATTGTAACAGCAACACGTTCTTTAGAATAAACCTAATGTGGTGTGACCTGTCGTAAACTATTTGAATTTTGAGAGATTATGCGATTCATGCAATTTTGACAAGCAATGGAAAATGTTAAACGGATTTTCATCTTTTTTTTTTTTTTTTTTTTTTTTTTTAAATTGCAGATTCATTTAAAATTTTGTAAGTTAGAATGTAAGAACTCATTGGAATGTGATGCGTGTGAATGAGAGGTACAGTAGTGGAATGATAAAACTTTCTGTAAATCTACTAAGAAATCATTAAAATCTTTCTTAGTAGACATAATATACGTTGATTAAATGATAGTTTCCATTTCATAATTTTGATGGAAGTTACATGCTGTTTTTTTTTTTTTTGTTTTTTTAAATAACTTTTATTTAAATTAAACAACTTTCCAGATGATGATGATACATTAAATTGGTAATTGGGAAAGCGCATTTTGCACTACTCAACCAGCGAGATACGAGAAATATATACCATTCTGCTGACTGAAACATGAAACAATAAATAAAAAATAAATAAATAAATAAAATTAAAAAAAATAAAAAATCGTTTGTGAAGAGCCCGTATTTGTTTATTAACTGTTGACATGGAAAGGTCAGTACTTAGAATTATGTTGCTTATAGTCCACAGTGCATTTGTGATAGTTAAGAATAATTAACAATTTAACTTGATTACAAATCAATGTAGACGCAGGGGGGCTCAATGGCCGAGTGAGTTTGGTTCTTAGGGCGCTCGGTACCGAAGGTCGAGGGTTCGAATGCCCAGGTGGACAGGTTAAAATTTATTTCGTGACGTGCCCACGAATGAATCTTCTTTTGCACCATGGCTAGAATAGGTTTGCAACCTGTAGGATAACCCGGCCTTCCTGCCCTACTTAGAGTACATAAGGACGTTAAGCCCCCAAAAAAAACACAACAAAAATGTAGAAACATTTATTCTTAATGTAGGTAGTGACTAATTTTATATCTATATACATAACTAAGATGTTGTATTCAAGTTTGAAATATTTTAATTTGTATTAAAAAGATTGTTTGGCTGTATAAGGTTTAATGTAATCAGAAAATTCCTGGTACAGGTAGTGAACTATAGGTATACATTGGATACCTATAGTTCACTAACTTTGTTCGAAATATCCACTAGCTCTAAAAATATTCCTTAACTGGATTATTCATTATTCAAAATACTTTATAAACGTTTTTATGGTCAGCGGTGTATTAACGTTTTTACAAGGGGCCTGGTTAAAACGTTAGAGAAACTGTTGACGTTGACTTGGGTTGGGATTAATTTATGTATGCAAAATTATTCATACTGGGATAGAGGGATGCATGTTAATTTGCCCCTACCTATGAGATGTGGTATACATGTTCAGAATACATGTCGGCGCTAGAGACGTCTACATCAAAGAGCTTCCCGCTAACAGTGCTGGTAGTCCAGCCTTAATCAGTCTAAGCCCACGTTCGAGCTATTCCCAGAAGAATGCGAAATCCAGAATGTATTTTCCTAAATAATCTGTATTTTTTATATATATTATAGTTTAACAAAATAATTTAAATAAGTTAAGGTTAATATTATAACAGAATATTAAAAAACTTTCACTAATTAAAACCCTCGATGATATGAACCTCCCGATAGTTAAAAGTATGTGAGCTTAGCCAAGATGTAATGGGGTGTATAACAAAAATGACCGTTCTTAAACAAATATTTGTATTATTATAGTATTATAGGATACCATTCCTAGAGATGGCTGTAAATGAACTCTTTGATAGCATTTTCAACTTCTGCAAAATTATCAATTTTTTCCCTTCAAGAAAATGGGCCATGGATCGTAACAAGTAGTAATCCGAAGGTGCGAGGTCAGGACTATATGGTGGATGAGGCAGGAGTTCCAACCCATGAAGTTCTGTAAACTTTTCTGCTGATTGTTGAGGAGTAAGTTCGTGAGGGACCAGTTTACAGATCTTCACATTCCTCATGGAGAGAAGATGGCGACTAACAGTATCTTTCGATACAACACACTCCCTGGCAAGCAAGTTCGCGAGTAATTGTGGACGGATTTGACTCAAAAGCTTCCTTCAGAGCCTCATTAATATCCATATATATTAATCCGCCCTGAGCCCTTCTTCCTTTCCAACGTCGTATCTCCACTTCTAAATTTTTCAAACCAACGCCGCGCAATGCGCTCTTAAAGAACAGTTTCCCCTTCATATTTAATAATTTCACAAGGTGCTTCAGCCGCTGTCATAAGGCATAAGGCAACCATACATTTAAATGTAAAACTTTTCATCATGTTGGAAGTACACTACACAGAGCTATTTATTTGAGGAATTGGTGTGTGTGTTTGAAGTTTGTGCCCATGTTTTTCGATTATTGTTTTACTCTTGTGGTACAGATATTAGTAAATAAGAAGGATGCGTCTAGTGAAACTATTTTACAGCCTTATGGAATCCGGATATGAGTTATTTGATTATAAAACTCAAATGAATCTTTGGCATTATTCCATGGACAAGTGTTTTAATATATTAGTAAGGTATTTTGAAAATTCGTACGTGGGAGAGTTAATAACCGGAACTATTGACCTTACATGGTTGACAGTATGATTTTTAATTAATGAATATAGTATATATATATATATATATATATATATATATATATATATATATATATATATATATATATATATATAAGTAAATAAAATTGTTTCATATTTAATTTATATTAAATTAATAACATAATGAAATCTACTTGTACGAGAGGCTTCGGAAACATATGATGACCTTAGATAATGGCTGTATACACCTAATAGGATTAGAGACAGCGGGCCAGTCTAATACAGGGCTGCCTCACCTTTATTATTTCACTGTTAATTTAATATAGTTCCCACTCACCTCACTCAATAAATTGTCAAAATATTCTATTGTCGGTAATATCGCTCACTATATGCTAAATATTAAAGCAATACTTCGGTTTTTATGCATCAGAGATTACTAAGAGACGTTACTAGACATGAAGTATAGTTGTGGCCATCCTGACTCGATTAAATTTCCTTTTCAATTTGTTGAATCTTTCAACGTAATTCCCAGCAATTTGTTGACTTCAAAATTTGCATACATGTTAAGAACCAATGACAATAAAATTATTTTACAACATTGTTCTAATGTTCACACTTAGTCCTATCAAATTACTAATTGTAAGATAAACCCAAAAAGGGAGTCAGCCATGCAAAAGGTCGAATAGTAGGTTTTATGTTTTTGTATGGTTGTAAATACTTATAAATTGACCACGTTTGGAGACTAAACATTAGGGGAAAAAAATACTGTTTTAATAAAACACACTTCAATGGTTTACGGTTTGTTATTGTAGTGTATTATTTAGTTTTTTTTTTTACTAAAAGTTTTTTCTAATATTTTTTCGTCATTTTTCTTTTAGGTTTTTAACATTCCAAACATCACGGTCTACAATCACGCAATGCCATCGTGTGGTGGACGTTGTCTCCTCTGCATTGGAGCGCAGAATGTACTGCACTGGAATCTTTCTCAATGTTAAACAGGCGTTTGACCGAGTTTGGCACCCAGGATTGCTTTACAAACTTCGTAAATTCCAACCTTTTACATATTTCCTTATTATTCGATCCTATCTCACTGAGAGAACCTTCAAAGTAAATAAATTTTCCAATTCGTCTTTCTTCACCCAATCCGCTGGCGTTCCTCTAGGTACTATTCTAGGTCCTATCCTTTATACGGTGTATACAGCTGATATCCCGACTCAAAAATTCAAGAATGGTGTTGAAATTGGAGAATAAAAATAAATCCCAACAAATGACCTTTACTCGTTGTCATAAACCAACGACTTCCTGTCCTACAGTATCCTTTAATGATATTCCATTAATCCCTGTTGAACAGATCCGCTAACTAGGACTCCACTTGGACAAACGTCTTACTTGAAATCCACATACAAGACAAAAACGACAAGAAACTGCTCGTCGTTACAGACTACTTCAACATTTACTAGACAAACGATCAAAGCTCCCAATTAATTACAAAAGACTCAGTTACATGACTGTGATTAGACCTATTTGGACGTATAGAGTTGAGCTTTGGGGCTCCACTAAACCATCCAATTCATCTCGTATCCAATCCTTGCAATCCAAAATCCTTCGAAAAATCCTCAATCCTCCTTACTTTGTGACCAATAAACTTATCCATAAAGACCTCAATGTTCGTTATGTTGCTGATTTAGCCCAGACCAGATACCTATCCCTCCATAGTAAACTCCAATCCACTAGTTATTCAACTTGCTTCCTACTCCATTCTCGATAATCCTCCGAGGCGTCTGAAAGGAAGATGACCTAGAGATCTTCTAGTGTAGAAGTTTTAATGAAGTGCTACTCATGAGTAGTTCTTATCAAGTTATTTATATGCCATTGTATTCAATATCAACACATTTACTTGATGTATATGTTTTTGTACAGTTGTAAATATCAATAAATGAAAAAAACAGAAAAAAAAAAGTTTTAAACATCAGCAATTCTTAACATGTGTTTTACATTCTAACTTCCCTTTAAAATATCAAATATTCTTTTGTTTTAAGTCTCAATTTAATTTCTTCAATTAATTTACATCAAGTTTATTTACATCAAACAAAGCATGTAAAAATTTAATTTCGTAATTAATTTTACTTATAAAAATAAATAGTTTAATCCAATAGAGAAAAACAAATCAAGTGAACAGTTTTGTTTTCTAAGATTGCAATAACCTACATGAATATGAATAGAATGAAAAAAACAACAGAAAAGTGGATGTAATGGTATTTAGATTTATTTTCCTGTTATTGTTCTGGTATGTGCCTTTTATCTTCAAAACTGAACTTGCCTGTATTGGCTTATGAAGTTTTGTAGTGCCCAATCAAGTTAAACTTTGCAGGAAAAATCTCCACGTTTTGATCCTCTTCAATGTGTTTCCTGATATTGATCATATCGCGTTTTTTTTTGTTTTTTTTGTAATGAGAACGAATAATTTGATTTAGTGTTTTTCTAAATTTTGATTTTACTGTTTTGTTTTTTTTAAAGAAATATTACTGAAAATTGCTTTATTGATAAATACTGAAACACAATAATTTTCATCAATATACTTATTTCCTTTGAGTACGGCAGCTTATTTTATATTTGTTCAATAAAACATTTTTTTTATACTTCATTTCAAAATAGAATAAAATAATATTGCTCATTCAATTTCTATAAATGTAGTAATGTTAAATAACTGATACGTCGCGTCTAAATCAGCGTTAATCGAAAGGATGCTTGTCAACACTTACATGCCTAACAAATAAATATAAAAAAAAAATATATATATATATAGATTGAAAACTATCTTCTCACAGAAATTACTTGAGTTCAGCAAAATTACGTTAATTATACGAGAACGTAATCAACAAGATGGATGATATGCAACAAGTAAATAAACTTTAGTAGGGTCAAACAAAAAACAATATTCAAACTAAGGGATTTTTATTTATATTTATTATATAATTGTTACAATTCACAAAAATTATATGCTGTTGTAAAAAAAAAGAAAGACCAGTCTCAAACTAAAAAACAATACCTATACCATTGGACAAATTTACAAGTACTTATATAAAATCATTAGTTAGGAGACGCCAATGTTGACTAGGGTACATGTTAGTGTCAGGGGAGACAGAGTGGATAGACTAACAAGACCTGACAAGAAAAGACAAGTTTTCGAGTATATTTTTCCGGCTCTTTATATAACCATCGTTCCCACTCTAACCATCACACAGTGGGACGAATGACCAATCTAGGAGGAAAAAAGTCTGAATCACTTAAACAGACCTGGCAACCTGATTTACATAAACAATAGAGCTAAAAAAGAGTAAAATAAAACTACTCAAGTCACAACCATAAGGACAATACCATACAGTAGCCCCCCATTATCCGTGGTTAATTTCCGATTTTTTTAATTTTTTTTTAATAAGGTTTAATTTTTCACCATGTATTCTATTTTTATCATATCAATTTAATAAAAAATAAGGAGTTAGATCGTTTCTAACGATTACATAATGGCTAATTATTTTAAATTTAATTATTTTTAATTATCTTAAAAAAGTAATCAATGAAAAAACACGTGAAGCTGGTATCCTATAAACGAGATGTTTGTAAATGAGATCGTCCATATTCAATAATAATAAACTAACGATGAAAAAATATCAATAAGATTATGCAAAATGCTCAATCGAAATTCGATTACACATTTTTCCTCCATAGTAAAAAACAAACTAAAATTACCGATTTTTTATCTAAATGAAAATTCAATACATACAGTAAAAACATGCATACATACATTCATTCTTATGTATTTTTGTATATTGTAACTTTATAAATGTATGTAAAACGATTTTTTCTTATTAAAGTGATATTCTCAATTTCCTTAATGATCAAACTCAATAAAATGTAATTTGAACGTCCTGGATTTTCCAGCCTATTATTATTTCGTTTTAATTTTCGTAACTACCAATTTTAAATATCTCTTCAGTGCAGCTAAAGATATTGAAATAATATCCACTAATTTAAATGTTTCAAATATAGTAATATATATTAAATCAATGACCTTACAGTTTTGCCAAATACGAAATAACTCTCTTCGCGAAATTGAAAATTCGTTTTCAGACAAGAAAGCTGATAAAAGCAGCTAAATGTTTCATGATTATTTCATAGACCTTCTAAGAGACCTCTATCATGAATTTCAGAGAGGTACTTTGGGGTAATTTTTAGTAATAGATCTTTTTAGTTTAAAAAATGCTTTAGTTTACAGCACTTCTAAAAAAATTATACAATAGGTCAAATTATTAAAAAAATATTTTGAGAATAGCTTACTGGTATAACGATCGTCTATATTCACTAATTACAAAAAAAATATGAAACAATATCAATACGGTGATACACAAATTTAGATTGAAAGAATCAATAGTTTTAACAAAATTTGACCTGTCGAGTTTGGTTCTACATTCATCGTTGTTTATACCTTGAAATCCACCTTCTAAAACGAAAAAACCTTTAATAATGTTCCATAAACTACTTAACTATACAAATATCACAATAGTTTCATTAATTTTGATTATGACTTTTTTTCCTGCTAGATTGGCCATTTGTTTCACTGTGCATCACGCCAAATGATTTCTAGGAAGTTTGAGATTAATATAGGACTGTTAACGAAATTACCAAATCCTATATGGCACAAATGGTCACCATTTATGTGGCTAATATTGCTACAAAAAGTTATTTATTTTTTTTTTTTTATACGGCCTACCTGTAGCCTATTTCCGAGAAGGGTTATGTATTCGTTAGCGTTGAAAAACTATCTCTAACCTCCCGTAGAATGCGTTAACAACGGCGGAATAACCTTCCGCCATCTTAATGTTGTTAATCATTGAATATTTCAAAACAGTGTCCTTATAAGGACAGCAATGGCGGAATATCCTTCCGCCATCATAAGATCGAAATAAATATTTAAAATATTTCGAAAGAGTATCCTCAAGGACAACAATGGCGGAAGTTATCCTTCGGATAACTTAAAAGCCATTAAGTATTTCAACATATTATCCTTAAGGACGAGAAACTAATAAAATCTTTAGATTCCGCCATCTTTAAACAGCAACTCAACTGGTTTTGTTCTTGTATGAAGAACAAAACCTCTAAGGATGAACATACGGGAGAGTTAAGAAGGCTTCACAATACTACGAAGGTTTTAGCTCATGAATATAGTTTAAGTAACAGCGGTCTAAAGTAGTTGCATTGATTAATGACGGACCTTAGAACAGGTCTTGGGGATTTCAGTTTTTCTAGCATATGTCAGCAGATTTTTGGTCAGAGTTTGTAGATGATCCTTGAATCCCGAAATATTCCCTCACACCAGTTTGGATTCCGCTCTAGGCACTCCACTGTCCAACAAGGCCTTAGAGTTGTAGACCATATATCCTCAGCACTTAAAAAGCAAACAGTATTGCTCCGGCGCATTTCTGGATATAGCGCAAGCTTTCGACCGGGTTTGGCATGCCGGTTTGCTTTTCAAACTCAAAACCCTTTTACCTCAATCGCTATTCCTAGTCCTTCAATCCTACCTCTCTAACCGTTCCTTTCGAGTTCGCTGCGGAATGGAATATTCTAACTGCTACCCAATAGAGGCAGGTGTTCCACAAGGTAGCGTTCTTGGTCCAGTTCTATATATCCTCTATGCTGCAGATATCCCTACTACCACTGATACTTTCCTAGGAACTTTTGCTGATGTCACTGTTATCCTTTCATTTCCGCCATCTTTAAACAGCAACCTTTTGGACGGAAACTAATTCTAATTGAGAAAGGAGAGAGGCCAAGGATGTCCTTCGGCCACGTTCCTTCCACAATTAGAAACTTAACATGGATTATGTTTTGCCCGTGGCCTATTTGGTCAAAAGTGACACGTTTTTGGGGATCGCGAGGCATTGCACTGTTTTTTGGCTTTTTTGACACGATCTAGTTGTGTTGGTGTTGCTTAGACCAAACATTTGACAGTTTCCTTATCAGAAATCAAATGGAGAATATATATTTTTTATATATAGCATTCTTCACTTGGAGCTACTGTTTGGGAACTATTAAAAAAGTCACGTTTGAAAACCCTATTTTTAGGTGTAGATTTTATTTTTAAACTTTCAAGCACTGTTGGTGTTTCGATCAAAAATTTTCTGACAGTGTACGTATGAGAATATTTTTTTTGTATAACAAAAATTAACAAAAGTCGCTTTTGCGACAACATGTTCCATTATAATATTTATTTAACCGACAGGCTCGAGGGGGTATCTCACTTTTTTGTTTTTTCTACCAAAGCGCTCAGATGGTTGTGATCAACAAAAGACCTACCACGACCTCCCTTGTCTTCGAGATCTGAATCTCCAAGACAAAATTTTTGGAACCATCACTGCAATGCTCAATGTTTAGGCCACACATTGACCAAGTTTAAAAAGTAAATATGACGAATATCTTGTTTTGACATGCTGAATTTCAGAGGTCCTTACTAATAGAAAATTAAACACAAACTAAACTAATCTTTAAGAAAAAACAACATTAATAACCATTGTATATAATCTATAAACAAGACTGCTGGATTATCTTTGTTCACTTGCCTAAACAAAATGAATATTCAAAACCTACAATATTTTTGCATCAAACCAATACGTATATATAATTTTATTTCATTTTTAAACATTTACTTCTTCTAGGAAACTAACTTTGTCAATCAGGTTGTGCAAGAGGTTCCGATCGAAGAAAGATAATTCGTCCTGTCCATACGCTTTATCTATACGAGCTACTGATGATATTTAAGTCAATACCTGAGCACTGTCGATGACGTAGACGAAACCATGGTATTTACATGGTGTCATAGATATCAGGGTGCTACAAATACGGTGCACGTGGCGCTGACAGCTGGCTGATCTACCGGCACTGCATGTGGCGGCTGGAGCTGGAACCTGTCAGTGTAGATATGAGGTCTGCTGGAGAAGAGTAGCACCCAGGGCTGGAGGGTCTATCACAGGTCGCCTTTGGCTAAATGTTATGTTGTTACATCAAGCGGCAAATGACGTTCTATGATACCCCTCGGCGTTGAATAGTAACTTAATTATAACAGTATCAAAGTATATTTTATTACTGATTATAGCTCAAAATATATATTATATTACAATTATAGTAAACATGATTTATTTTATATTTATTTGTGACCTCTTAATGTAGTCCCAAATATGCATTCTGCAAAATGTATGAGTTACATGACATTGATATTTATAGAGTTATTAAAAGAAAATAACATTCAAATGTAATAATTAAAGTATAATAAAAGGACTTGAGGTACAAGTCGTATAGAGAGGTCAGTGCAATAAGGATTGATATATTATTTGCCACTACATTGCAATTCTTTTAATTAGAAAACTATTACCAAAACATTTATCATCAGTTCTAAAACATGAGCAGTTCTATCAGATACGCTGCAAAAAATATCATTTAAAATTTCTTTGATCATTGGTGGTCTTGGGATTTATCCTCTTTTCTACACTCGTCTTTCGATCCACTCCTATCACAGTCTTGGCCCTGGACTCCTACGGCAAACATTTAGGTTGAAAAATATGTTTTGTATCTCAAGAACATATTTATAAACCCTTGAGTTTTTCCAAAAAACTATAACAATTAGCATACCTCCCTATTTAAAGATGTGCATATTATAGATATAGCGATCAAAAAGGTAGATATACTTATTAGAATCAAGATGCACGCGCCCGCCCCTGTAGGTCTATGAGGCGCTCCTATCGGAAGGTTAAATATAAGGCAATAAATCGATCATGTTGATACTTACCAAGCAGCCAAAAGGAAAATAATCAAGATCTATATCAGAGTGAATGTAAAAATAGGTGTAAATGTCAGGTAGATAGGCGGTTTAAACCTTTCATTTTCCCTATGATTGTTTGGTTTCTCCGATTCTGGAAAAAAAGAATTAAAATGGAGCTACAGGAAATATTTATCTGGTTAACAGTTCTCTATGAATGCGAAACCTGGCCACTTACGTATAGAGAAGAACAAAACCTCTAAGGATGAACATACGGGAGAATTAAGAAGGCTTCACAATACTGCGAAGGTTTTAGCTCATGAATATTGTTTAAGTAACAGCGGTCTAAAGTAGTTGCATTGATTAATGACGGACCTTAGAACAGGTCTTGGGGATTTCGGTTTTTCTACCATATATGAGCAGGTTTTTGGTCAGAGTTTGGAGATAATAATTATTACTATCCCGTAAATCATTTTTTCATTATAAATGTTGCATGAATACTTGCAGTATTATTCATATTATATATTGCCCTTTAATGAAGCCAAATTGTATTGTTTATTTAATAAAACAGTTTTTCAATCTAATGAAGTTGTTTTGCAACATTTTATGAGTTCTTGACTATTTTTTTCCTTGTAGATTAGATTAAATCAACTCTGTGATATTCAATACTCTTTTTCCTGTATACAAAGGCTATTTCCCATAAACCTTTCACGATAGTATCCAGAAAAAAAAAAGTGGGATACATTAAACGAGGAAACAACACGAATTATTTATTCTCTAAATACTCACTAATATAAAAAAAATAAAGATAATTTCAGTATTTTATTCAAAATAAGAACGATAAAAACATCATATCTGAACTAAATAATAACATGAATCAGGAAAAATTACCATTTTCTTGGTAAAAGTAAAGATTTTTATTTTCTATTACTTACGTTATTTTTACTGTACGTTACCATTGGCTTGAAAAGATGATAGTCTTATGGTGGAAGGCCCGGATGAGTGAGAAACTGGATTTGTTACTCGATCGATATAGAGACCTATGAAATGATTCTAAACTGCATCTTTTAGGTTAACATCTGAGCCTTTTAATTAGGCATGTGTCGTTTCCAAAAGTCGATTCTCGGTTATTTTGATTCTCAAAAAAATTAATCGGTGTCCAGAATCATGAATCCAAATTCGATTCCTAGGAACCGTTCGATGCCACTGAATTTGGCAATAGTTTTGTTATATCTAATAATGTTATTATTTTACATCAATTCTAATAATAACCAAGACTCCTATGTGCAGAATTAAAAACAAATTTCATGCAACTGTAAGCTGAACTTCAGTTTGTTGTAGATATTTGATCGTTTCTGGAAAATGAAGAAATAATATTAAAATCACTAAACAACAAAATATAACCATTTCTTAATACATTTTTGTTATTCTTAACTCTTTAGTGCATGATTTTTCTTTTTCAGTCTAATAAATTTTTTCGAATATGTTTTGGTCAGGTTATTAACATAAAAATACTGAGAAAAATATTTTTTACCTTCAAACCATTTAAATTAATAAAATACATTATGCTGCACATAACAAAAAAGTGATTTATCTCGATAATAAAAAACAAGAATTTTATCCTCATTGATATTTTACAAACTACATATCTTGGGAAAAGCCACTAAAATTTTATTTGATAAAAAAAAAACAGAATGGATGTTATAAAGATAAATAAGAACACTTTACTGGAAGGAAGGAGGAGTCTCCACAACTGAGGACTTGAAGATGTAAGTGACAATTAGAGATATGCCTGGTCCAGTTAGGGCATGCAAAGTCCTCTCATGCCTAGAGGGATGATGTAACATCTCTAATACAAGATTTAGTTCCAGAAAACGCAAAGAGAGTTCCCTGCCATAACTATAAATATAATGTTGCAGAGATGCTGCACTATGTACTAGAGGGTTAAGGGACGATATGTCCCAAAATAATGATTATTTTTCTATTTTATTACGTGCAATACTCGCTTTCGAACCATAATGCTCCATTAAAATACATAAATGTAGTACTCCTACAAACTTTAGTAACATTTTCAGTTACTTAATCAATTAAGGAAACCTTGGAATGTTTATCTTCATAAATAATAAATTATAATTAATAACATTTCTCATATGCTTTGAATAATAAATGCTACGAGCAGTTAACTTATTTATTTCTTGAATTATTGTCGTGCTTCTTATCGATTTGTTTTTCTTTCTTTTTTTAGCTCATTTTATGATTATTCTTTTTAATTAGCAATTTATTTTGAAACTGAGGTATTGCTACCAAGTATCGAGAATCGATTTCATGATACGAGGATCGAAAAATTTTGGTACCGAGACATCACTGCTTTTAATATCTAAATACGAACTAGTCCAGTTGCCAGAGGCTCCAACCATAGCAAGCAGTTTTCTAAGCTCTCTTATTCAATCATGAAGCATAGTCGTAGGTTTTGCAAAATCAGAGAGCCTGTTGTAACGTTATGCAGTTGATAGTCCCCCATTATTTTGTAAAAAAAAATAATAAAATAAAAAATATATTATTTCATATATGTTGGTATATGAAATTTCGCGTGATGTTTTCAACTGTTACATTTATTGATGGTAAAAAAGAAAAATCTATATCCAGTGTTTAAAAAAAATATATTTCAGTTTTTTTTTTCACGAAAGGCCATAGAGACCACGCGAATATTGCGAAGATGGATTTTTAATTCTGTTCCTTCTCATCATCCCTATCTCCTTCATTCTTTCTGATTGCCTTTGTTTCCTCTCTTCTGTCCAGGCCATACCCTCCTTCGGCTCCTTCCTGTCCACAAGAACCGCTATTCCTTGTGGTTTTCTTCTATATTCTTCTCTATCAAGGCAGTCACGGTCCTCAATCCCCAGTTTGCTGGTCTCCTCTTTTTGCTGTTTTATGTATCCTTGTACATTCTTGTAATCCCAAATTTCTGAAAAATAGCCTTATTAAAGCTTTCCTCAGGCATTCTTACCATATCTCCATAGAACTTCAGTCTCTTAATTCTTATCTCCGTCTCTATGTTCGTTGTTTCTTTGTAGATCTCCTCATTTAATCTTAACCTGTATCCTTCCTGGGTTTTTCTAGGGCCGTAAATTCTTCTTAGGATCTTTCTTTCTACTTTCAGCATTCTTTCCAGGTTAGGGAGGTTCATGGTCTCTGTCCCATATAGTATAACTGGGCTTTACTACAGTATTGTAGTGCCTGATCTTTGCTTTTATGGACAGGCTCTTTTTATTGTAAATAGTACTGGTTACAAAGCTTAATCTCTCTAATTTAGCGATCTTATTCTTCAAGCTCCCCTTTCCAATCCTCTACTGCAGATGATCTACCCTAGGTATTTAAATTTCTGTGTTACTTTGAATGGCCCGTATTTAGTTTCCATTATTACATGAAGTTTGTATCTGCGGTCATCAGTTTGTTTCAAAATTATTTTATTATATAAACATTAATTAATTCAATATATTGAACAATTTTAAATTAAAACTACTATTACAATAAAGATTTAATCCCAACATAAAATTATATAAAAGGCAACACACTCACTTGATAATTATTTTTGTTGCTTTGTTTTTTTTACTCAATTGACTATGGTCTGTAAATCTATTAGTTCATAAACTAATTTTTTTTTTTTTTTTTTTTTTTTTTTTTTTTTTTTTTTTTTTTTTTTTTTTTTTTTTTTTTTTTTTTTTTTTTTTTTTTTTTTTTTTTTTTTTGTTTTTTTTTTTTTTTTTCCCAGTGTACAAATAATTTTTTTTTTTTTTTCTTTGATCAACAAGCTATTCCTCGCTCTGGTGCACATTCTCAGATGCTATCCAGTTAAATATCACCCCACCATCCCCAAATAACTGCTCATTGCTGTCTTGGGCCCAAAATATGTTCTTTCATTCGATCCTCAATTCCAAGTGGATGACTAACCATGTTGCTTTCTGTACTCACAGTTGGGCTTCCTATCTCGACAAGTCCGTTTTCATCTTCTTAATCAGCAACCTCTTCTGCTTAATTACTATTTATTTTTAGTCAACTATGTAATCTTTTAAAATATATTTTGATTTTTACATTAAATATATTTTATTATAAAATTTGTATAATTATGTATGAAAACACTTTCATAATTATAGAAAAGATGTTTACAGCATTTGAATCAGTTTATTAAAAACATAAAAATAGTTTTATTATGACACTCCCTCTTTAAATAATACTTGAAAAATGTAGTTATTAATTTCAAAATTAATTGTAATTTTTTTTGTTTTGACAAAATAAAATCTAGTTACACTTTTCACAATTTTTAAAATATATACTAATGAAGCAATAAAATATTAAATGTAAGAATTAAATATTTTTATTTAGGATCCTTTAGTTAGCAATTATTATTACAGAATATACTAAAAATATTCTTGAATCATTAAATGAGTCAATTAGTATAATCCTATTAAATCATAAGGAAAAAATCAGAATAATTTGTAAAGAGGGCCATTAGTTCATTCATTAGACTTAATAGGATTACGCTTAGTGATAAGTTTTCAATAGCTTTAAGCGTAATAAAGAATACAAAAGCTTCCAGTTATAGTCGTTTTTTAAATCTAAAAGAAAAGCAAGTGACTCGTGCAGAAAACAGGTGGGAGGGATCCCGAAGTGGAAAAAGGGGCCCGGAAGGAGAATTAGCATAAATTTACCGATAAAAGGCGGATAATCGAATCCTGCCAATAATCATAAAGCGAATCCGAAAAATGATAAAGCAGATGAACTGACGGGGCGGCGTGAATGCACAATTAGTTCGTCCTTGGCTCGTCAATCGACGGCGGGACCTTAACGAGGTCCTTGGTCAGGATTAACCGGTAATTTATTCCCTCCCTTCCTGGATTTATATTCATCCTCCCGGGATCCTTAATCAAGACTTTTTATTCTCTCTGACAGCTGCCAAGGGGCTCCGGGTCGCAAAGTCTTCCTCCGTTTTGATGATTTTTCATTCATGGTTTACTTTCACTGGAAACTGTTTTGAGGTAAAACTTTCATAAGTCTCATACTAAAAAAAAAAAATATTTTTACAGGCTATTGAGGGTAACACTCAATAAAACTACTCCTAAATACAAAAACACTGTATTATCAAATTATTGAATACAAAAAATTTCTAACCTAAGCCCGGTCATTGTGCCACAGATAGCCACTGGTCCTTCAGGTTGGGGGAACAGTACACTGACACTAACATACAGTACACTGCTACAGCTCACTACACACACCCTAACACTACAGACCAAGGTCACTCACAGTACATACCCTAGGATCACCTTTCCTAGGTACGCTTCAAGGAGACAGCTCCTCCACCTGACTCGGGGGCTGCTGGCTGATAACCAGCTCCTCTTAAATCATCTTATCAGGAGACCTCAACATCTAGTAGCCGGACTGTCTACAAATAAACAACATCGGACTGTCTACAAATAAACAACATCACGCAAACCCGAATTAACCAAGGCCTGGCCAAACAGCTCTAACCACACATTACAGGCAAACAAACATTCTTTTAAATTTAATTCCCCCAAAATTATTCACCATGAGCAAAATAATTTTAAGAGAAATATTAAAGAAACAATAACCATAGAAAAAAAATAAAAATTGCACAATAAACAAAAAATCGGACGTTGTAAATCTCAACACCTGTTATTCTAATTTAATACATTCAGACCAATAATATACATTTACATTAATAAACATCATACAAATCATTTATCCATTTGTAAGTATGTTACACCTAAAAGGTTAAAAATAGGCTTTCCTTATTGGGATAATATCCAAACTGATTTCTTAATAAATTTGAATATGAGTTTATAGATTAACTGAGAAAATTTCTGTGTGATGGTCTATTGTTATTGTTACTTTATGTACATATTTTATATTTATTTGTCTTTAGTTGTATATCTGTCTTTTAAATATTTTGAACTGTAGTTTTGTAATAATAAGAAATGGCAAAAATTATACATTTTACTATTATATCCATTTCTCTCCTCGGAAGTCAGGTCATACCCTTTGATGAATTAGAAAAGGTTCTGACACCGTCTCTGGTTAAACCGATCGGAGAAGACTAAAGATGAAAGGTACGTTGGACGGGACTTGTGGCCCCTCAGCCTCTGGGGAGTTGAGGCCTTGATTTCCCAGTAGTCTTCCCGCAAATACCACCCGCCCGTCTTAAACTTTACCTACTGTCATTTGTCTGTCAGCTGCTTCTGTATCATTTAGGAACTAACTTCTTTTTTTGTGCAGTTACTTTTCAATATATTTTAACAGTGGTTCTTATTGAGTTCCGTTCTATAACCTTATATATCTTTCTATACTTATGTAATATTTATGTATATTTACTTATGTGAAGCGGTTGGCAGAGAAAAAAAAAAAACGATGTTGGCCATATTTACAAACTGAACAAAAAAAACAAGAAACAAAACAAAAAAAGAATCAGCCATTTCAAGTTTGAGTTATGTAGAAGACAGTTTATTTCTTTGCAGCAGAGTTTGAAATCGAAAATTAAAAAATAATAATAATAAAAATCAAAACCGATCAAGATTTTTATCTGGAATTTTTAAAATCATTTTATGATTTTTATTAAGATCGAATTTTATTTTTGATCATAAGTGATCA
Source organism: Euschistus heros (assembly GCA_003667255.2). Taxonomy (NCBI): domain Eukaryota; kingdom Metazoa; phylum Arthropoda; class Insecta; order Hemiptera; family Pentatomidae; genus Euschistus; species Euschistus heros. Next base: position 455,874 of record RCWM02000297.1, read on the forward strand.
AAAATCAACTTCTGATCATGATTTTTGAACAAAATGTTTACAATTAACAATAATAATAATTTTTGAGTAAATCCTTTCTAAATCAGAAAGTTAATTTTTTGAATTATCTACAAGATGTATTTTGTATACAAGCATATTAATTAATTTGTGTATAAAAGGTGATTTTTTTTTTCTGATCAACATTTTTTTTTATCACAATTTAATCATTATTATTTATTCAATACCGCATCACTCAGTGAACGATCATGATTTTTAATCAAATTAATAAACATCAAAGATTAATTGAAATTTTTATTTATACATTAGGAATGATTTTTAAAATAAAAATCAAATATAATAATTATTATGACCTGTGGTGTAGTGGTTAGCATAGCAACCTACTAAACCCAAGATCGCGGGTTCACAGCCCGGTAGATGACCTTAGGATTTCTTAAAGGGAGTAAAAAATCCTTAGTTATGCCGTCCTTCAGAAGGGAAGTAAACTGGGTGTCCCGAGCCTGTGCGATGTCAGGTACTCGTTAAAGATCCCTATCCTAATTATACTTGGATAGACTCCCACCGTAGCATCGTCCGATTAGCCATAGCAGCATAAAGTGACGTTAAACGATATAAACAAACAATAACTATTATGTGTTTTTATGGAAAAATATTTATTGATTTCAAACCCTGCTTTGCTGCATTCAAAAATGTTTGTAATGATTGTATGTTGTATGTTTCTTAGTACTACGAGTAGTTTTAAATATGATTTTGTATAGCTTGTTGGTTTTTAATGTAGCTTTTTGAGTTCTTAAAGAAACTTTGAAAATAAATAAATGTTTTTGATAAAAAATAACATGCCCATTTTTAAATAAACATTTATTGAAACTATCATTTTTTTATGACATTGATGGTCAAAAGTGATACGTTATAGTGGCAAGCGAGGGCGTTGCGCCTTGTTTGACACGCGTCACTTCTGTTGTTGCTAGAATTGAAAATTTAATGATAACTGTAATTTTTAAAGTACCCTTAAAATGCACCAAGTGCAGAAAAAGGAGTGGGTTCATGTTTTTGCTATTGTGTCATAAATCAATAAAAATAAAAGGGATTCGAAAAAATAAAATAAGATAAAACCAACGGTCACCAGGATAAAGATATTTAATTCGAAAATTTATCTCCTACAGACAAATGAATCACATTAAACGAAAAAAAATGAAATAAAATAGAAAACATTTGATCATCGATGGTCAAGACGGCAATCCCTAAAACATGTTCCATGTTATAATATCTTTTGCCGACAGGTTCAAGGCAATACAAAACATATATTAACACAAATTATCAAATATTCCTTAAATAACTTTTATTATTAGCATAAAAACTCCAACAGATACTATAAACAAATAAAATACATATATTATATAATATATAAAATATAAGCGAATGTTAAAAATAATAAGAATAAGGAACATATAAGTTCTATATAATTACTTAGCTAATACAAAATACATTTCCCCGAACAAAATATATTGGGGATCCTGAAGACAGGAAAAAGAAATGTACCAACTAATTAGAAAGTGTTTGATAGAACATGACATGTTCATTTTTTAATAAACATTTATTGCAACTATTATTTTACTTATATATATATATATATATATTTTATTTTATATGAAACCTTGAACCTTGAAACTAAAATATATACTAATTAACATATCTACCTGTTGTAATACAGAACTGCATGCTTACAGGGTGAGTACCTCTTAGTGTAAAAAAAAAAAAAAAAAAAAAAAAAAATAAATAAATAAAAAAAAAAAGAAAAAAAAAAAATGGGTGAAGCTAGATCCAAAATGTAGAAAAATGCCGCAGACCTCACGTTTAGCAATCCGTTGCAGATATACGATAAATCGAAGACTTTTTTGAGGAAACCACGTTTGTTTTTTTTACCATAAAAGTTGTAATATCTGTTTTATTATTAGGTTCTAAATGCACATTACCATTAAGGGATTATCATGTTTTATTTAGACAAGAAACTAATTTGTATGCCAAAAGAGAATACTTTGTTTTTCGGTTTTAAAAGTGAATTTATCAATGAAATAGAAACAAAATCATTACTTTCTACATACCATTCGAAAACTAATTAAATTTGAAAGTATGAGTAAGATTTGAAGTTTTGTGGATAGTTTTTTTGAAAAAAGGTGAGCATTGAAGTATTATAAGGCATTGTAACTTCCATAAATAAGGTAAAGATCAAGCTGTTCTTTAGGCCACAAGTGTGTAAAATTCAATATGTTCTTATAAGAAATTTAATGCTCAATCCGAAAATTTGAAAAATATTTAAGCAAAATGGAGATATTACAGCTTTTATTGCAAAAAACTTGGTTTCCTTAAAAAAGTCTTTGATTTATCTTATATCTGCAACGGATTGGAATAGAAAGTTGAAGTCTGCGGCATTTTTCTACATTTTTGATCTAGTTTCACCCATTTTTTTTTTTTACTCTAAGAGGTACTCACCCTGTATATTACAGGTATGGCGATTTAAAAGGCTGATATTCTAGAATAATTTTTATTATTAGCATAAAAACTACAACAGGTAACAATAAATAAAATACTATAAGCGAATCTTAGAAATAATAATAATAATAAGGAACATATAAGATCTATATAATTACATAGCTATTACAAAATACATTTCGCCGAAGAAAAGATAATTGGGACCCCCCGAAGATAGCCCAAGAAGAAATGCACCAACTAATTAGAAAGAGGTCCTCCTTGAAGGGATATTGCAGTTGTTGGGGAAGTCCATTCCATAGGGGACTCCGCAAGGTGTGCCCAATTTCTTCGGCGGCTAATAAGAAGATCCGACCTAAGAAAGAGAAAAGGGTACGCCGGGGATCGGACTTTACACTCAGTTTACACTCTTCTTGTGGCTCTACTTCTTTTGTTGAACTTACATCATGTCCACTGTTTATAGCTTTGCCTTCTTCACGCTATTCCCCCCCTCCTTTTGGAATAACCACTTCCTAATGTAATTTTTCTTTTATTTCTTTTACTCTTTTCTTTTTCTTCTGTTTCCGTTTACACTTATGAAACCTTCCGGTAAGACACAGCTATTGTTTTACTATATTATTAAATTATGAAAATCCCTAATTTTAAATAAAAAACATAAATTAAAGCTGCTTGTCGGCTAAAGAAATAATACCATGGGACATGTTTTAGGTTTTGCCCTCTTGACCGTTGATGCTCATATTTTTTTTTTACTTACCTGCGATTTATTTTTCTGTAGGAGATATATTTTCTGATTAAATAGCTCAGCAAAGCTCCCAATTAATTACAAATACATGACTGCTATTAGACCTATTTGGACGTACGGAGTCGAGCTTTAAGGCTCCGCTAAACCACCCAATCCATTTCGTATCCAATCCTTGCAATCCAAAATTCTTCAAAAAATCTTCAATGGTCCTTACTTTTTCACTAATAAACTTATCCATAAAGATTTTAATGTACCGTAGGTTGGTGATTTAGCCCAAACCTATCCTTTCATAGTAACCTCCAAAACCACTAGGTTCCACCAGTTTCTCAACTTGCTTCCCACTCCAATACCCGAAAATCCTCCTTGAGACCTTCTAGTGTAGAATTTTTTATTGAAATGCTACTGATAAGTAGATCTTTTCAAGTTTTGACATGTTATTGGGATCGTTATCAACACATTTACTTGATGTATACAGGGTGAGTATCTCTTAGTGTAAAAAAAAAAAAAATTGGGTTAAACTAGATCAAAAATGTAGCTAAATGCCGCAAATCTCACCTTTCTATTCCAATCCGTTGCAGATATACGACAAATCAAAGACTTTTTTGAGGAAATCACGTTTTTTTTTTTCCCATAAAAATGTAATATCTCCATTTTGTCTAAATATTTTTCAAATTTTGGCCACATTTTCAGATTTAGCATTAAATTTCCTATAAGAACAGAGTACACGTAACCTTGAATTTTACAAACTTGGTATCTAAAGAACAGCTTGATCTTCACCTTATTTGGGGAAGTCACAATGTCTTATTTACTTCAACGCTCACCGTTTTTCGTAAAAACTATCCACAAAACGTCAAATCTCACAAAAACTTGCAAATATAATCAGATTTCGAATGATATGTTATACGTAATGATTTTGTTTCAATTTCATGGAGATATTTACTTTTGAAACCGAAAAAACATGGTGTTCTCATTTTGTATACAAATCAGTTACTTGGGTAAATAAAACATTATGACAATCCCTTAATGAAAATGTGCATTTTAAACATAATAAACTGTTCATTGGAATAAAAAGCAAAGAAAAAAATTATTGTTTAATAGAAAATAAAGGAAAACTGTCAATAACGCGACACCAGATCAGAGAATCTTATGTTATTACATTTATTTATTATTTAGTTAGTCCGGCTGAAGAACGGAAACCCTTTTCGAAGAATCTTCCAATAATAAAAGAAAAAAAAGGGAGTAAAGGATCTGAACACTTTAACTGTTGAATTACGTTTTGCTGTAGAGATGTCAGGACAATCTTTGGTTGATGAACGAAATTGATAAGTCCTCTTCAAGCTCTAGCTTTATGCATGGATTTATATATTTCTGATAGAAAATACGGAAAGGAATGCTTTCTTAGCCTGAAATCATTTGACCAAATAGGCCACGGGTAAACGTTTTTCATTTTTAAAAAATTACAGATTTTTTTTTTATTCCTTATCGATATTTACAATATGTACTATAAGTAAATTTATGGTAAAAAATTTCCTAGTGCATAACTTATTAAGAATTATCCATCAACATCACTTTAATAAAGGTTCTATATTACAAAGACCCTATCCTACCTATTTTTCGACACTTTAGAGAGTTATAGGCAATCAAGTGAAAAGCAGAGTGTGTATTCGAGTGGGCATGGAGTTAAGTATGAAAGGACAGATATCTAATTTTTGGCAAATCAGCAACGTATGGAGCATAAAGATCTTTATAATTAAATTTAATTGTGACAAAAAAAGGAGCATGGAGAATTTTTCGAAGCATTTTAAGATTAAGTGGAGCCCCAAATCTCAACTCCGCGTGTTTAAATCGGTCTAATTATTGTTATATAATAATTACAATATAAATAAATATTTTATAATGAACTGAACGCATTGAACGTTTGTTTAGTAAGTGTTAGCAGTAAAAAACGACGAGTATAATATATTTGTTATGTAGTATTAAGTATAGAACAAAAAAAAGTTGTGTAAACAGGGGTGCCGATCTTAATGAAATTTGATAATTATGTTATTTTGTACTTATTAGCGTATATTTGGGGTTTTAAACTAAGCGGTTTTACTACTTAGGGGGGGGAGGTGGGGGGGGGGTATTTCTAAATTGCAGAAGGCTGGTCCGATATCTAATGAAATTTCTAAACTTGGATTGAGAACTATTTGACTAATTAGGGGGGAGCGGGTGGGGGGGGAGGGGGATATTTCTAAATGGAAGAACGGTCCGATCTTAATGAAATTTGATAATTAGTTTCGTTTTTCTTTTGTACTTATTAGCGTATATTTGGGGTTTTAACTGTTTTTACTAATTAGGGGGGGGGGGGAGGGTGGGGGGGGGGGGATATTTCTAAATTGAGAACGGCTGGTCCCGATCTTAATGAAATTTGATAATTATGTTTCTTTTGTACTTATTAGCGTATATTTGGGGTTTTAACTGTTTTACTAATTAGATGGGGGGGGGAGGGTGGGGGGGGGGATATTTCTAAATTGAGAACGGCTGGTCCGATCTTAATGAAATTTGATAATTATGTTTCTTTTGTACTTATTAGCGTATATTTGGGGTTTTAACTGTTTTACTAATTAGGGGGGGAAGGGGGTGGGGGGGGGGATATTTCTAAATTGAGAACGGCTGGGTCCGATCTTAATGAAATTTGATAATTATGTTTCTTTGTACTTATTAGCGTATATTTGGGGTTTTAACTATTTTACTATTAGGGGGGGGGGGGAGTGGGGGGGGATATTTCTAAATTGAGAACGGCTGGTCCGATCTTAATGAAATTTGATAATTATGTTTCTTTTGTACTTATTAGCGTATATTTGGGGTTTTAACTGTTTTTACTAATTAGGGGGGGGAGGTGTGGGGGGGGGATATTTCTAAATTGAGAACGGCTGGTCCGATCTTAATGAAATTTGATAATTATGTTTCTTTTTGTACTTATTAGCGTATATTTAGGGTTTTGTAAAACTGTTTTACACTAATTAGGGGGGAGGTGAGGGGGGGGGGGGATATTTCTAAATTGAGAACGGCTGGTCCGATCTTAATGAAATTTGATAATTATGTTTCTTTTGTACTTATTAGCGTATATTTGGGGTTTTAACTGTTTTACTAATTAGGGGGGGGAAGGTGGGGGGGGGGGGGATATTTCTAAATTGAGAACGGCTGGTCCGATCTTAATGAAATTTGATAATTATGTTTTTCTTTTGTACTTATTAGCGTATATTTTGGGGTTTTAACTGTTTTACTAATTAGGGGGGGGGGGTGGGGGGGGGGATATTTCTAAATTGAGAACGGCTGGTCCGATCTTAATGAAATTTGATAATTATGTTTCTTTTGTACTTATTAGCGTATATTTGGGGTTTTAACTGTTTTACTAATTAGGGGGGGGAGGGGGGGGGGGGGATATTTCTAAATTGAGAACGGCTGGTCCGATCTTAATGAAATTTGATAATTATTTTCTTTTGTACTTATTAGCGTATATTTGGGGTTTTAACTGTTTTTGACTAATTAGGGGGGGGGGGGGGGGGGGGGGGGGGGGATATTTCTAAATTGAGAACGGCTGGTCCGATCTTAATGAAATTTGATAATTATGTTTCTTTTGTACTTATTAGCGTATATTTGGGGTTTTAACTGTTTTACTAATTAGGGGGGGGGGGGGGGGTAGGGGTGGGGGGGGATATTTCTAAATTGAGAACGGCTGGTCCGATCTTAATGAAATTTGATAATTATGTTTCTTTTGTACTTATTCGTATATTTGGGGGTTTAAACTAAAAAAAACACCTGTGGCGGGGGGGGCGAGGTATTTCTTATTGAGCGTATAATGAAATTTGATAATTATGTTTCTTTTGTACTTCTTATTAGCGTATATTTTAAGGGTTTTAACTGTTTTACTAATTAGGGTGGGGGGGGGGGGGTGGGGGGGGGGGGATATTTCTAAATTGAGAACGGCTGGTCCGATCTTAATGAAAATTTGATAATTATGTTTTCTTTTGTACTTATTAGCGTATATTTGGGGTTTTTTAACTGTTTTAACTAATTAGGGGGGGGAGGTGGGGGGGGGGATATTTCTAAATTGAGAACGGCTGGTCCGATCTTAATGAAATTTGATAATTATGTTTTTCTTTTGTACTTATTAGCGTATATTTGGGGTTTTAACTGTTTTACTATATTTGGGGGGGGGGGGTGGAGGGGGGGGGGATATTTCTAAATTGAGAACGGCTGGTCCGATCTTAATGAAATTTGATAATTATGTTTCTTTCGTACTTATTAGCGTATATTTGGGGGTTTTAAACTGTTTTACTAATTAGGGGGGGAGGTGGCGGGGGGGGGGGGGATATTTCTAAATTGAGAACGGCTGGTCCGATCTTAATGAAATTTGATAATTATGTGTTTTATTTTGTACTTATTAGCGTATATTTGGGGTTTTAAACTGTTTTACTAAATTGAGACACACGGCTGGTCCGATACTTTAATGAAATTTGATAATTGTTTATTTTGTAACTTATTAGCGATTATTTGGGGTTTTAACTATGTGACTTATTAGGGGGGGGTGGGGGGGGGGGGGGGATATTTCTAAATTGAGAACGGCTGGTCCGATCTTAATGAAATTTGATAATTTATGTTTCATTTTTCGTACTTATTAGCGTATATTTGGGGTTTTAACTGTTTTACTAATTAGGGGGGGGGGGGAGGTGGGGGGGGGGGGGGGGATATTTCTAAATTGAGAACGGCTGGTCCGATCTTAATGAAATTTGATAATTATGTTTTCTTTTGTACTTATTAGCGTATATTTGGGGTTTTAACTGTTTTACAAAAAACTAATTAGAGGGGGGGGGGAGGTAGGGGGGGGATATTTCTAAATTGAGAACGGCTGGTCCGATCTTAATGAAATTTGATAATTATGTTTCTTTTGTACTTATTAGCGTATATTTGGGGTTTTTTAAAATACCTTCACTTTAAGTAAAGGAAATTAAATTTATAGCTCTTTGCTGTACCAAATAGGTTTTTTAAACTTCATTATTATATGTTTATTTTTAGAACTAACTTAAAATTAAAAAAAAAAAATGTATTGAAGTTTAACTCAATAAACTGTCAATAAACTCAATAAATGAAATAATAATGATCGTTATATGAACATCATAAAAGTTAAGAATGAGTTTTAATAACATATTAAAAAAGAAGTTTAATCCATACTTTTCACGATATAATAAATAATAAAGTAAAGATGGTAAAAGAAATTACGAAATCACATTACATTTTAAATATGTATACATGTTTTTATTACTAAAAATGTTAAACGCTAATAAGTACAAAAGAAACATAATTATCAAATTTCATTAAGATCGGACCAGCCGTTCTCAATTTAGAAATTTAGCCCCCCCCCCACCTCCCCCACCCTCCCCTAATTAGTAAAACAGTTTAAAACCCCCCAAAATATACGCTAATAAGTACAAAAGAAACATAATTATCAAATTTCATTAAGATCGGACCAGCCGTTCTCAATAGAAATATACCCCCCCCACCCCCACTAATTCGTACACACAGTTTAAAACCTCAATATACGCTAATAGTACGAAAGTTAACAGATTATCAATGAAGTCAAAAGATTTAAAACCCTAATAATATATCCGAAAGAACATACTGATCAATTTCATAAGATCCCCCCCCCAAGTTTAGAAGAATATCCCCCCCCTACACCACCTCCCCCCACTAATTAGTAAAACAGTTTTTAAAACCCCAAATATACGCTAATAAGTACAAAAAGAAACATAATTATCAAATTTCATTAAGATCGGACCAGCCGTTCTCAATTTAGAAATCCCCCATCCCCCCCCCCCCCCCCCCTAAATATACGCTAATACCAAGTCCGAAAGAAACATAATTCATCCATTAAGATTCGGACCCCCTCATCCCCCCCCCTCCTACTCCCCCCCTAATTAGTAAAACAGTTAAAACCCCAAATATACGCTAATAAGTACAAAAGAAACATAATTATCAAATTTCATTAAGATCGGACCAGCCGTTCTCAATTTAGAAATATCCCCCCCCCTACCACCCCCCCCTAATTATTAAAACCCCCAGCCTCCCCAAAGAAACATAATCAAATCTTCTTAAGATCGGACCAGCCGTTCTCAATTAGAAATCCCATTCCCCCCCCCCTCTACACCCCCCACTAATTAACAGTAAAACAGTTAAAACCCCAAATATACGCTAATAAGTACAAAAGAAACATAATTATCAAATTTCATTAAGATCGGACCAGCCGTTCTCAATTTAGAAACAAAATGCCAATTTCATAAGATCGAACCAGCCGTTCTCCCCCCCCCCCCACCCAGCCCGTCCCCCCCTAATTAGTATAAAGTCAGTTAAAACCCCAATTATACGCTAATAAGTACATAAAGAAACATAATTATCAAATTTCATTAAGATCGGACCAGCCGTTCTCAATTTAGAAATATCCCCCCCCCCCCCACCTACTAATTAGTAAAACAATCGGTTCAAAACATCATTTGTAACAAAAAAAATTCAATTTGAACTATTAAAGATATTTTCAATTTCATGTTTTCAAATTAACATGATAAAATAAAATGTAATATTTTTTGGGTATCTTCTCACTCTAATAGCCTCATGAAGCCGCTTCGGTAATAATTTCACTTGATATTTGGTTATATTTGGAGTTGGAAAACAGTGACTCTTTTCTTGCGATACTGAGATTATTTTACTAATCCCTCTCAGAAACTAAATTCTTACTCAACAATTAGCAATATCTGCCGGATCCTTTAGTTTACATAAGACATTTAATGTATGTTTATAGCAGTTTATGTTTAGAGGAAAAGGCAAAAAATGCAATGAATAGAGATGTAGTGTATGTAAATATATGTCACTGAGCGTATTAAAACATTAAAAAATATAATATTTCCTAAAAACAGACAGTATCGTTCGTCTTTTTTTTCTTTTTTTTTTTCAATCAGCCTTGTTTTTATATCTTAGTAAAAATACAAAGTTAGAGGATATTGGAGAAAACTATTTTTTCAGGAGTAAAACAAGCACACCTTAGCTTCTCGGGTTGTCCCAGCCCCTGTAGCCTGACAGTAGCCGAACCACACTAATCTCCTGAGTTTTAATTAGCAGGAGCAAACAGGAAGACCCCTAGCAAATATAATCATGTTACCAAACAAAGGTAAGATTATTACAGGGACGACTCAGCCCATATCCTAGGGCAAACAACAATCTCTTTCGTCTCTCTGGTGGCAAACACTCGCTCCCGGGTAAGATGGAGATATTTTATCCTACGTCTTTAAAGACACGTCTCTTCTTAGGAAAAGAAAAGAATCGATCTTTAAAAGGTTTTCACTACTTATAGCTCTATATAAAAGCAAGAAAAAAAAATACCCAATGTGTTAAAAACGTATAGAGGGAAGTCCATTATTAGTCAACAACTTGGATTGAAATTTTTATATTTTTCAAATGTGTAGTTTTTTTTTGGAAGGTGCATTAGGCATTTTTATTTCCCTATGGGTCCTGTTTTACCATATCCATAATGTTTTCTGTAGTATTTGGTGGTTGCCTATATATAGAGGGGAACATGTATCTCGTTTAATGTAAAGGAAACATGTAACTTATCAAATTCACTCGGCTTTAGTTTTGGATAATGTTTACAATAACTTCAATTTAAACACTAGCTGAAAGTACCCGTGTTCCACTACGGTTTAATATTAGTAGGATTAAGGACAACTTACCTTAGTAAAGGTTAAGGTTTATTGTTGATAATTATTATCACTTAAAGAAACCTAGAGAATTTCATTCTTAGGATAATTTCAACAAGTAAATTTGATAATTTGCAAAAATTATTTTTTTTATAATTATAACAGTCCTTCGATAAGACTTCAAGCCAAACACTGTTTTACAGATCTGCCAGGATCTGACGAATTTTTTTGATCCTGGGCCCACTCTCTCCTTCCACAATTAGTATAAGTTTTCGTCCTTAAGGATGCTGTTTTAAAATGGCGGAATTTTATTAGTTTTTCGTCCTTAAGGATGCTATATATATGTTAGACCTAAGTGATGATTGTTATTGTTAGTTTATATTAGAATAATAATCCATTTGTATTTATTAATTTGTAAATAAATTAGTGTTTAATGTTTAAGTGTAGTTTGATTAGCTTTACCCCCAGTGGCCCGTAACTGTATAATTATTATATTTTTTGATATACGAAATAAAATAATCATACATCGTAAGAACAATACTATTGTAATATTATAGATCGCATAATTACCGTACGATTTGCCAATCAACCAGATTAGCGACATCAACCAGTACGCATGAATCGACTTTACACCATCGATTCTGGGTCTATCGGCACTTTTATAAAGTTATATACCTACATTAGAATAATAATGTACTGTTCATTTATTTTTAAAAAAAATGATATATTACAATAGAAAAATAAAAATTCGTAAGCTTCAAAATTTGCCTGACCAAATGGTAGGCAACTTTTGCTTAAATTGACAAAAACATGAATTACGTTAAACGTATCAACTTAATTTTCTTACACAAAATAGAGGGTGGTAAATATGCTTGAGATGTTTTTGGTTTCATCATCCTATCTGGTTTCAAACTCAAGTTAATCAAAATGATTTTCGGATTTTCCAATTTTTTTTTTAGATTTTTGTTCATCGAATTTTACATTTATATACATCAAAAGAAAGCTGAGACTCTCCTCTTTCCAGCGATACCAACCAGTGAATTGCGTAACAAAGTAATGACGATTTAAAGGTATGTAACCAATAATCGGTTAAAAAATTTCATTTTTCTGGAAGAGGGTAAAAAAATGATATTTTTTGATTTTGTTGAATAAGTGTTTTTTAAATGTTTTTGAGGGTGCTGAATTAGAATATGACATCAATTTTTGTTTTAAAAAATCTATAGAGGTAGTTTGCTTGTAAAACTAATCATTTTTTTAGAATTTAATTAACCAAAACCAAAATCTATGGAGCAACTGTATTTTTCCATAAATCCGCAATTAAGACTAAAAATCTTGGTGCAAGAATCATGTTGATATCATTTTTTAAAACTCGATATAAAAAATCAATTATTTTAATGCTATTTTATTTTATTTTTCTCGGCTTCTAGGGCCCATTGGTCGGAACGGCAAAAAAGGTGTCTAATATTTTTTGGACAGGAACCTCCAAAAACATTGCCAACAAGATCCGTGAGAGACTCAGTGTGTCCTCCCCTTGTAAGTAGGAAATAAACTGAATTCAATTCAGATGGAAGTACCAGTGTGTACTGGTCTCCCTCATATACTTACGTACTATAAATTCAATGGACAGTATAGTGTCAAGAGCTACGTTATAAAAAATAATTTCAATGATATATAAGAAATATTATTTTATATCTCCTGCATATAATTTATTATCCAAACAGTTTTACAACTGGGCAACATTTCCTGGCTCATATGATACTATTACGACAACTAAAACATTAAAACTATATTTTGTTCAAATATACAATAATGTTTTTTATTTTTTATTACCTACACAATTAGTCCTAAAATAAAAAAAAATACTAAAAATGTTTCGTCATTAGATAAGCATACCATTTCTGAGAAACATATATCAGGATGAAAAGGTTATTATCGATGTTTGTTATGTGCTTAGGAACTTATTACAGATTAGAATTTTGTTATTGAAACATAAAACATTGATATTTTTAAAGTAGGTATGTTACGCTGCAATATCATTAATACAAATTATTTAAAAATATGTAAAATTATTAATATAAAAATAGAAATAGTTGAGGTATTGATTCAAAATTACTTAAAAAGTAATGTTACTTATTTTTTTTTTTTTTAAATATTATTTACTTCAAACCTTAAACCCTTTAAACTTGAGATATTATTTTACTTTTCAGCGATCGGAAATATTTAATGTCGGAATATACATCAAATCTGGCTATATCTAATGTTTTTTACACGGACAGTATAAAGACTAATAAGTAAGGGATAAAGACAATATACAGAGCGCTACGGCCCAGCTCGGCCAATCAGATTCGTTTATTCTTAATTAAATTACCTGACGTGTTCAAGCCTCCTACAGTTAAGATTTATTTTGATCAGTTTAATTTAAGATCTCGAGACGCTCTGATCTACGAACGGTAGTGCGGTGCGTATTTTCTGTAAGTTTTAATGTCTTAGATGGCGTTATTGTGCTTTGATTTTTAAAGTGTTTTAGGGTGATTTATTGTAAAAAAAAATTGTGTTATAGTGTGTTTTATTGAGTCATAGTTTATTTTAATATTTCCGCTAGTGATTATTTTTAAAATAAGAATATCTTGAATCAGGTAACAAGATCTATGACGCTAGGAGCGAATGTAAGTTATCAATTTTTCTATTTTTTGTTTTGATTTAAATACTATTTTAAATTAATGATATGTCGGTACAGTATTTTTTTTGTTTTCGATTATCGATACCAAAAAAAAGTTCATAAGAGAACTATTAACGTAAACCAAAAAATACAAAAATTATTCAATTAGTAAATGATAAACAGCAAATACAATTTATTATCTGCAATATACATGTATAATATGTAATGTAGTTCCTGTTCAGGCAATTTAAAAAAAAAAAAAAAAAAAATCAACTTTTAAAATTCTTATTTAAGTAGATAAATATTTGAATAATTCCAGTTTTTAATTACTACATTACTGTTATGAACCTTGTTAGTAAACCTTTCGCTTAATGAAGTTGGTCACAGGTTTCACTATTTCTTTGAATATTATTTAAATATAGTTTTAAGGATCGAAAATCAGTTTAAACATAAAATGACAATAACATTAATCTCTATTCTGGGGCGATGAAAATCCCATAAAAGTAACAAAAATGTATAGTAAAATCATTCTATTGTATAGCAGCTTTTAACAATTAAATTTTTTTTTTCTATTACTGAACATAAAAAAATGAAAAAGTGGGTAAATATTTTGAAAAAAAAAAAATTGTTTTGATTTTACGAAGTAGTTTTGCTCAATAACATTTCCTGTGGAAATAATCATGCATACGAAACGACCCAATATAAAATTATTATTGCTTTTAGGCTTTTAAAGAAAAACTTGATTTAAAAGATCAAAAAGCCTCGATGAAAAAGATGAACCATATATTACAGTTTTAAAAAAAAATACAAGATTTTAAGAATATATTTTGTCTTTCAGTGCTTAAACCATACTTAATTATACCATTGCGTAGTATAAATTTATCATAAATTAAATTTTGAGTATTTGTCATTTCACTAGGTTAGTATTTTTTTTAAAGTGAGCTGTGGATTTCATAGGTCAACGTTATTTTTAAAAATTTTATTCCTGCCACAACAGGCATGAGTTACTCACGTCCAGATCATGACAGATGACTGCAACGTGTCAGTTTTGGTGGATGTTTTAAAATGATTGAGACATGAACTATTAAATACGTCTGTTCATTTAAACCCTCAAACCATAAAGGAAAAATTCAATATATCCTAGCAAGAGGGGGGGAGGGTGCTAACACTGCAAACATTGAGAAATTAATAGGAACTATCGATAGCTCTCTGTAATTTCTAAAATATCAAGGAACAATATAATATTTTCCATCTAAATTTCTGTAAAAATATCTGTAAAAATTGAAAATTATATTTTTATATTTATTAATTTCTATTATTGGTTTTTCCTGAAATTAATACAAGTTTATGGTTTAAAAATACAAGTAATACAAAAAATATTCTAAAGTTTTTTTTTTCTATAACAAGCAGTAGATTTCTGCCGAGTTAATAAGTTTTATATGCCCCGTGAACAGATATTTCAGTCTTTGGTATTAAATACATTCTAAAAGACATTTTCTATCAGATTGCGATCATGTAAAGCACTACACATAGAACTGCGTTCTCTTATCCCTCTTTTCAGTGACTCCTACCTTAAATTATGCAATCATCTCACCTTCGTGGTAGTTACATTTTATTTTATGGGTTACCTAAGGATATACATTTCCTTTTTAAAATAGGTGACAAAGTTATTGTGATTATTATATTCACACTAAAAAGGTTTGATTATTAATTGAGCTTAACTATTAACACAATAATGATGTTTGTTATTTATATAAGGGATGATTGCATTTTAAGTATCATAACAATTAAATCCAGGGTTCCAGTAGTAACAAAAGGTATAGAACTGCAATTTTTTTTTCTTTTCTTTTTTTTTTACGACTATACAAATTATATACAACAATAATTTCGATACTATCGTTTTTTCTGATTTTATGTCAAATATCGATCTTCAATATAATTGTAAAGTATCATCTATGTATATGCAGGAGTTTGTATATATGATTTATATATGTATATATGATATATATATATATATATATAATGATATTATATAAATTGCTATATATATATATATATATATATATATATATATATATATATATAAATGAATGTGTGTCTTTCTGTACTCGATAGATTCAAAAACCATACATCTAATCGCCGTAAAAATTTGGGAAATTATTGTATCCCTGGGAAGCTTTTGAATTTTTAATTCAGAGTTGGGGTTCTAATTGCTCCCGAACAAATATCCCAAAAATATCAAAATAACATTTATTTGTTATAAATATTACTTTACTACAAGTGTTTGTAAACAATTAGCAATAAAACATATGTTCTAAATTAATCTATATCTATACTGTTATACAAGCCATTTATCGTTTGTGATCACTAACCGCGAAAACTACTGAACCAATCTTTACCAAATCTTAACTACATCATCTTCATAGTTCAACGAAGGTTTAGCAATATGAAAACTTACATATTTTCTATTAAATTGCTAAAATGCGACAAATATGTGGTACGCAGTGAATTTTGAAAATTAACTGATATGTAGCGAGTGCCATTTAAGAGAAGTTATAACGGTACAGTCATGGAGTTATAGACAAGTGGAGGGGGATTACCTCTCAATAGCCAGGGCAGGCAGCCATTTTGGTATGAACCGTATTATCAGTATATTAACCTCTTATCAGTTCAAATTTTGGCTTCCTAGGCTTTATAGTGCTGTTATTTTATTTTAGTGATTTATTTACTTTAGTGATTTACTTATTTTATTTATTACGAACCCCTTCAATTGTCCTAGCCCATATAGAATGCAAGTCGCCAGTTGGGCATTGTGGGCGTGGCCGGTTAATTTTGGTCTCGCCTCTCACGGAACAATATACGGGAAAGGCCTCTCCATAATATAACTCCATGGGTACATTGTTATATAGAGCTAGAAATTGATAATAAAAGCTATAAACATTTAGTGTGGCGTGTGGATCCTAGGGATGTTTAATAATCGAACGATATGTAGTAGGGGAATTCTGCAACAGAGTTTGCAATGGTAAAATTATTAACTCCATCTGTACCAAATTTTAACTACAAAATCCTCATAGTTATAGGAAGATTTTAAAAAGTATCCTTTACTATAATAATGATTTAAATTGACAGCGTTAAGTGGCGGAAGTTTGTCACTCTTATCATTAACTTTTATAGTTAGATAGAAATTAAAATCCAACCATATGAAATCAATAAAATTATTTTTGCCACACTAAACATTATTGTCTTATCAAAATATCGATTTTTGATATTGTATGTAAAAAATGGGCGACTTAACCTTAGTTTTTGATGTAGGTTTTAAGAAGACTACAATTTCAATGGTTTCAAATTCATTTTGATGTTTCAGGTTTATTTCATAAAGTGAACTATTGTTTGTATGAAAGAGCAGTAATGTTAGCTACAGATACTATTGCAGAGAAAATAAATAACCTTATTACTGAAAATGTAAATTTTTCACTGACGATGCAGTACATTACCTAACACAGTTTTTTTCCTGACAAGTCTCTGCCTATCTGAGTTACCAACTCATAGCTTAGAATTAATGATTGAATATCCAATAATGCGTATAGGCAAATTTCAACCAAATAATCATTGCAATAACACTGGGTTAAAAATTACAGCTTAGAGTGAAAATATCTAGAAATATTGTGGGCAAATAATTCTCAACTGCATTATAAAATTTTTATTGTTAAAAAATAAAGTTCTTTACTAAAAAAGAGCGGGCGAAGCCGCGACTGAGGATGCTAGTTTATTTAAATATTTTATTTCAAAAGTAAAAGCAGAATACGTCTCTTCTAAATATTTCTTTAGTTAGAAGAGGTGAAGGTCGCTGGATCAGATTATTAAAACTTCGGTGAACAGAGCTAACATTAGGGGTCAGTTTCTTTTGTTTCTAAATATTATATCCATTTAATAATGTTGTATTCATCTCTTAGCACATATATATGGATAAATTTCTTGACTGTTACTATTAAATGTTTAGTAAGGTTTTTGAGGTTCAGTCAATAAATAAAAAACAACTATTTTGGCGACGTTTCGAGACTATATTGTTCTCATAATCATGCCAATGTTACTAGTGGATATCATATCCGTTGGCATGATTATGAGAACAATATAGTCTCGAAACGTCGCCAAAATAGTTGTTTTTTATTTATTGACTGAACCTCAAGAACCTTATTAAACACACACACACACATATATATATTTTTTCATTTTCGAATTCACAACCATTTTTAGAGGAAAAAGTGTGACTTTTAAATGTCATTAAAAGCCATTCTTTACAAGGTTTTGTCTCCTATCGGCTAAAAGTAATAAAATTATAAAAGTTTTTCACATAAAATTTCCGTTTTTATTCCTAGGATTATTTATTTATAAATAAAAATATATGTGTTACTAGAATTAGGATTGAATCATTATGGTATATTTTATTTGAAGACCAGATTTTAATCATCAGTTCTAAAACAATGAAAACATTAGCAATTTTATACACATATTATGTATGTTTTTTTTTTTTTTAATTAGCCATTATTTCTAACGTAATTCTCACCTAAAGAGGCAGTATATACTATATTAAAATAATTTTGTTTCTTTAGAAGTATATTTAATGAAGTTAAATTTCGCCATTAATTTCAGAGAGTTTATGTTTTAGTGGTGTCCCGGCGTTTTTGTGTTATGTAATTACATCTGTTTGTTTTGGTTTCCTATTTATTCCAAACTCATATTTTTTTATATAAAAAATTTTATGTCTAATTTTATTTTAGTTTTAGATTGTCCAAATCTAATTTATAGAAAATGGATTTTTGATAGACATTTTAATTTTTTTTTACCTATAAATAAGGTATTGTGAATTGTACTCAGAAAAAAAAAGAAGAAAAGTATAATCACTTCCTCCCTGATTAGGAAAAAAATATATATCATATAGTTGTCTGTAATCTCCTGCGTGTTACAATTCTTCAAAACTTTTATTCAATTGTGGACGGTCTCACTCAGCCTCCACTGGTTTTTTTACACCAGTGACGCAGCTGAGAGGGAAAAGCTGGGACCTCTCTATGCCTGGCTTGTCCCTCGATAATTGGAGGAAGGGGTCTGGCTGGGGTCCCTAGGATGAATGCGTATTGTAAATAAAGTACGATTGTGTTTTTAACTTATAATTTAATTTTGTTTTATTTTTTCTTATTACTATTTCTTTATTTTTACTTATTCAATGCTTTATTTTTTTATTTTTGTATATTATATATTTTTTATGTATAGGAAGTTCTTTCTGTTATCTTTTTGTTTGTTTATTATTATATATATATATATATTATTATTTATATTATATATATATATATATATATATATTTATATTTATTTATTTATTTTTTCTTTCTCAGTGTACATAATGTGTGAATGTAATTCATATGCTATCTATATTACTTATTGCCCACATTTGTGGCAGATTGTAATAATTACTCAATAAAAGTTCTATTAAAAAAAAAAAAAATAGCGGACGGATGTTGGAGTTGTATTTGGATGTCACGAGCAGAATACCATAATCTATGAGTTTAGTGGCATGCCCACCAATAGGTTCGTCTCCTATTGTAAATTCCCATCAACTCTTCCAATCTTGGATTTAATTAAAAATTAAAGATGATTCTAAATAAACAATGTTGAAAAAAATAGGGGGTTTCAGACGTGACTTTTTTCATTCAAAACAAGGTAGCTCCAAAACGATAGGTTCGAACATTTTATATAACAAAAAATATTTCTAATTAAATTTCTGATGAGAAAATTGTAGTCAAATTTTCGATTTGAGCAACACCTACTTAGATTGTATCGAATTCCCACTACTTATAAACTTTAGGCAAACGTGACATTTTTTCTCTAAACTAATATATAGCCGCTAAATGGTAAATCTTAGTGACAAATGTTACTTAACCAAAAATATTTTCTATTAAATTTCTGACTGGAAAATTTTGACTCACGTCAAATTTACTATACGAGCAACACTAATAAAGCTAGAGCGTGTCAAAATATTATATTATTGAATGTGAAACGTTACACCAAAAATATACAAACGTTACACCACTAGCCAAAGGACATATCTAAGTTATAAATATTTTTGTTATAGACATGAATATTGTTATGGCTAACTTTGTAGACTATCGTCTTTAATTTTTCCACTAACAGACTAAAACTTTGCCTCTTTATTTTTTTCCGAAACTATGCGATACTGTTATACTGTGCCATGAGTTCCATCCCTTCATGGTTATGAAGCTGTTCACAACACGATAGGGAACCTTGTTACATATACATTTTTAATATGCTCTTTCGGATAATTAGCTTTAAAAAAAAGTAAAAAATAACGCCCTCCCTGTTAAGTGCTAGCAAACATATCCCTGCTCGCCATTAGCCTCACATCCAGCTGCTTTAAAGCCGTATAAAATTTTTACTGCATTTGCAAAAGGTAATCAAGTTATAGACTACGCTGTTAACTACATCCTTCTCCTTCCCCCTCCACTTCTTTTATATGCTTTTTCTCTCGCTAACCGTTGTGCCTTCATTAACTATTTACATTCTGATGGCTCATTCCTTCATTAGCAAGCTAGATGAAATGAGTGCCTCGTCCTAGGGAAAATTGTATCAGTTTTGTAATAATTAATAAATTACAAGTAAAAATAATTTAAATAACAAATGCTTTTAGAATCACTTGAGGTACAACATGATGGTTTAGAAGGATCAATACAATTAGGATTGACGAACCATTTACCACTTCCATTGGAATTATTTTATTACAAAAACAGTTTCGAATGCTAAATCTTCAGTTCTAAAACCTAAAAAATGTCAACACATCAGCACTATGTTACATGATTATATATACTAAAGTTTGAAAAAAATTAAGACAAGAAATCAAATATTAGCACTCACCTGAGAAGATTTAACAAATATCTGAAATATATCTATCGTGGAAAGGGGAAAGGGGGCAGGTAGGTTAAATTTTTGGGGTTCAATTTGGGATTTCCCCTTTGACTCATAGGATTTTTCATTTTCTATTGGAAACAAATTTTAAATGTGGCAATTGGAAATGTTTATTTAGTCATTTAAACAAATATATAGTAGATTTTTGTTTAATTGAACAGATAAACATTTCCAATAGCCCCATTTTAAATTTGTTTCCAATAGGAACAGAAAAAATCCAATGAGTCATAAGGGAAATCCCTAGATAAACTCCAAAAATGTAACCTATCAACCCCCATTCCCCCTTCCACGATGGATATATTTCAGATATTTAATTTCTTGTCTTCCATTTTTGAAATTCAAAGCTCCCAATTAATTACAAAAGACTCATTTACTTGACTCTGATTAGACCTATATGGACCTATATCCAATTCATCCCGTATCCAAACCTCACAATCCAAAATCCCTCGAAAAATCCTCATTGCTCCTTACTTTGTGAACAATAAACATATCCATAAATATCTTAATGCTCCATATGTTGCTGATTTAGCCCAAACCAGATACCAATCCTTTCATAGTAAGCTCCATAACCACTCAAATCCCCTAGTTTCTCAACTTGATTCCCACTCAATTCCCGATAATCCTCCGAGACGTCTGAAAAGAAGATGGCCCAGAGATCTTCTGGTGTAAATTTTTTTTTTTTTACTGAAGTTATACTGATGAGTAGCTCTTTTAAAGTGTTGGCATGTTATTGTAAACGTTTTTCAACACATTTACTTGATGTATAGTTGTACAGTTGTAAATTTCAATAAATTGATTAAAAAAACAAAAAAAAAAAAACATTTTTGAAAACCGTATATATAATCCATGTAACATAGTGCTGATGTGTTGAAATTTGTTTATGTTTTAGAATTAAAGATAAATGTTTAGCATTTAAAACTAGTTTCTTCAAAAACATTAATTCATCAATCCTAAATGTTTGTAGGTTATTCCAAAGCATTCTTGATGGGGGGAGAGGCTTGGCTTAGTTGTACACCTACATCTATCCTGTTGCCAAGCCAGCTCTTAATACCTCTAACAGTGCTTTGAATATATGGTGAGGATGGGCAAAATTTACAATCAAATAGGAAATTACACGCTGAAAAAAAAGCTTAAAAAAAAATGGTATGGAAATGAACTCATCCAAAGGTGAAAAAAAGCGAGTGTTTTAAGCAACTCTTTTTTCTACGGTGGAATAATAAAAAAACAAAGCAAAAGTTTTTAATAAGAGCATATCGTATCAAATATGATTTTTAAGGGAAAAAAAAACAAAAATATTTCAACAAAATTGGTTATGCTGACTCCTCCTAAATAATAAAAAATAATAAAGCAGTACAGCTAAAATATAAGGCAATTTATATTGCACTATATACGAAGCGTCAAGACTAGGCAAAAGAAAAAAAAAACAAGAGATATTTGTGGATTTCTTTATTTAAACATCTTTAATATATCCATTTATAGAAATTTACTAATGTAGAAAATATATAAGTCAAGTAAATGTGTTGATAACAATTACAATAACGTGTCAAAACTTGAAAAGAACTAGTCATCAGTAGCAGTTCAATAAAACTTCTATACTAGAAGGTCTCTAGGCCATCTTCTTTTCAGACTCCTCGAAGGATTATCGGGAATGGAGTAGGAAGCAAGTTGTGAAAATAGTGGATTTAAGTGGGTATAGAGCTTACTATGAAAGGATAGGTATCTGCTTTGAGGTAAATTTGCAACATATGGTACATTAAGATCATTATGGAAAAGTTTATTGTCGACAAAGCAAGGAGCTTTGAGGATTTTTCGAAGGATTTTGGATTGTGAGAATTGGATGGTTAAGTGGAGCTCAAAGTAGGAATAATTTTCTAACTGTTTAAGGAACACTTAATGTGCATGCAATTAATATAATAACTGCTAAACTAGCCAATGAAAGTAGTATATTTTAAAGTACATACATTGATCTGTATATTCCGTCGTTGATAACGGTTTTTTTTTTTTTTTTAAATACTGAGATGTGAATGGAAGAAAACATAATTTGCGACAAATTCGATAAATCGCTAAACGTAAATACTTCTGAAGTTTTTTCCATTTTGTTGAATGAAACAAAATGTAAACAACGAGATAATCTTACAAAAAAGTTTTCTGAAGTTTATTTAGGAATGCCAAAAGATATTCAGCTGTCTGAGAATTACATTGATATTTGGTTTTTTCCTGTACATCGTTCTTAAAATAATTATAGAAACAAAAAGTCTAATATTAAAAAAATAAATATTATTAAAAGAAAACAACTTTTCTAAATTAAGACAAAATATAATTTATTTATCTTTTAAAAAAATCTACACCTGTGCCAATGAGCACAACCAACAGAGGTTCTGTCGAAGATAATGCTTACAAAATATGGCTTGATAGGCATCACAAAAAGTTAACAATCAGTGGAGAATCCTCTTAATTTTAAATTCTGTAATGGTAAAGAACAGAGAGTAACGAAAACATTATAATAAAATTAAAATAAATAAAAAAAAAAAATTATAACTAATTGCTCATCGAGGTTCTTTAGAGTCTTGGTCGAGAGTGTTGGGGAATGTCTGTAGTGAACATTTCCTATATTAGAAGGTGTGTGTCCTGCCATTTTTTCTGGAAGAATTTTTTGGATTTGTTAATGATTGAATAAATTGTGAAAATGTCGAGGCCTTAGTGTAGTGTATTGTTTCTGACAAAGGAATGAATACCTGTGCAATCGTACGCAAAACCTTTATCAATTGAAATCGATGCAATATGAAGATGTTAGACTTTCGGACGGGCCAAAAATTTGTATTCCGTACGCCAAGATTGGTTTCAATAAGCAGGTGTACACGTGTCTTCTTGGTAACATCAGGAGTTTGGATTTGTAACAAAAAAGTGAGCACAAAATCTTCAATCTATTGGTCAGAGTTTTTTTTTTTTTTTATTTTTTTTTTTTTTTTTTTTTTTTTTTTTTTTTTTTTTTTTTTTTTTTTTTTTATTTTTTTTTTTGTCTAGTATGATGGTTCCAGAAAATAATAAATTAAGAAACAATATGAACATATAACAGTGAAATAAAAGGAAAACTTGTGAAATAAAACATTACTATTTACTTATAAATTTATTTTAAATCAAACTATTCCATTTTATATTTATTAAAACCAGTTGATTTGTTTCAACTGAATACGGCCTCTCGGGAGTGTATGTAACTTGAACGATGTAAAGTCTGATTTGATGATTGTTATTTCATTCTGAAGAGAAGATGGCCTATAGACCTTTTAGTGTAGAATTATCGAAGTGCTACTAGTGAATAGTTACTTATTTCATAACAGGAAAAGCAGTAAATGGTAATTGGATCAATTATAATACTAAATAATTCTTATATACAAACCTAAAAAAATAATTAAAACAATTATTTATTAATTAACTGTTATAGTAGAAAAAGGAACTCAAAAATAAAACTCCCATAAAATGTCCGGAACGGTGTTTCAAGGTGATTTCTAATAATAAAATTATAAGTATAAATTTTTCTTCAAATCAAATGATAAACATTAATAATTATAAATAACTAAATAACAAAATTATATTTAATAGCATTATAATGGCATTGTAAAAAAATAAAAATAAATATTCATTGATTTTTAAAACTTTATACATTATTTACATAAGTCAATGTGCGATAAAATGATTACAATGACAGGTCAATAACCTGTAAAGAAACGAAAAGGTTTGGGTATCAGGAAAACATGTGGCGCCATGGACAGTGTTATATGAGTGATTCTTAGATTACGGGAAATTTTCAATACATTTTTAATAGTTTTTACGGTAGACTAGTATTTTTTTAAAATATTAACACTTTCTATTGTCTTTTAGCTGTTCAAAAAACAAAACAAACTGGTCAAGATTAATTTAATATTTTCATGAGAAATTTAAAATTTTAAAATTTGAATAGTGTGGCAATGGAAACATCAGCTAGGTAATGATAATCACTTGAATATAATTTTTTTTAAAAGTATATTGGAGGTGATTAAAAAAGTATCTTGGAGAAGGAACCATTGGTGGTTTTGTTATTGAGAGCCTAGGGGAGAAATAGAAAAAAATAACTTTTCAGGCAATATTTCTAATAATATCCCTTTTAATTTTCCTATTACTATGTTCTAAAATATAATTGTATTATCTAAATATTGTGATAGTATTTTAATATTAATATGTCCTGGCCTAATTCGATTTTCATTAGATGGGCTAACAGGTGGGAGTGGAAAGGATGTTTGTGATAGAAATCTATTTTTAGCTAATCAATTTATTCGAGTTTGGAGCTAGTTTTGTGTCTATTTTAGGCCAACTCTATAATTTAATGAATACAAATAGAGAATCAATATTTTTTTCTTTATATTCTTTTATTCAATTTTTGAAAATTTACCTATAAACATAAATAAAATAAAACTATGGTATCTCCGATGGGGAAATTTACTATATGTTTAGGTTTATAAACTGTACATAAATGCAGCAAAAACCAAAATAATAACCGATTTAAACAAAAATCAGTCAGAATGTGTACAAGAGTACCACTAATTAGGACAAATAATAGCATTCAAAGCGAAAATGAATAAAGAAATTGACAGGATAGTAAAGCTTGGATGGTACAAGTATTGGTCCTCAGAATCTGATGATAATTTAATTTGATATGAGCGGAAAGAGAAGTGGCATGGCAAGAATAAAGTAGATTCTACTGTCAAAGTTTAAAATCCTCACCTCATCAGTCTACATTCCAATGGGTGAAATCTAAGAATTAGGTGTTTTTATTTTTTTTATCTGTTATGGAATCTAGAAAATAAGTAATTAGATTTCATTTGGTTTCAATATTATAATGTCTAAATGTCAGAAATGTAAGGATTGATGTGGCTTGGTCGAGTTACTTGCTGTAACTTGTTCAATTACTTTATATGAATTGTATCGTTTTTCGTTTAGCTACAATAATAACAATTTTCCAGTTTGGAGTCTTTGCACTTTTGGTGCTGTGGACCAATTAAAGAAAACTTATTTTCAGATTGCAGTTATATAATTAAATATTTCAATAAAAAAAATAAAAAAAAACATTAAAATTTTGTGTATTTCAAAAAGAGGTTTCTTCAACGAAACCAACATTTAGTCACTGTAAATGAAAAATGGCTATATGAGAAATATTTTACTAAGGGGCTACCATCTAATGAGACAATTTTAAGATCTGGAAGACCCATAAAGTACGAAAATTTAACGTTAACTCGACAGCAAACAATGGACAGGTTTCTCATATTGTTTAACCCTATGAAAAATATCTACTGAAAAAAAAAAAAAAAACTAAAAAGAGTCAGTTCTTACAGTCTTGAGCAAAATTTTGTTTTTGGAAAACGATAACCTTGGGGAAAGCAGTAACGAAAGTGAGTGCGCTGAAACCGAAGGATAAATATGAAAATTCAATTTATCAATTTATTTTTATCACTTCTGTAATTTTTAATAGTCTTATTTATTAAGTGTTTTCAAATTTCTTTTTAAGGGTTGTCCGATATGACCATTTTCTTCATGCTAGTTCACGTATTATTATCAAATATGTTACATAGCAATGGAGCCGCTGTTAGATATAAGTAGGAAAGGTAGAGAGACGGTCTAACGAGGAAACAATCAGTTAACATCGTCAGTCACAGAAGGGAACAAGATAAAGGTGGCCGGCGACCCGGAGGAGACAAAAGGGAGCTTGGACTGAGGCCAATGTCTTCCATTAGTGAGTACAGCTAGGGTGTAGTCCTCTCGCAAACAAAACATATCAGTTTTTAGTTCCTTTATTGACAAAATAAAAATAATCCTTGTATACTATCGTCCATGGTATTACTAAATAATATTTTAAAAAAAAGATTATATTTAATTTAATATTTAAAATATTGCTAAACTTTTTTAGGAAACAAATCAAAAGCTATAAATTATTAGTGTTATTATTAATAGACTTATCCATATAATTTGTACAATATGCATTTTGTTTTTTACTGATATTTTTAACTATATTCATTATATCTTTCTTTGCGAGACAGACACCATGAAGCTGTCTTCTTGACCAGCTCTACAGCCTTCCTCCAACCGTCCCGATCAGCTGCCCGCCTAAGATATCTCTTGGATAGTTTCAAGTTCTCGTAGACACCATAGAAACATCTTCTCTTCTATCTTCCACGAGATTTCACTCTATTCGGTCTATCCCATAAAAATTTTCGGCATGTTCTGCTTTCAACCATCCGAAAGACATGTTCTATCCATTTGAGCCGTTGAACTCTTATGAATACTCTCAATGGCAAGTCAACATAAAAATCATATATTTCATAGTTCTTACTTCGCCGCCATATACCATTATCCTTTATCGGACCAAATATACATTCCTAATGTACTTTCATTTCGAAAAAGTCTAGTTTCGTGGCTACTGGCTTGTAAATAGCCTATGTTTCGCAGGCGTACGTTGCTACCGGTAGTACAAGAGTTTTGTACAGTCTTATCTTGGTTGTGCGGCTGGTGAGTCTACTCTTCATAATGTTTTGGACTGATTTACAAGAAGTAAATTTAAGGAATAAAATTACAGTGACAAGTAAAGAACCACTCACTAGCAGCACTTCAATAAACGTTTCACACTATATCTCAAGGCCATCTTCATTTCAAACGTCTCGGGGTATTATTGGGAATCGAGTGTGAGGCGAATAGGGAGACTAGTAAATTTAAGAAGAATATATATATACATTCTTCTATATATATTAGGCCAAATCAGCAACTTCTGGAAAATTAAGATCTTTATGAATAAGTTTGTTTGTAACACAATAATTAGTTTTGAGGAATTGACGAAGTATTTTAAATAGAAAGGATTGGATACGAGATGAATTGAAAAGGATAGTGGAGCCCCAAAGCCCAACTCAGTATGTCCAAATAGGTCTAATTACCCTAATGTAAATAAGTCTTTTGTATTTTTTTAGGAGTTCTTCTATTTAAGCATGTTCTTCTATTTAGAAATGCCGTAACAACGTTTGTGGTAAAACAATCATTACCGTTTACATTCTTAATTATTTTTCATTGGTAAGAATTTTTCATTGGTAAAAGAAGGAACGACATAGACCTGCTATAGTATAATTTTATCGTCACTTGTCCTTGACACATGAGCAAATTTTCAAGTCAATCAGATGGCTGAAAATTACGCTGAAATATTCTGTTACGTACATATAATTCATAAAATCCTGATAAAATTAAAATCTGCAGAGAAGATTATTTTGATTGGTTCGGTGTTAATTATTTAGTTGAAAACGGATGTATAGATTTGACTAAGATTGAAAAATAAAGAATGTACAATAGGTCAAATTAAAGAGATGTTTGCGAATAGGTTTCGCTCTTAAATTCCCTTTGAAAAGTAGCAAAAGTAAGTACAGATGGTTAAAGGTGAAAAATCTTTGAGATTAGTCATCTCAAGGGGAACCAACTACTCTCTCCAGTCGACTATTGTAACTTACTAGAGCCTCCAGGAAAAAAAAAATAATAATAAACTTTTCTACCACTTCGCAGGGAAAAAGTTGAAATGGCTGTTCCACAAGGGGTTAATGTTTATCTGGCGACTCACTAACTCCTGACAAAAGTTTTTATTTTACAAACAGAGGTGGAAAAAAAAAAGTCCAACAGACAGAAAAAAATAACAGAGTAGAAATAAAAAAAAAATCTAAAAGAGTAGGCATAAAGGGTTAGAGAAAAGGTGGCGGACCTCAAAGGACCAAAGCCGCGAGCTCTATAGAGCCCTTCAATAGCCCAGTCAACACCATCTCTATGTTTGGATCTCCCCTTTACCCTTTCTATCTATCCATCTACTGGACAAATAATAAATGTATCTCCTCTTAGCTCTACTATCTGCTTCGATACAGGTCGGTCGCGCTTTACAAAAGGTTTGAGAGCGCGGTGATAACAGCATGACTTTGTAAAAGTATTATATAGTGATAATCTAGGTTGATATCTTACAAGGGAATGTTTGCAGTTGTAACTCACAGATTGGAATGCCGATTTGTGTGTGGCTAGTAGGGACCTATAATAGTGCAAAACTAGAGTTATAGCCACCAATAGGCATTAGGAGCCGAGAAAAAAATAAAATTTAAAAATCAAGTTTTATTTTTTTTCTCAGCTCTCAGTCAAGATAGAGAAATGACTCTTTCACGTTTAATTGCAGTTATGTATGCTGTTTTATATTTTAAAAAATTTCCGTACTGCTCAAGGCATCAACCGGCTTTAGGGTGCTCAAAAACTCTTAAAAAAATGACAAGATTTTAAGATATCCGCTGTAAATCCGTGGAATTTTTTTTCATGAATAACTAACCTAAAATCTCGATTTAATGCACTATAAAACCCATATATGTGAAATTTTATCAAAATAAAAAATATTGATTTTTCACTGCTTACGAGGAGGTTAAAATTTTGAAGATGATATTTGATCAACAATTTCTAACGACCATAAGTACTGCTGCGTTCAACCGATTATAATAGTAATAGTATCACTAGAATTAGCATACATTGTGCTTTTTGTCTATGTATATAATATTTGGATTACTTCAGCTTTTAGTGGACAAAAACTGATGTGAATGAGAAAATCTGAGGTCAGCTATAACTTGAGATATCTCAATAAAGGGAAATCCTGTGACCTCCGGATTTGTACTAAACTATGTAGTTTTACTATTTCTAGATGATCTTAAAATTTTGTTTTAATCGGTGGTGAAATGTGTGAGATAGCGCAAGTTATTTACATTTTTTTCATAAATTGACTGCATCTTGCATTCTAAATTCATACAAAATTTCAAAGGTATAAAAAACTTATTTTTGATTTCGACAAAATTTATTTTCTACGTGTTTTTAAGGAATATGTAAATAATATCAGTTTTTAGTTTAAAAATTTCCTCACCCATATTTTTATTTCAAATTGCATTGAAACCCTAAGATTGATGAATAACCTATAATTAATATCAGCTTTTGGTTAAAAAAAAAAAAAAAAAAAAAAAAACTCCCCTTACCTATGTTTTTTTTTTTTTTTAAATGGTTCGTATTTGAAATTTATTGTGTAAAAATTAAAATAATAATAGAATTACCATAGATCATTTTAAAAAGAAATTTTTATATAGTATGGGTGAGGACAATTTTTAAACTAAAAACTGATATTATTTTCAGATTTCTCATCTCAAAAAACACGTAGAAACTAAATTTTGTCGAAATCAGAAATAAGTTTTTTTACCTTTAAAATTTTGTATGATTTAACATCAGTTTTTGTCCACTAAAAGCTGGAGTAATCCAAATGTTATATACATAGACAAAAAGCAAAATGTATGCTGATTCTAGTGATGCTATTACTATTATAATCGGTTGAATGCAGCAGTTCTTATGGTCGTTAGTAATTTTTGATCAAATATCAACTTCAAAATTTTAATCTCCTCGTAAGCGGTGAAAAATCAATATTTTTTATTTTGATAAAATTTCACATATATGGGTTTTATAGTGCATTAAATCGAGATTTTAGGTCAGTTGTTCATGAAAAAATAATTTCAGTGATTTCCAGCGGATTTCCTAGGAATTTTGTCATTGTTTTAGAGTTTTTGATCACCCTAAAGCCGGGTGATGCCTTGAGCAGTACAGAAGTTTTTTTTTATATAAAACAGCATATATAACTGCAATTAAACGAGAAAGAATCATTTCTCTATATTGACTGAGCTGAGAAAGAAATGAAACTTGATTTTCATATTTTTTTTTTTTTTTTTCTCGGCTCCTAATGCCCATTGGTGGCTATAACTCTAGTTTTGCACTATTATAGGTCACTATTATATTATTATAATGCACTATTATACTACCCACACACAAATCGGCATTCGAATCTGTGAGTTACAACTCCAAACGTCCCCTTGTTAGTAATATCATTGGTCATTCAACCATGTAATTTTTTTTAATTATACAATAATCACAATAGATCATATAAATTTGTATAAAAATTTTTGATAAAAACTGAAAAAATGAGTAATCATTGTTCAGATGCTTTCTTTCTCAGATGATTGTAATCCGATCCTTTTCTCTCTGGAACTCCATCCCTCTCAACATTCTTCATTCAATTACCCTTTCCACTTTCAAATACCATTTCTTTAAACACCTACCATCCACCAAGATCTAAAACTGTCAATAGCCACTTTTTAGTTAAATAAAATATGAACAATTTACGAGTAAACTCATGAAATCTTATTGTTTTTGTTTTGTTTTTTAAAGAAAAAAAACATTTAAAATTTTCTGTAACTTTTTATTAATATTTTTGTTTTAATTATTATTATCTTTTATTTTATTTAAAAAAATTGATTTCATTTTAAGTCTCTAAAGGGCCTTGGTTGTACACTGTTTTTTATTCTTAAGTGACTTAAGGTCCCAGAATAAATAAAGAACTTTTATTATTATCATTATTACATATGCAAACATATCGGTTGAAATCTGCAATTAAATACAAAAAATATGCAAATATAAACATTAGAACAATAAAAAAAATTGTAAAATATATTTATAAATAACTACAAAGTCAGGTTTAAGTAACTGATTGTGTTGATAAAGGAAACAATAGGTAGATTACTAAAATAAATAGCCTTTTGTTTATGCAAAAAACCTTTATACATGATTATAAAAGATTAATGTTCATCAATAAATATAAGAAAATAAAAAATGAAGATGAAGATGAATATTTACAATACAAGGCTAATATTAAGAAAGAAAACGCGTTATAAAATTTAAAATAGCTTGATTTATGGAAGGGTCTGTAGGCTCTAACTGAGGTCCAACATAAATCGGTATACTGATTCGATACAGTTTGTTAAACAAATGTTTTTCAAATTTTGATTTTTAACCTCTTTATTACTTGTGCATTGCTGTTTCTAGGTGCCAAGTTACTAAAAACCCTAAGTTGACACAACTATATCAGAACAAACACAATACCCTTAAAATTCATAATTGAGAAATCACGAACATACTTCCAACAAGATTGTTTGTCTTTCCAAGAGCGATTTTTGACATTTTAAAAAAACGCAAATAAATAGTTAACGAATGATTTGTCTTTGTGGGCTGCGTGAGAGACTGGTTAATGGAATGATGGTAGGAAGAAGGGATATTAGAAAAGTGAAGTAACATTTCATATGTTTGAGCGACAACAAGAAATTAATCCCATCAAGCAATTTCATGACAAGCAAGTTTCTTTCTTTCTTTCTTTTTTTTTATTTTATTTATTTATAAGCCCTCTATGTTGTTTAATCGCAAAGGCAATTTTCAATCTTTTTATTAATACTTAATAAAATATCAGATACATATACAGAGTTAATACATAGTATACAGAAGTAACGTCCTCCTAGGGCACACACGGACTTTACAAAGTGGGTTCCTTTGATTGGGGAAAAAACCAAATACCGTCAAGGGTTAAATTGTAAAAAAAAAAAAAAATAAAATAAAATAAAAACATTAACCAATATTTCATTAACTGCATAATATCCTTGCCTTGATAGAGATGAATGATATTCTCAATATTTATACACCGTTGTTACACAAATGTTCAAAAATCCTCAGAATCTTCCACTCAAATCGTTCTAGGGAAGATTCATGGGCTTTCGTCATCGTCTAGCATAAACTACCAAGTAGTTTTATAATATTTTCAAAAAATCCAAATTTGCCAAATTCGACTTTGATTCGTTGAGCTGATTTTTGAAGACTAGTGAAGCAAATCCTAGTATGCTAATTTTCATGCCATCTTATTCTTTATAGAAATTTTTTTTGTAGATTTTAATTGATTGTTGAAAATCTTTTTAATTTTTCGTTGATATTGTATTTACTTTTTATTTTTCTAACATATATTTATTGATTATAAGTCTTTTATTATATGCCATTGTTTCTGACATATTTTGTTAGAAAGTGTTAATATAATATGATTCTTTTTCTTTGTGTGAAATCTAATCAACTTTTGGATAGTTATTATAGGATAAGTGAAAAATACATTAAAAAAATGTTGTTTCGACGTAGACCAGCACCAGTACTCTGCACACAGCTCAGTTATAGACCACTTAAACCTTCCAGAACGTTCCTTTTTTCCAGAGACTAGAGGATTTCAACTGTGACGTTGGAACAAGAGCCTTTGCTAAAAGAGCCCTGCATTTGATAAGCAGAGGTCGATGTGTGTGATTGATGGCACTTCGGCCATTTCTAGTGCCCTCTCCTCCTGCCCCATTTAAAAAATATTTTCGCTTATGATCCGAATCAAATAATAAAATTAATGTATTAACTTATAATAATATCAACATTTTAATTAAAATATCTCAATATAATTATAGATAAACAGCGACTTATTCCTCATCAATTTCATTAGACAGATATTCGTAAATAGATCGCACTCGACTTAAAATGGATGTGCTAAGCATTTAGTAATTCAGTGATGTCAATAATTTTTGTTCATTTATGTATTCACTTTTACTTTTTATCTGTATTGAAATTTACAACTGTATACAAATTCAACAAAACCGCAACTATTAATTTTTCTTAACATTTAATTTTAGACTTTGTAGTTTGTGACCTCACCTTTCTATTCCAATCCGTTGCATATACGCTATATGATAATTCAAAGATTATTTTGAGGAAATCTCGTTTTTAGTCATAAAAGCCGTACTATATCCACTTTTCTCTCCTCAAGTTATCCACTTTTCCTCCCCATCCTCTGCACGGTGTATACAGCTGACATTCCGACTCATCCTACCACTGTCTTCACCACTTATGCCGATGACACATGTGTGTTATCAGTAAATAATAATTCTTTCATTGCAACCCAATCACTAAAATCTCATATTACTAACATTCAAGATTGGTGTCGAAATTGAAGAATTAAAATAAATCCAAACAAATCCCATCAAATAACCTTTACCCTTCGTACGACCTCCTGTCCTACAGTATCCTTTAATGATATTCCAGTAATCCCTGTTGAACAGATCCGCTACCTAGGAATCCACTTGGACAAACGTCTTACTTGGAAGCCACATACAAGGCTAAAATGACAAGAAACTGCTCGTCATTACAGACTACTTCAACATTTACTAGACAATCGTTCAAAGCTTCCAATAAATTACAAAAGACTTATCTACATGACTGTGATAGGACCTCTTTTGGACGTACGGAGTTGAGCTTTGGGGCTCCATTAAACCTCCAATTCATCTCGTATCCAATCCTTACAATCCAAAACCCTTCAAAAACTCCTCAATGCTTCTTATTTTGTGACCAATAAACTTATCCATAAAGATCTTAATGTACCATATGTTGCTAATTCAGCCCAAACCAGATATGCATCCTACCATATTAAGCTTTATAACCTCTCTAATCCACTAGTCTCCCAACTTGCTTCCCTTACCATTCCCGATTCGAGGCGTCTGAAAAGAAGATGAAAAGAAGGCGTCTCTAGAAGGCCTAGAGACCTTTTAGTGTAGATTTTATTGAAGTGCTACTAGTGAGTAGTTCTTCACAAGTTGTTTACATAACATTGTATTCATCATCACATTTACTTAATGTATATTATTTTTTACAATTGTAAATATCAGTAAATGAGAAAAAAATCCACTTTTCTGAAACGTTTCAAATTTTGACATTTTCAGAATGTGACGATCATACTATTCGAAATCTGGTTAAATTTTCTATTAAATAATAGCAAAAACAATCAGCCTGTATAATTTATTTTAAACGTATTTATGAGTTTGATGCTGTTAATAACTGGCTCAGCCTGGTCGATTTTAATCGCACTTCTCTTATTTTGCTGAAAACTTTTATTGCCTGTCAAATTTAATAACAAATGTAAATATTCAAAAAAGAAATAAATAAATAATTAAGAGAAGTGTTAAGCGATATTTAATTATTGAATAATGAAATAACAAGAATAAATAATTTGGGTTAGAATACAAAAAAGATATAAACAAATAAATACTATTTTCTAAACGACAAACAAATTACATCATTAGATCAGGATTAGAGTGAGGATAGAATTACTCTATAGAATAGAATAGAATAGAAAGAAAACTTTATTCTGGGATAAAGTCCCTTAAGAATAACTTTAAATAACACAAAGTAAGATCATAACTGGCCGAGAGGCTGTTAAAAATCAAACAACATAGATAAAATTGAATACAAATATATATGAAAAAAAGATACAGAGAAAAACTAGAAAAAGAAAAAAACTTTAAATAAAAAGAGAGTGAAAAAAATTAGTATAGAAAATAGAGGTTAATTATATAGTCACTTGTTTCTAGCTTTTCACAATGGCAGAAATAATATCGTTTGATTAGTTTTTCTCTTAAATTTTGCCTTAAAATGGGCCTACTACGTACTAGAACTGTTTTCAGCAATCAATGCACGTAAGTTCAATTTAAAAATGAGGTACGTTCGATGATTTCTTTATGAATAGAGTGAGAAAACTAGAAATTGCTGTAGTTGGTTTCAGTTCCATAATTAGATGGAGAGAAGAAATTCAATCAGGGAGAGTGTGGCTCGAAGTTAAAGCTAATTTTGTAGAAGATTGGAGGTGTTGGCGAGTAGCCTTCGTTATGGAGTTGTGCCATATCTTCCAGCCATCTTCTAAGTCCGTATCTTCTTCGGGCTCGAGTATCCAGGTCGCCCATTAGGTATATTGGTCCTACAACAGCGTGGTATGGTGGAGTTCTCGATTATGTATAAGCAAAGGTGCAATGAAGCAAAGGTGCATTCATTATCTACTTATTTATTTTATTGAAGTGCTGATGGAAATACAATATTTTTCGTTATTCATATGTTATCTACAAATAAACAAGATGGTTTTCCAAAACGTGAGCAGGCCACATATAACTCAATCAGAGTCAATGAGAGAAGCATGGCTTTTACAAATTTAGCCCGCATTTTAATCATGTGGTCATTCGTTCTTATTTTTAATCATCTAGTTTCTCTTTCAATAAACAACATGGGCGACCCAGAAATACACTGATTTGTTGAAGCAATTTTAAATAATTCATGATTTTCACATTTTGGCCCATAACTTGTCACTTATGCATCCCATCAATATACCAATAGGCCTATAATATTCCTTTGAATATGTGAGAAAAAATGTCGCATCGTTTTAAAACCTATAAAAGACACACACACACACACATACATTGATTTATATATATATATATATATATATATATATATATATATATATATAGCTTTTTTCAACCAAATTCATAATTTTTTCAACCAAATTCATAATTTTTTCAATCAATTTCATAATTTTTTCAACCAATTTCATAATTTTTTCAATCAATTTCATAATGTGTAAGATTTGTAATTTTTTGTCAAATCAAGTGTTCGAATCACGTCATTCGTTTCGAAATATGATTACAATGTAATTCTTATATGTAATTCGATTACGGATTATATATATATATATATATATATATATATATATATATATATATATATATATATATATATATATATATATACATAGTTGATTACGGATTACTATTTCTTGTAATTTAAGGTATGAATTATTTTCAGAATAATTCGTTTACAATATTTCTTCCATTAAATAAGCAAATATATCGGAATATCAGTTTTGACCTCCACCATTTAAATTTTAAGTTTTCTCTTATTGTTAACGGTTTTGAACTATCGCCATATTTTTCTTAGGGAGAGGAGTGGAGGCTACATTTCTAAATTGAGAACGGCTCGTCCGATTTTAATGAAATTTGATAATTATGTTTCTTTCGTACTTATTAGCATATATTTAGGGTTTAAACAGTATTATTTATTAGCTGGGAGTGGGGGGGGGGCTATATTTCTAAATTGAGAACGGCTCGTCCGATTTTTATGAAATTTGATAATTACGTTTCTTTCGTACTTAGTAGCATATATTTGGGGTTTTAACAGTTTTATTTATTAGCTTGGAGTGGGGGGGGGGGCTATATTTCTAAATAGAGAACGGCTCGTCCGATTTTTATGAAATTTGATAATTACGTTTCTTTCTTACTTAGTAGCATATATTTGGGGTTTTAACAGTTTTATTTATTAGCTGGGAGTGGGGGGGGGGAGGGCTATATTTCTAAATTGAGAACGGCTCGTCCGATTTTTATGAAATTTGATAATTACGTTTTTTTTTTTCGTACTTAGTAGCATATATTTGGGGGTTTTTAACAGTTTTATTTATTAGCTGGGAGTGGGGGGGGGGGCTACATTTCTAAATTGAGAACGGCTCGTCCGATTTTTATGAAATTTGATAATTACGTTTCTTTCGTACTTAGTAGCATATATTTGGGGTTTTAACAGTTTTATTTATTAGCTGGGAGGAGGGGGGGGGGGCTATATTTCTAAATTGAGAACGGCTCGTCCGATTTTAATGAAATTTGATAATTATGTTTCTTTCGTACTTATTAGCGTATATTTAGGGTTCTAACAGTTTTCTTAATTAGTGGGGAGTGGGGAGAGGGGCTATGTTTCTAAATTGAGAACGGCTCGTCCGATTTTAATGAAATTTGATAATTATGTTTCTTTCGTACTTATTAGAGTATATTTAGGGTTCTAACAGTTTTATTAATTAGTAAGGGGTGGGTAGGGAGGCTATATTTCTAAATTGAGAACGGCTCGTCCGATTTTAATGAAATTTAATAATTATGTTTCTTTCGTACTTATTAGTATATATAGCTTATTTCAACTGAATTCATAATGTTTTCAACCAATTTCATAATTTTTTTAATCAAATTCATAATTCTTTTAACCAATTTCATAATTTGTAAGATTTGTAATTTTGTGTCAAATCAAGCGTTCGAATCACGTCCTTCGTAATTCCATTTCCCTCACATTGTGATTTTAATTCTTGTTTCTTTTCCATTGAGATATACAATTTTTTAAAAAATATATAAGATATTATAATATTTATATATTAAAACTTTGAAATCGAACATTAGATTCACATAATGAATGTTATAGTAAATATATATATATATATATATATATATATATATATATATATATATATATATATATATATATATATATACATATATATATATATATATATATATATATATATCCATAGTAATGAGAAAAATATAAAAGATAATAAAAGAAGAAAAAAAATAGAGGAAGTATAAAAAAAAAAAGAAAATGGAACTTACTTTGTTTATTTAAGTATTTCATAATTAATATATATATATATATATATACTGATTATATATATATATATATATATATATATATATATATATATATATATATATAATTATATATATATATAATGAATTTAATATACTCGAAACGGACTCTAATACACTAGATACAGAATCAGAAATCGTCGACATTATCAACAATTATGAAGTGGACAAAATTATCGAAATTTTTAACAAAGCGATTACTAAAACTTGCAATATGACGTTTAAATTAACTAACACTAAATTTACAAAAAATATACCTCACAGAACAGTACCCTGGTGGAACGACAAACTAACTGAACTGAGGAAACAAACTAACAGACTTAGGAAATCTTACCAAAAAACAAAAACTAACAAAGACATGAGAACACTAAAGAAACAAGTATATTTGGACTGCAAACACAGATACCAGGCACTTATAAAAACATCAAAAATTGATTCTTGGAAAAATTACTGCTCTGAAGAAACTAACCCCTGGAATTGGTCTTACAAATATGCAGCAAATAAATTGAAAAACCAAGACATTCTACGAACTGTACAAACAGACAATAACGAACACACGAAAGATTACAAAGAAACGATTATAAACCTACTAGATAACTTGATTCATGAGGACAATTCGACTGACATTACTCAAGAACAGGTTACAAAAAGGACAAACGCAAATGCACCCCCTGCTTCAAACGATGACCATCTCCTTGAACGAAATGAAATCCTACATTGTATCGAGAACTTAAATAAAAAGAAAACACCTGGACATGACAAATTCAATACAGACATTATACAACAAGTCACAAATATTTATCCAGACTTAATTACTAAAATTTATCAACTGATCTGGCTCAAAACACAAATTCCCATAACTTGGAAAAAAGGACTGTTACATATAATACCAAAGAGAGACTCTAACAAGTTACGTCCAATTACAATCCTCCCAATCATGAGCAAAGTCCTAGACAAAATAATCTTTGTCTTGCTCAACAAAAACCAATTTGGATTCATTCCCCAAAAAAGTACTATCGACGCTCTTTATTATACTAATTCATTTATAGAATCAGCAACAAATAATAAAAAAAATTGTTTAATGCTGAAACTCGACATATCGGGAGCGTTTGATAATGCCTGGGTTCCTGCCATAATGTTTAATCTGAGGAAGTACCAATGCCCAAGAAATTTATTTCAGTTGATACTAAGCTTCTTTCAGGATCGATCTGTTGAAATCAGATCCAATAACTTCCAAATTTCAAAGAAACTAACTATTGGCACTCCCCAAGGTTCTTCTCTCTCACCGACGCTCTGGAATATTCTGATTAATTCTTTATTCGATTTAGTACTTCCAGAGAATGTAGAGATAACCACGTACGCAGACGACATTTTACTTCTTGTCACTGGTAAACGTTTCCCCCAATTACAATTAGTCACCAATCAAGCTTTAATTATTTTGGAAAAATGGGCAACAGATAATAAACTCGAATTTAATACTGACAAGACAAAATACATAATTTTTACCAAGAAACGAATTGTTCCAAATTTAAACATTAGACTCTATTCCAAAACACTTGTACAAACTGAAACCATGACATATTTAGGGATAACATTCGACAGGAAACTAAATTGGAAAGCACACACAGACTACGTTGTTAACAAAACAATAAAAACAGTAAACGGACTAACTATCGCTGCAAGAAACACATGGGGCCTAAAGACAGAGGCACTAAAAATTATCTATGAAGGGGCTATCATCCCAAAACTGCTTTACGCCATACCCGTTTGGGAATCGGGAGCAGTCAAACCAATCAATCTGAAAAAGCTTCAGCGGGTTCAGAGACTGATGGGAATAAGGATAAGCAAAGCATATCGCACTGTCTCTTACGACGCTGCCTGTGTCCTTGCAGGGATAAAACCAACTCACTTAAAATTAAAGAACTAACGACATTATACAAAATAAAAAAACAAGGACTAAAATACAAGGACATGGAGCCAAGGGACATTGAAAACGAACTAACCACCAAACACTGGATACATCCTGCTATACACGCTAAACTAACACAGTACCTAACAGACACAGGAGCTGCAGACATAGACACAGGAAGTATTGACATTTACACGGATGGAAGCAAAGACGAACAGCACACAGGATGCGCACTAACTCTATATCACAATAACAGCTACTACGATGAACAATACAGACTAGGCCAAAACTGCTCTAATAATCAGGCAGAGAAATTAGCTGTAGTTAAGGCCACAGAATATATTTTAAGACAAACGTACATTCCTCAACACAAATACACCATTTACACGGACAACAAGATATTAATAGACTCAACTAATAACCCCAAATCCAACGACCCACTGACACATCGACTCAAGACAAATTTGATTGAACTAATGAACCGTGGAACACCAACTAACTTGATCTGGATCAAAGGCCATAGTGGAATCGAAGGGAACGAGCGAGCAGATTTATTGGCAAAGACAGCTGCTCACGATTCAGAACTAGCTATAGACTACAACCGCATTCCTATCTCATTTATTAAGCAACATATTAAAACAGACTTACTTACTGAATGGGACAAACTTTGGAACAACTCAACAAAAGGACGACCTTTGCACAAATACATCCCAAACATCACACTACAAAATCACGATACACCAAAAAGTACACATCACAAATTTACACAACTGCTAACGGAACATGGACAAACTAATCACTACTTGAAACGATTTCACTTGAAAAACACAGATACATGTGAATGCAACGGACAGACTCCACAAACATTTCATCATTTACTATATGACTGCCCCCTTTACGAACACAATAGATACTTACTGATAAAGACAGTTTTGATGAATGGGGACACATGGCCTTATCCAGAAGCGAAACTATATAAAAAATTCAAGAAACCTTTAGTGAAATTTGCTACATCAATTGGACCACACAAGTGAAGAAAGAAGACCACCCTTCATCAAAAACTAAGAAAAAAAAAAACTTGAAGACACATCAGAAAATCAACATGTCTACTCTTTATACTTTTTTTTTTTTTTTTCTTTCTTCTGTTTTGTTCATGTTTTTTTTTTTTTTTTTTTTTTTTTTTTTTTATTATTTTATTTTTTTATTTCTTTTCTTATTTTTCCCGTTTGTTCTAATTTCTATATAGTACTTTTACAATTTGTAATATATCACAATTAAAAATAATATTGCACCTGTGAATTACAATTAGTATGCAAATGCGCATGGAATCTGTAAAAATATCAAAATAAACGACCCTTCCATAGGGTTACTATGGATGTATTTAGTAATACATCGAGTACGTAATTGGTACAATCAGTAGATGTGAGAGTCT
Organism: Euschistus heros; assembly: GCA_003667255.2. NCBI lineage: Eukaryota > Metazoa > Arthropoda > Insecta > Hemiptera > Pentatomidae > Euschistus > Euschistus heros. Next base: position 497,048 of record RCWM02000297.1, read on the forward strand.
TTACACTGTAGGTGATTACCTCTTCCATGTTCTGAATTCCTCTGCCAGAAGACAACATCGCTCTTGCTTTTAATTTTACTTTTGAAAAAGCATATTCTGTCGGATTCAGCATTGGTGAATATGGTGGCAGGTATCTTATTGTATGGGAAGATTGCGCCATAACTTCTCTAACCTGCTGAGTTTTGTGGATAGCGGCATTGTCCATCACTAAAATACTATTGTTGAGGGCAAGCTGATCAAGTTTTTCTAGCAATTCAATCAGAAACTTGCTAATTAAGTCACCATTACATGCCCCCGAGGATATAACAGAAAAGTGAACGACCTGTTGGTTGTTGATAGCCAAGACGAGAGTTGTGTTCTTCCCTCGCACTGTCGGCATAGTAAAAATAGCTTTCGTGTTAGCTTTTGACCAAGCCCGGTTTCTTGTTAAATGTAGGTTAAACCCGGATTCATCAATGAAGACGATGAGAGAGCGATTTTGAGGTATCCAGCTTTCAAAATCTAGAGCGTATTGTTTTCTTTGCTGAATGGCCATCTCTGAGTTCATGCGGTCAAGCTCTTTTGATGCGCGTTTTAACGTAATTCTCAACTGAAATAGTCCTCTATGAATTGTAGAGATCGAAATATTAATGTTTGGCTGAGACAGTTTCTCTTTTATTTCTTGTAAGGTGTAGGCTGCGTTTTCTTCAATTACTTCCTCAATCGCAGCAAGAGTATCGGGGGTCAAACTTATACGGTGGGTACCACCCTTTTTTTGTCTAATACTTTACCGTCATTTGTTCTGTATGTTTTGTAAATGGCGTACGCGGTTTGGGTTTTGAGGCCAGATTGAATTGCAGCATCCTTGATCGAGAGACCTTCTCGTTCAACCAATCTTACTAATAAACTCTTTTTGGGGTAATGAATTTAGAGTATATTTACCTCTACGTTGCTGGTTACATAGCGGCCTGGCCATAGAACATTGTGAAGATGCAGAAGACTCATTATTGCTGACAATAGAATTCCGGAATCTAGGTATCACTCTGTTCACCGATTCTTCCGAAAAACTAGCACTCATGTTTAACAATATGTAGATCTTTACCGTAACAAGACCGGATAATAACTGCCCTGCATAGAACTATAAACAAACAAAACAAAAACGAAAACAAAACAAAAACGAAAACAAAACAAAAACGAAAACAAAACACTGTATATATGTCTAAATAATTTCATCAATCTAATCACATTGATTTCTACATGAGTTCTTGATAACAACAACTCATGGGATTAAGTGTATCAAATTATTTGAATAATTTATAAATTCGTTTGAAAAAAATATGAAATCGATTGAAAAAATTATGAATTTGATTGGTAAAATTATGAAATTGGTTGAAAAAATTATAAAATTAACTGAATATTAATAATATTAATCAAATATATATATATATATATATATATATATATATATATATATATATATATATATATATAAATATTTGATTAATATTATTAATATTCACTGAAAAAAGCTATAAAGAATGGCTTCAAGCAATAGTATTTTAGTGATGGACAATGCCGCTATACACAAAACTCAGCAGGTTAGAGAAGTTATGGCGCAATCTTTCAATACAATATGATACCTGCCACCATATTCACCAATGCTGAATCCGACAGAATATGCTTTTTCAAAAGTAAAATTAAAAGCAAGAGCGATGTTGTCTTCTGGCAGAGGAATTCAGAACATGGAAGAGGTAAAGACTCTCACATCTACTGATTGTACCAATTACGTACTCGATGTATTACTAAAATATTTTCAAATATTTTCATTTATATTTTCTACATTAATATATATATATATATATATATATATATATATATATATATATATATATATATATATATATATATATATATATATATATATTAATATGAAATACTTAAATAAACAAAGTAAGTTCCATTTTCTTTTCTTTTTTTTATACTTCCTCTATTTTTTTTTCTTCTTTTTTATTATCTTTTATATTTTTCTCATTACTATTGATATATATATATATATATATATATATATATATATATATATATATATATATATTTATATATATATATATACACACATATATATATATTTATATATATATTTACTATAACATTCATTATGTGAATCTAATGTTCGATTTCAAAGTTTTAATATATAAATATTATAATATCTTATATATTTTTTAAAAATTTGTATACCTCAATGAAAAAGAAACAAGAATTAAAATCACAATGTGAGGGAAATGGAATTACGAATGACGTGATTCGAACACTTGATTTGACACAAAATTACAAATCTTACAAATTATGAAATTGGTTAAAAGAATTATGTATTTGATTAAAAAAATTATGAAATTGGTTGAAAAAATTATGAATTTAGTTGAAATAAGCTATATATACTAATAAGTACGAAAAAAACATAATTATTAAATTTCATTAAAATCGGACGAGCCGTTCTCAATTTAGAAATATAGCCCCCCCCTCACTCCCAGCTAATAAATAAAACTGTTAAAACCCCAAATATATGCTACTAAGTAAGAAAGAAACGTAATTATCAAATTTCATAAAAATCGGACGAGCCGTTCTCAATTTAGAAAATATAGCCCCCCCCCCCACTCCCAGCTAATAAATAAAACTGTTAAAACCCTAAATATATGCTAATAAGTACGAAAGAAACATAATTATCAAATTTCATTAAAATCGGACGAGCCGTTCTCAATTTAGAAATGTAGCCTCCACTCCTCTCCCTAAGAAAAATATGGCGATAGTTCAAAACCGTTAACAATAAGAGAAAACTTAAAATTTAAATGGTGGAGGTCAAAACTGATATTCTGATATATTTGCTTATTTAATGGAAGAAATATTGTAACTATATATATATATATATATATATATATATATATATATAACATATATTATTTTATTAACTATAACTCAGCCAATATAAAAAAAAAAAATAACAAATCTTAATTTAATCAGATAAACATTCCAAAGATTATGGATTTAAATGATTACTTAAGGACTTGCTTATGTTTCTTATAACCTTTCCCAGTACACTTAAGCTGAATGATGCTCTGATATTTCTCAGGACGTTGTTTAGTGTTTAAGGATACGAAATCCAGCAGGAACGTGTAATAAATGGCAAAATTAACTTTATTCTGGGATTCAAGTTTAGAATTAAACTTTAACCACAAAGTTTAATATTCAATCATTAAAATCCTTCGGATTGTAAGGTTTGGATACGATAAGAGATGAAAGGTTTAGTGGAGCCCTAAACCTCAATTCTATACGTCCAAATGGGTCTAATTATACTGGTCTACACAATTTTTGTTTCCTTCATACTGGTCTACTATAAAAAAATACTGGGAGATTGCTCACAAACAGCTTTATTTTGTGAAACATAAAGTTTTACTGTTTTGATTAAAAAAGGTAAGTGAATTAATACATAATGTTTGAACATTATTATCAAATGATCTTTTTAGGATTTCCTTTAATAAACGGCTTTAGGTAGATCTCTTTGCATAAAATATTTGTGTATTATTGTTTCAAAGTAGTCGAATGTGCAATAGGTATGGATCCGTACTTGTTACTGCTATGGAGCAAAACACACTTTAAACTTCTTTCTCTGCTGTCCAAAAAAATACACCATTCCTTATGCCTGTAGTTCATTAAAACCATATTTTGCAAAATACCACCAACATCGTTACAAAAGACTAAATCCTTCTCTTGAGAAATATACCGTAACAGATTTTTTTCTCGGGTACGATAAAATGTAATGTTAGTTTCGGGATTAAGACAAATTTTTTCTTTTAAACTAGATGCATAAAATTCCGAAGATTCTTTCGGTAAGTTCAGATCCCTCACTAAGTCATTTAGTTATTTCTGATTAAATGGTCAAGGTTCTGAAAGGCTCCATTTGTAATCTGGATCGGAGTCATCACTTGATATATTTTGTTCGCGTTCACAGAGATTTGGATCATCGGAGGATTTAGATGTGCTGGGTTGTACCTCACGTGATTTTAATTGAGATCGCTGAGCAGAAGATAAGTTAGGATATGACCACTTACTTCGATTTCCGTGGTTAATTCCGTTTATTTTCACAACGCTGAAGTAGCAGACGTCATGATGGTTTTGAGGATCTCGCCAAATCATGGGAGTTACGAAATTCACAGCATCTCTTTCCTAGTGGGACCATAACCGCAGACACACAACACATTTTTGGCAAACAATATGAGGAACCTGAGGCTTGTCCTGATTGTACAAATCTATTTCGAAGAATTGATGATATGCAGTTTTTACAAAGTCTAACATAGATTTTCGATACTTTTCAAATATATATTCGCCACAAAGATAGCAAAATCAATCTGGATTAAGCATACAACACCGCCTGGACGAATGCATATCGAAAACAACAACAGAATATATTTTACTGTCCAACAAAAATTTAAAATCTAAGTAAAAATACTAAATAAGGTTGGTAAGCTATAACACAATAACAAAAGCTGTTAGAGAAACATTGTTGTCATATTTACAAAATATGCATCAAATTGAGTTAGAAACAAAAAAAATAGTCACAGGAAACAAACAATTTATTTGTTTTTGTTGACCAGTGTTATTCTCAAGTAAAGAAGTATTTAGTAATTAATTGAGAACTTTAAAAGCTTGTCTAGTAAATGACAATAAAATTTTAGTTTTTAATGAATAAAAACTATCGCAATTAGATAAATAGATCATTTATATATATTGTTTTTTAAATAAACAAAAATTAAAACCATTATTCGGATGGATGATGGCCTGGTTTATGTAAACGTCTTCAGTAAATGACAGAGAATTTCCTTTGTCAATTTAAAATATTAGCCGAAGAGATGAGAAAGAGGGAAAAGTCCCCTCCTTTGAGTAAATATCTTTTGATAAAGGAGACGTTATAAAACTCGAAACGGAATGAGGGGGAGGAAGAGACGGAGAGAAAATTGATTTTTAATTAGCCAGTGACGACATCATTCTTACCACTCGCAACACCGTCCCATCCGATCATAGCCATCTTATTTTATCATCTCTACACTTTATGTAGTTATGTTCTTCCTCTAGTCTAGGATATTCTTCTTACAGGTATTATTTTATTTTGTAATTATAAAACTTTATCAATTAATTTTTACAATAAGTCACTTATTGCTAGGAATGGAATATAAATATTCCATTTTTTGAGATCTTAATATCGATACAGGATAGATCGGTGACAAAAAATATTGATATATTGACATACGGTAATGTCATTTAACTTATTTATATATTTTTTTATGAAACAATATTTTAAATATTCCAATCACCTTCCAAGGATATTCCTGTTTATTTAATCGTTTTATTTAATTTAGGTTACGAAATCGAACCACTAAATTAGATTGTAATAATAATTCAATAAAAATAAATAAAAAGTGGGAAAGTTTACCATAAGTTGGGAACATAGCTTTCAACATTAATTTAGTGTCAAATGTATATATATATATATATATATATATATATATATATATATATATATCTATATATATATATATATTGTGTGTGTGTGTGTGTGTGTGTGTGTGTGTGTGTGTGTGTGTGTGTATATATTTTGTTATTTCCGCTTCCCTTTTTAGCCCAGTCAAATAAGGATTTCACCTCGGAATGAAAGGTATGAAGCTGAATTTTTGCATGTACCTTAGTTTGGACCTTCTGAACAAAGGATATAAACCAACCTCAGCATGTTAGCTTGACTAGATATTCGAGGTCAAAAGTCACAGAGCTCAGTTTCTGATAAACATTATCTCTCTCTTTTTTTTTTTTTTTTAAATGGAAGTGTTTGATTGAATTAATATTAATCTGCCTCAACACCCAGAATTACTTTCTGGATTTAAGGTACAGTCTGTTGAAGAGAGCCCAGATTGGGCATTGAGATTCTCATTTACCCATAAAATGATGATAAAATAATTGTTATCCCTTCAACCGCTCTTGAACTCGAGTCTGAGAGCTTGGTAGTCAAGTGTCCTGCCCACTGAGCTACTGAGCCTCCCAATATTGGAATAATAATATTTCCCAAAAATCTAGGTTTCATTCAAGAAACAAAGATATTGAATATGCCATATGCAATAGTAGTAATTACTTTTCATATGTTCGTTTATTTATATGTAATTAAATATGCTCGTTTTGAACGAAAACCGAATTATGGACCTGATTGACCTGTCAAAAGGGTAATCTGCTAAAAGATCGTTTCCGCCCAAACCGGTAAATAGGGGCTATGTTTATTATTACATAATATTATTAACAAAAAAATAAAAATGATCCTAAAAAAACAATATTGAACGACAAGTTATGTATTTAAAATATGATTTATTATTGTTTATACAGTTTAAACTTTATGACAGCCAGTAGCAGTTTCCTTACTGGCGTAGTAAAGGAGGGGAAATAGTATCTCTGGTACACTTGACACCCTCCGAGGGGAGCATAAAAGATGATATAAACTTCAGCCAAGTCTCAACACGCCCTGCCGTTTGAAATTTGAATACAAAGAGTCGAGTAATTTTCCTTTCGCTACTGAAATGTATTCACTGTTTGAAATATTCATAGAGCGAACCGGGGAATACATTTTACTCCTGCCAACTACATATTAACTTGGATTAGGTGGCACAGGAGCTGGAGAACTGCTGGAACTGCTGGAACAGCTGCTGCAGTCCCAGTAATATCGTCATTAGTGCCCGCCCTCTGCAAGGAGTCATTGTTCTTTCAGGTCAATGTGTTGGGGTCTAGAGTAAAAAGAAAATGCAGAAACCTGATACATCTTATAATAACTATGCGATCAGTAAATCAAATTTCACTTAATGTACACATTGCGGTAAAAAAGGATGAATAGGATTGAAATATTATTTGCCATTGCTATAGAAATACTTTATTCGAAGACTAGTTTAGAATGTTAGACATTCATCATCAGTTATAAAAACATAAAGTGAAAACCAACAGGAGGCTGCTACCTGTGAATATTGTAATGTAAATAAATATAAACTCAATAGATAAATTTAATGTTTTGAAATCTCTTATACAATACTCGACCAGCGCATTATTACAAACTTAATTGCATATACTAACAATATCAGAGAGCACTTAAATGCCATTTCCTCAGTTAATAATCTTAACAACAACAAAACATCCTTATTAAGGTTGTGAATTAATATAGACTCAAAGTAATGATAAATGTTTATTTTTATGTTTATAGAATAATGTCAATTCGAATTATCTGTTAACATAAAAAAGAGACTGTAAGCGGCATTTAATTTTTTTTTTAATATGCCACGCGGGACTGCGATTGAGCAGGAAAGGATCATTGACTTTAAAAATGGCGGTATGACACAAAGGCAAATTGCAGGCGAGTTAAATCGCTTCCAGAGTGTTGTTAAATACTTTTTAAATTTAGGTCCAGACTGTGAGAAGATTGAAAGAACCGGAAGGCCTCTAGGATTTTCTAAGCATGTGATATAAAAGATAAATATAAAAGACTTTAGGGTACTTACTTACTTTTGCATGTTTTATCCCTCAATGGGTTGCCTAGTTAAATCAGAGCGTCCCTCCACTTCTCTCTATCCCACCAGTCCTCCTAAAGTCCCCTGCCATCCATTTCCTCCTCCACACAGTCTTTCCACGGGGTTCGGGGTCTTCCTCTCCTCCGTCTTCCTGATTGTTCCCTCAGCAGAATCCTCTTCGGCCACCTACATTCTGGTATCCGCTGTTGGTGTCCATACCTGCTTCTTCGAATCCTCTCCGGGACTCCTTCGGTCACGCCCAGCCTGCCTCTGATCTCATCATTCCTGATTTAGTCTAGGCGGGTATTCCTTAGGCATCTCCTCCAGAAATCCATCTCTGCCGCTTGTAGTTTAGAGTTGAGCCCACGTTTAAGTGTCCAGGTTTCTGCGGCGTAGCTGAGGGATGGCTCAACAATACTTATAAAAATGCGCCTTTTGTTTTCCGTTGAGATGATCGTGTTCCAAAGGAATGGGTGTAACATTCTAGTCACGCTTCTTGCCAGCCAACACTCATTCTAACCTCGGTTTCTGACGTACCATTCCTATCTATTGTTGGAGAGAAGGTCCCTTTTTTTTGTTTTGATCTTGAAAACTGTGAACTCTATAAAACTATGTTACTGCTCAAACTTTAAACTAGTTATATTTCCTATAAAATTATTTACTTACATAATGGTGAACTTTCAACGGTTTTCGAGATACACGTTATTAATAATTGACAACATTCCAACAAAAAATAATATTTACCTTAGTTTTTGTCAAATATTTTCTTCAATTGCCAGAAAATTATATATAAAATTAATGTAAATTTAATACTCTACAATTTTGATTCCGTTATTCTATCTGAGAAACGATCGTGAAAGGAATTTTTTGCAACAGTAGTTCAATAACCTATAGAAGTTCAACAAAGAATTTATGAAAACTGTTTTATAAGAAATTTAATTAGCATTAATTTTTATTTAAATCATATTTTCTAGAGTACACCGTTTACGAGATATAATCGATAAACCCAAAAATGGGACGTTCTCCTCTCCACCTTCCCTTAGCTTACCCCCCACCACCCTAGTAGGACTAGTATATTTATCTTCTAACTACTACTAAGAAGCCCTGAGGTAAAAAATAATTGCATATTTTAATCACTCTACACCCCTCATTTCAGCACTCATTGACTAAACTATTGTTGTATAGCATACATCGCTAGGACCAGCTGTTTAGAAGCTATGTTGTTTTGAATGAAAAAAGTCACATTTCAAAACTCTGTTTTCAAGTTTAGTAGCTTTTTGGACACGCTCTACTTCTGTTGGTGTTGCTCGGATCGAAAATTCAACGAGAGTTTCCACATCAAAAGTATTAGATTAAAGATAGGCATATCCATGATCTATCGTTTTCCCAGTCAGGGAGTAGCTGATTTTTTTTTTTTTTTTTTTTTTTTTTTTTTTTTAAAGATCCGACTTATTTGACAAAATGCTATAAATGAAAAATTATAAAGAAATAAAGGTCTAGTTTTGCATTTCGGCGTTTGAAGATCTGTCTTCTACGCTATTCCTAGAGGGTCTAAGCCGTTTGAAGGTATTTCTTCTACATCACTAGTAAAGAGACAATACTCTGCTGGTGGTCGAATGAAAACTTTCGATTGAAGTGGAAAAAATTTCATCGATCCTAATGGAATAAGATTTTTTTTTTTTAATTTAAAATATACAACATATTGTTTAGTTGAAGAGAGTAATTACATTAAATTACAGTAATCAAAATTGTGTTTTAATTACCCAGTAAATTATCAAGTGTTGACGTTCCACAAGAGAATGACCTTGGTCTCACACACACCGATTAAAACTGAAATATACAACAAAGACAGACAGAAATAACACAGAAAGAAGTGCTTTAAAAAAATATAATATTCCCTATTCATTTTTGCGTGGTTTATTTGGACTAACTATAGACTACAATGGTCTTATCTTCTTTGCCTGAGAACACAAATAGAAGATTGAAAAATACGTGGGTGAGAGATCTACTCTTGTTACAGCTAAAAATAAACACAAAGCTGTGAGTTTCAGCGCAGGTTATTGTACTATTTCATACATGACACGCTTTTTTTATTACTTATAAGCATATCGGTATTATATACGAGACTTCCTTAGAATTGAATTTTTAATTTTAAAAATGGGTTGGTTATATCCTGTTAAATTTAACAGATGATTTTTATTCAAAATGACCGATTCAATTAAGTAGGAAAACGATCCCGGCGCAAAGATACATTTCAACATGACGGTCGTGTTTTGCGGGTCAGAATCATTAGTCTAGGATCCAATGACACATTAACTGAACGGACGAACGTAAAGCTATTGATAACCTTCATAGATGGCTCTCTTCGGAAAGAATTGAAATCGACAAGCTTGCAGTCCCAAGTGGGTGCATTTCTGGTAAAATTGGGAATTGTTTGAGTTTATATTGGTCACAAGTCGATGTTCCATTCAACAGAAACATAAACAGCTTAGGTTTTTATATTAGCTAAATTATACCCAGTAGGTAATAAGCCAAAACCGAAACTGACGTTATCGGATGCGTTTTTAAAACTGAAGCGTACTAAACATATAAAAATGATCATATTTATGTATAATATGACGTATAAAAAAAATGACCGTTTTATCCAATTCCAGAATTCAAAAGTCTGTAAATATCTTAATGCCATTTATTATTCACCAATACTTAATAATCCCTTTAAAGCATTTTCTAACCTTGTTTTTAACACTGGACTTCTTCAAAAAAAAAAAAAAAAAACCTCAGTTCAATCATTTATTTCAAAGAAACATGACAGTCTCCTACGAAATTCTCGTAATTTTAAGACATAAATAAAAAAAAAATATGCTGAAGCAACTCTTGAAGTTATTAAATATGAAGGGGAAGCTGTCCTTGAAGAGCCTACTGCGCGGCGTTGGTTTGAAACATTTAGAAGTGGAGATACGACGTTGAAAAGGAAGAAGGGGTCCGAGCGGCCATTATTGGATATTGATGATGTTCTGAAGGAAGCTGTTGAGTCAAATCCCTCCACAAGTACTCGCGAACTTGCCAGGGAGTGTGGTGTGTCGAAAGATACTGTTACCCTCACTAACTCACTCCTCAATAATCAGCAGTCCAGCCAAAGAAAGGTTTATAGAACTTCATGGGTTTGAACTCCTGCCTCATCCACCATATAGTCCAGACCTCGCACCTTCGGATTACTACTTATTTCGATCCATGGCCCATTTTCTGCATGGGAAAAAATTTGATAATTTAGCGGAAATTGAAAATCCTGTCCAAGAGTTCTTTGACAGCCATCCCAAAAAATGGTATCAGCATGGCATCAAGCAATTGGCTAGCAAATGGGTAATGGCGCTAACAATGGACAAGAGATAACAATGGACTATACTTTGAGTATTGATTTTATTTTATATTAAAGAAATAATAATACAAATATTTGTTTCAGTAACGGTCATTTTTTTTTATAGACCCCATTATAATTTTTTGAATATAATGGATATTGTCTGATGGCAAATTTGACCAGCTTTAAGACGGAAAAAATGAAATTTTGAATCCGACAAATAATTTTGAAGTTACATTAAAACATGTGCCAAAAAAACTTTTATTTTGTAACAGTAAGCGTTTTTTAGCATGCATGCATGGCATAGGTATTTTACAGGACTTGATCAAAATTACATATATTTAATTGGGGTTTGATAATAAATTTAAGAAACTTTCAGGTGGTAAGAACAAGTCTCGGATCGAACGAATTGTGTCGTTAGTTAGTTCGGAAATATTCGTGTTTTTGTGAAGATGTGTTTGATCGATTCTGTTTTAAATACGCACAGGATACGTCAGCTTATTTTAAAGCTTATGGCTTCCTGGGTTTAATTTGACAGTAGTATAAATTTCAGCTGTTAATGTTTCAGTTGAAAGGAATATAAAAAATTGGCCAATATTAATTCTAAAAAAATTCAAATTTCACTAAAAATGCACCCGTTTGATATTGCAAAACTTGACGATCCTATTTGTACACGATAAGGATTAACAATTAGGATTATCAGCAGCTTTACGTAGTACTTTATGTAGCTACGTTCAGTGATGACTATAAAGCTATAAACAAAGTGCCTCGAACATTGCCGATATCTCCGGCATTTCATCGGAAGCATCGGATTCTATAATAATATATAGAATTATTTATTTATTAACTATATTATGGAAACTATTGAGACTATCTTAATAGAAAAAAAAATGCTTAGAGTAATTTACCATGACTCTTCGCGATGTGACAACAGAGGCTGCCGTCATCAAGAAAAAGGGGACGGGAGGAGAGAGGAAGCCGCCGAGGGTAAACAAGCAAATAATTGATTGACTAGTGTCATAGGGCGCTCCTCAAATATTTACGAAACAATTTCCTCTACATATTTCCAGCCTCCTCGAGACCGCCATATATCAGGAGGGGGAATTGAATTCCGGCGGGGCCCCAGCGGAGGCGGTGAAAAACGGGCCTAGGAAAAAGGAAGATGGCGGGTGATGTATAGAGAGAGGAAGGAGGAGGCGAAGGGAATATGATACCGTGGCCTTCGGCTGATTAACAAGCCCGGGGAAACCGCCCCGCAACATCCGCAGCATCCCGGGCAGCTTCCCGTCAGGTGATGTGCTCTGGTCAGCACCTCATCCAGCAAATGGAACAACAAACGTCAAGATTTATCAAATTTTCGTCAAAAGTATTCAAAAATTATTAAAATGTATTTCTTTGGGGTATCTTTGCTATCTGAGTACATGTAATCATTTTTTTACGGATTTGTTTTTTTTTAATTTCTGAGCTCAGTCTATATGGTTTGAATTTCTTTATTATAATTTTGTTTATTTAATAGTATGTTTAAATGACGGTATATCATGTTTTCAAAGGCAACGAGTAGGGATGGATATCGGTACACTATAAATCAAATTATCGATATTTTTGTTTCAATTATCCGATTTTGTTTTCGATATATCAATATATCGATGTGTTCGTTACGATATAACCTTTTCTTTATTCTATAAAACTACAACGTGCAACTAAATATATACATATATATACATATATATATATATATATATATATATATATATATATATATATATATATATATATATATATATATATATATATATGTACATATTATCTTTCAAATTTTTATTAACACCTATTATTGGAGTGAATAAATGAATTTATTGATACTGTAATAATATTCAGGAGAAAAACTTCCAACTAAAGATAATGTAATAGAAAATGTATAAATCAGAAAAAAAAATCTGAAAATTGGACTTAAAATTCAAAGCCTCATTAGTTTCATTTCAATTTTTGCTTGCTCGCTAGTCCTAACATTTTTTTTTTTTTTTCCTCTTTCAGATTTTAATTCACACCTGTTATTAGGGTAACAATCAGTGAATGTGATGAAATTGTAATACTACAGGCGTTGTATGCCTATGGGAGGCTAGCACTCGATCACCTCCTGCCATGGATTAAAGAGATTTATTTGAGCAAATCTCTCATCCAGCTTCTTTTAAACCTTCTGAGAGTATTTTCATTTATGTCAGTCGTGGCTATGTCATTAATGAGTATGTTGTTATGTCCATGAAATCGTCTGTAAAGGTCGTGTATATGTTCCTTTACTGTGGGTATTTCTAAACCAGTGTGAATTGTGTGGTTTGAAACGTACCAAGGTGATTTCGTGATAAGTCTGAGTAATTTTAATTGGAATATTTGTATTTTTTTAGGGTGTGTATTTTTTGTAGTCCCGTATATTTGTGAGGCGTATGTCCATATGGGTTTAAGTAAGTAAGTGTTTTTATTCAGTCGTTGTCGGAGTTTTAATGTCGACCGTTTATGAAGCATTGGATACAGAAGTTTTAATCTCTTGGTTAGACTGAGACGTTTTTGTTTTACGTGTGGGCCCAAGGTCATTCTTCTGTCAAATGTAAGTCCTAAGTAATGAATTTCGTCTGTTTGTGGCATGGGTTGATTGTCAATGAAGACAGGTGGACAAGAGTCTTGTCTGAGAGTAAAGGTTATGTGCTGTGATTTGGTGTTGTTTAGTTTTATTTTCCATTGTTTGAACCAGTCTTGTAGTATTGTTAAGTGGTGTTGAAGAGTTAATGATGCAATTGTGGGGTCTTCATGTCTAGTTAATATTGCTGTGTCATCAGCGTATGTTGCTGTCAATGTTTGAGGGCTAAGTCGTGTAAAGAATATATATATCGTGAGTGTAAAGAATATATAACAGTGGAGCTAGTATTGACCCCTGTGGTACTCCGGCTTTTACTGGATAAATAGAGGAGAGTTCTGAACCTTGTCGGACAGAAAAAAATCTATCAGAGAGAAAAGATTGAAGGATCAGATGATAGGTAAAAGGAAGAAGATTTTTCAATTTAAAAATAAGTCCGTCATGCCAAACTCTGTCAAATGCTTGAGCTACATCTAGAAATGCCCCAGTAGCATAGTCTTTTCTCGAGTGAGATTGATATGAAATCCGTTACACAGTGTAGTTGATGAACTGTTGAGTGAAATAACCGGAATCCAAATTTAGCAAATGAAAAACAAAGCGATAGTTTCATTGTAAGTGAATCAGTAAACTTTTACTTACAATGCTAATATTTATTATATTAGAAATTTAAAATTGTTAAGTACAGTAGGTACTAATTGTTCATATGTTGATTTTTGAATTTATATTTTATATAATATAAATAAAACTACGCCAATGTTTGTAAGTGATCAACGTTTTTTTTTTTTTTTTTTTTTTTTTATTTAATTTATTGATTTACGAGTAGTAATACTTACAGCACTAATCTATCTATCTATCTATCTATCTATATATATCTATATATATATATATATATATATATATATATATATATATATATATATATATATATATATATATGTATATATAAATGAATGTGTGTATGTCTGTAATCAATAGATTCAAAAACCTTACATCCAATCACCGTGAAAATTTGGGAAATTATTAGGTATATCCCCGGGAAGGTTTTTGAAGAAAACAATTTTAAATCAGAGTTGGGGTTCTAGGTGTATGTAAATACTACTTCAGTGCAGGCGTTTGTAAACAATTACAAATAAAACATATGTTCTAAATTAATCTATTTCTATACTACTAGCATCCACGTGGCGGCTTCGCCCGCCCTCCATAAGTAAAGATAATTTCAACTAAAAATTAATGTTTTATTTGTTTATCGATAAGATTCATGTATTTTAGCATGTGGTTCAGTATTATTTCTTCAATGATTTTTTCACGCATAGCAGTAATTATTAATCTAGTTATAATCGCACTGATTAGGCGGTTGAAGATTACGTAAAAGCATCGTTAGACATAAAATTTTTAATTTTAATGTATGAATTATTTTATCAAGATAGATAAAGACTATTAAGAAACTCATGCGGAAAATAAACTGCATTATCAGTGATTACGACAGAAGGCCCGTGGATCATATTTTTACACACAATATTAAAAAGCAAAGGATCGACATTTTCATTTAGTAATAATTTGTATTCGGCAGAAATAACTTTATTGATTTGATCTGGTTGGATGTTGATTCCGAACTATAAAAGTATATGACAGTGTGACAAACCTCGGTCCGGCCTCTCAACATTGTACATTTAAATTTTAGTTATTGTAAATTTTACCATTGCAATACCTTCCTAGAATTATAAAAATTATTTATTAAGATGTCGGTACAGATAAGTTTAGTTTACCATTGTTAACTCTATTGTGGAATCGCGCTATACACAATCGGTCGATTTTCAGGCTTCACTGGGATCCACATATCTCACACCATATTTAAATCTTTTTTAATAATTTTCTTTATAGTTTAATAAATAAATTTTTTCATCAATTTCAAGATCTTTTCTAACCACTCGCGTAGAATGGCACTCGCCACCTATCGGTCAATTTTCAAACTTCACTGTTGTCCACATATTTTCTTTTTTTAATAAAAAATAAATTAAAAATTAGATTTTAATATTGCTAAATTTTCTTGGAACTATGAAGACGATGTAGTTAATATTTAGTACAGATCGGTTCAGTAGTATTCGTGGTTAGTGATCACAGACGTAAAATGGCTTGTCCTTTTATATAATAGTATAAAATATTATTATAGTAAACTTTTTAATTAAAAATCTTTCAAGAACTATGAAGATGATGTAGTTAAAATTTGGTTCAGATAGGTTCATTAGTTTTACTAAAACGCTATTGCCGCTTGCCACATATTTATAGCCTTTGGATAACAATTTAATTGAATTAAGAAACTTTATTATCAATTTCTACCCATATTTAACACCGGAACATTGTAACTTCTATTGAATGCCGCTTGCATTACATATTTATCGCTTTTTAAACAGTAATTTAATATAAAATTTGTAAATTTTATTATTCCTAAACCTTCCTTGAACTATGAAGTTGATAGAGTTATATTTGGTACAGAATAGTTCTATAGTTTTCGCTGTTAGTGATCACGAACGAAAATGGCTTGTCTTTTTATATATAACTTCATCATCCCCCGTCGAGGCTTCCCCCTCTCTCATAAGTGAAGATCTTAGATAATTTTAACTAATAATTGATTTTATCGATAAAAATCTTGTATTAAACTGAACAATTGAAAATTATATTTTTGATGATATTTTCACGCATAGCAGTCATTATGAACTTGGTTAAATTTAGATTGATTAGTTGTTTGAAGATAACATAAAGCATAATTAGACATCCAATTTTCAATTTTAAGATATGAGTTGGTAATCCAGATAGACAGAGACTATTAAGAAACTGCAGCATAAGAAACTGCATTATCAGCGCTTACAACTAAAGGTTCAAAATTCATATTTTTACACACAATATTAAACGGCTCAGGATCAGCATTTTGATTTGTAATAATTTTCATTCGACAGAAATAATTTTATTGATTTGATCTGGTTGGATTTTAATTTCTAACCATAAAGTATGTGGTATTGTGGCAAAACCCGTTTCTAACACTCAACATTGTACATTTAAATTTTTATTCAACCTCTTTCAACCTCTTTTAAGCCTTCTGCAACAGATTTCAGATGTAAAACAAGCCTTATTCCCAACATATGCACCCTAATTCTTTAACTGTGGGTTCCTTGTCCATTCTTCTATGGAACACTAACGGACTTCCTCAACATAAAAATGAACTTGACATATACCTACATGAGAAACGAACGGACGTTGCCCTGATAACCGAAACACACCTTACTTCCCGACATAAAATTCACATTCCTGGCTACACTATTTACCGAACGGACCATCCAGATAACACTGCTCACGGAGGCTCAGCCATCCTCATCAAATCTTCACTTCGACACAATTTAATACATACACCACATACACCCCACACACAGGCCACTGCAATCACACTTTACACAAAACATAACACTATAACACTGGCAGCTGTGTATTGTCCCCCCAGGTTTGCCATTTCATCTCACATGTTCAATAGTTTTTTCGAGAAACTGGGAAAATGTTTTGTCGCTGGTGGAGACTATAATGCCAAACACCAAGCTTGGGGCTCCCGTTTGTGTACTCCGAGAGGTAGAAATTTAAGATCTGTTCTCCATAAACTTTCGTTAGACACTATATCCCCAAATACTCCAACTTACTGGCCCACATCGAGACAGAAAACCCCTGACTTACTTGATTTTTTCATCACTAAAGGACTTCGCACCATACCTTACACAATAAGTAGCAGTTCCGATCTCTGCTCTGATCATTCCCTGGTTCATTTGACACTTTTTGATGTACCTAGAAAAAAAGAGAAAATATTATTCCTAAACCAAGGCGTTATGGATTGGGACAGTTATCAATCCAAGTTAAATTCGAAACTGCTAATACCAATGCAACTAAAAACCGAAGAAGAAATTGAAGAAGCAGTTGATATATTTACCAAAGCTGTACAGGAATCTGCATGGGCCTCATCCGTTCCTAGAATGAACAAAAGAGGTTCTCTACCGAGTTACCCACAGTACATCAGGGACCTGATCACAGCAAAGAGATGGGCGCGAAAGGTATGGCAAACAGACAGACTTCCTTCAGACAGACGAATATTTAATAAATTGAATAACGAACTGAAAAGACAAATTATGAAAATCAAACAGACCAAATACGATTACTACTTATCCAATATCACGACAGACGACGGAAGCTTATGGAGGCACACTAAAAAACTTTTAAAGCATCATGAGGTGATAGCGCCTCTCAGAAAAGAAGATGGGTCCTGGGTGGTGTCGGACAAAGAAAAGTCCGAACTCTTTGCTGAACATTTGTCGACTGTTTTTACACCACATACAGACTACCAAGACAATGGACATGACAATTACCTACAAGAAACTCTAGAAGCTCCCCTTCAATTGACATTACCACCAGTGTATTTTACTCCTTCTGATGTATTGCAAGTAATCAGAAAGCTATCACCAAAAAAAGCTCCAGGATTTGACTTAATCACCGCTGATCTTCTCAAGAAAATGCCCAAAAAAGCCATAGTCTTTCTAAGTACACTATACAACGCAATTCTCAGACCTACAAAATTCCCAGTTCAATGGAAATATTCTTATATTACC
The DNA here is from genome assembly GCA_003667255.2 of Euschistus heros. Classification (NCBI taxonomy): domain Eukaryota; kingdom Metazoa; phylum Arthropoda; class Insecta; order Hemiptera; family Pentatomidae; genus Euschistus; species Euschistus heros. Next base: position 515,234 of record RCWM02000297.1, read on the forward strand.
ATGCTACATAAACCAAACAAAAACACCGATTCACCTTCTTCCTACCGACCAATTAGCCTACTTCCTTTGTGTTCTAAAGTTTTTGAAAAATTATTTTACCGACGAATACTAGACATACTGACAGATAAACAAGTACTGCCTACACATCAATTTGGATTCCGTTCATTTCACTCAACAGTTCATCATAGAAAAGACTATGCTACTGGGGCATTTCTAGATGTAGCTCAAGCATTTGACAGAGTTTGGCATGACGGACTTATTTTTAAATTGAAAAATCTTCTTCCTTTTACCTATCATCTGATCCTTCAATCTTTTCTCTCTGATAGATTTTTTTTCTGTCCGACAAGGTTCAGAACTCTCCTCTATTTATCCAGTAAAAGCCGGAGTACCACAGGGGTCAATACTAGCTCCACTGTTATATATTCTTTACACTCACGATATGCCACCTAGCCCTCAAACATTGACAGCAACATACGCTGATGACACAGCAATATTAACTAGACATGAAGACCCCACAATTGCATCATTAACTCTTCAACACCACTTAACAATACTACAAGACTGGTTCAAACAATGGAAAATAAAACTAAACTACACCAAATCACAGCACATAGCCTTTACACTCAGACAAGACTCTTGTCCACCTGTCTTCATCGACAATCAACCCATACCACAAACAAACGAAATTCATTACTTATTTGATAGAAGAATGACCTGGGGCCCACACGTTAAACAAAAACGTCTCAGTCTAACCAAGAGATTAAAATTTCTGTATCCAATGCTTCATAAACGGTCGACATTAAAACTCCGACAACGACTGAGTACATACACTTACTTACTTAAAACCATATGGACATACGCCACACAAATATACGGAACTGCAAAAAATACACACCTTAAAAAAATACAAATATTCCAATCAAAATTATTATTATTATCACGGGCTCTACAACCCAGTACACTTTCCTTTTAAATAGCAGCAAACTATTAGCATCAGATTTTGACAAAGGCCAGGTTTCTGAGGCATAAGTTAAAACAGGTCTGATAAGTGTTTTGTATAGCGTAGCTTTGGTCTTTCTTCATAGCAGACGATTTCTCAATGTCTTGGCCAATCCAAAATAACATTTGTTAGCGGCTAATATTCTTTTCTGTACTTCTGGGCTGGTTGAGTTGTCCGACTTGACCAGTGAACCAAGATACTGAAAACCATCAACACTCTCAAAAGTGTAGTCACCAAACGTGATATGAGGTGCTGGTGGTCTTGGAGGGTTAGCCACCATGTATTTAGTCTTGGACTGGTTTACTTGGAGCCCCATACGTCGTCCAGCTTGCTCTAAGGCAAGAAATGCATGTTCCAAATCTCTCTCTGACCTTCCCACTATATCAATATCGTCCGCATAGGCAAGAACTTGAATGGATTTGGTCAGAATTGTACCGGTCACCTGTATTCCTGAGTCCCTAATCACCTTCTCGAGAGCAAAGTTGAACAATAGGCAGGAAAGTCCATCCCCTTGTCTCAGGCCCCTAGTGGTCTTAAATGATTCGGACAAGTCACCTTGGATCTTAACCTGACTTCTAGATTCACTCATCATCAGCGCAGTGAGGCTAATCAATTCTTGGGGGACGTTCATCTCTTCCATACTTTGATAAAGTCTGTCCCTAATATTGCTATCATAAGCGTTGCTGAAATCTACAAAAAGGTGATAAGTTGTAATATTATGCTCTCTAGTTCTTTCCATAAGAGTTCTCAGGGAAAATATCTGATCAATACAGGATCTCCCACTCATAAACCCACATTGATACATGCCTATCTCTCTCTGAGCATAGGGATGTAATTTTTCATACACTATATTAGAGAGAACCTTGTAGGCGCTACTTAGGAGTGCAATGCCACGATAGTTGTCGCAGATCATTTGGTCTCCTTTCTTGTGTAGAGGAATGATAATGCCGGTAAACCAATCTTTAGGAAGTGCTTTATTTATCCATACACAATGCAGTAGATCGCGGATCACTTTGGTCACTTCATTTCCTCCTGCCTTCAAAAGTTCAGCCGCGATGCCATCACACCCTGAAACTCGGTTATTTCTTAGTTTCTGAATTGCATCCTCGATTTCTTCATCGCATGGTGGGTCGAGGTGCTCACAATCTTTATAATATGCGATGGAGTTTGAGCTTTCTTCTTGGGCAAGATTCTGGACGTTTCCCAGTAGGCTGCTGAAATGGTTAGACCACCTTTCAAGGATCCCTACTTTGTTCGTAATAAGCGTTCCGTCCTTCCCCCTACAAATATTTGATCTGGGTTTAAATTCCTTCCGCTGGGCATTCACTTTCATGTAAAAAGCTCTGGGGTTCCCTTGCTTGTTTAAGTCCTCCATCTCCTGGACTTTTTCTTCTTCTTTCTCCCTCTTTTTTCTTCTATGCAGGCGCTTCTCTTCTCTTCTTAATACTCTGTATTCAGAAACAGCCTGACGCGTTCTATGCTTGTCTACCATTCTCTTATAAGCCTTGTTTTTCCTCTCTGTTGCCACCTGACATTCCTGATCAAACCATACTGATCTTCGAGGTGGCTCCCCAGATCCCAGTATTTCTTCAGCTACCCGCATAATTGTTTTCTTGTAATGGCTCTATATTTCATCAACACCATTTTCTGTAGCACTGCATTCCAATTCTTCATCCAACCTTCGAACAAACATTTCCCTATTATCTGGCTCCTGCAGCTTTCGAATATTTATTTTCTGTGAACGAACTCCTCCGATCTTCTGTATATTGCTTATTTTAGCCCGTATTCGTGAAATTACCAAATAATGGTCACTATCCACATTCGCGCCTCTATATGTTCTGACAGCTTTAAGCATAGAACGCTGTCTTCTACTAATAAGAACATGGTCAATCTGATTACTATGATTGTTATCTGGGGAAACCCATATTGCCTTATAGATATTTTTTCTGTCAAACATAGTGCTCCCCACAACCATATTGTGCGCTGCTGCAAAATTCACCATCCGGGTTCCGTTGTCGTTGGAAACTTCGTGCAAACTGTGTCTACCCGCTATGGGCCACAGCACTGAATCTCTTCCGACCTGCGCATTCAGGTCACCCAATACTATAATTATATCATGCCGAGGGCATTCCGCAACTGCATTTTCTAGACTATTATAGAAAATATCCTTTACAACTTCTTCTGCCACTTCTGTTGGGGCATGACACGAAACTATAGAGTAGTTTCTGAATTTTCCTCTCATTCGCAACTTGCAAATACGATGATCAATGGCTTTAAAATCAATTACAAGTTGCCTCATCCGACCGCTAACAACAAAGCCTGTTCCAAAAGAATGTTGGTCTTGATGACAACTGTAGTACACCATATGGCCTTTCATCTCCATTAGTCCGGATCCTGTCCACCTGATTTCCTGAAGTGCTGTTATATCTGTCCTATACTTGGTCAGCTCATCCAAAAGCACCCTCAATGATCCTGGTCTATATAAAGTTCGAACGTTCCACGTAGCCAACTTGAATTCCTTGAGAGCGCCGGGTCGACACCTTAAAGACTGTCCACATCCGAGGCTAGTTACTCGATGTTTCATAGCAGTAGGCTTTTTATGAGGAAGGGGTAGCTGGCCCCTCCGCTCAACCCCCGTTTTTGGCGGTTAGTGAACACAAACAAAAAATTGCTTGTCCTTTTATATAATAGTATAACCTTATACCGCTATTTGTTAGAATCGTATAGAGCTAAGAGATAATTGTTACTTACAGATAATATAAAAATAATGTTCTATAAATTAAGATATTAGGTATCCTATCTTTTTTGTTGGATCAAACTGCACACGGTGTGCAAATTTGATTAAAATCGGTTCAGTAGTTTAGGTGTCAGCCTGCCCCAAGACAGCGACACGTAATTTATATATATTAAGATTATATAAAAGGACAAGTCATTTTTCGTTGGTTATAACGGTGCAATGCTATATAGAGCTAGAAATTGATAATAAAATTGGCTTGATTCAAATAAATTGTTATGAAAAAATCTATATTCAATTAATTATTTAGTGTGACGTGTGGATCTTAGGGATATTTAAGAATCGAACGATATGTGGTTAGCGGCATTCTACACCAGAGTTTGCAATGGTAAAATTATTAAACCACTCTGTACCAAATTTTAACTACAAAAACTTCATAATTCTAGAAAGATTTTAAATAGTATAGTTTACTATAATACTAATTTACATTCACACTGTTAAGTGACAGAAGTTTGTCACTCTGTCATTAACTTTTATAGTTAAATAGATATTAAAATCCAACCAAATGAAATAAATAAAATTATTTTTGTTGCACTAAAAATTATTGCCTTATCAAAATATCGATTATTTTTTAATATTGTGTTTAAAAAATGGGCGACCTAACCATAGCTTTTGATGAAGGTTTTAACATGACTAATATTTCAATGATTTCAAACTTATTTTAATTTTTCAGGTTTATTTAATAAATTGTACCATTGGTTGTGTGAAAGAGCAGTAATATTACCAACAGATACTATAGGAGAGAATATTAACAACATTATAATTGAAAAAGTAAATTGTGACATAGAGAATAGAGGGTTGTAAGCACTGATAATGCAGTCCATTATCCGCCAGAATTTCTTCCTAAAATGTCTGTCCATCTAAATTACCAACTCATAGATTAGATTTAAGAATTGAATGTCCAATAATGCTTTTTAGTAAATCATTGCAATAATACCGGGTTACAGCTTTGAGTGAAAATATCTAGAAATATTGTGAGAAAATAATGCTCAACTGCATTATAAGATTTTTATTGTTAAAAAATAAAACTTCTGTTAGACCTATCTAAGTTCGTTACTTATAAGAGCGGGCGAAGCCGTGACTGCGGATGTTAATGTTTTAAAAATTTGTATCACATATTTCTTACATACTGATATACTGTACAAGCTGATTCTTTATCAACACATCGTCAGAAAAAGGAATCAACAATTGTAATAGTAAAGAATAATAAGCAATTTTATTTGTTTGATAAAAGATGGTTTCAGCTCAATCCCGTATACATCTTACAAAATTCAACACTCAACAGTTATCTAATACTGGAATCTTTTTTACTGGAGAGCTCCTTTTGCATTCAAGAGGGTGCTCCCATTTCCGCCTGCCATCTGGTGTACGCTGGTGTTTCACGGCACACACCACTGGCTCCCATTCTCCCCTTTATATTCGATTGAGAAGTCTTTTTATATTCCCCTCTTCCCGATTTATGAGATGCGGTGAGCGATATTTTGTTATATTATGAAAATATGTTTTGTTTTTTTAATTAGCAAAATTCTTTTATGTTTATTCATATAATTAATTAGTTGACTTCGGATTAAAAAACATCATTAACGCCATATTAATTTTGTATTTGACAATTTGAGATTTATTTGTAACTTAAATATAGTTTAATTATAAGCATTATTGCTACTATCTATCACACTAGTGAGTGTGATGTTTTGAGTTATTATTTACTGTTTCTAATAACAAAATAGAATAGAATAGAATAGAAAAAAAAATGTATTCTGGTATAAAGTCCCTCAAAAATAATAGTTACATGACAGACCATAAGTTATATCCGGCCTAGAAATTATAAATTAGATAATACAATTAGATAATTAAAAGTAAATACAATTTCACAATAAAATAAGTAATAAAATGAAAAAAAAAATCTATACGCATAAATAAACACATACACATTACATGCATAAACAAGAAATTGACTAAACAATAGATTTCTGATGTTGAATCTAGCAAAGGATAAAGAAAAAAATGATGAAAAATAAAAATGAAAATTATTTTAATGATAGAGAAAACATTATCATAGGAAGATTGTTTAAACAGGATAAACATTTATATCTGATATGCTTGGGTGAAATTCATTAAAGCATCTATATAATTAGATAGCATCCGAATGGAGGGAGGAAAGGTGGTGGATGAGGAGTGTTTTAAAAGTTTCGAGGGAGGATGCATTACGAATAGAAGGAGGAAGAGAATTCAAAAGAATAGTGGAGCGGGCAAGAAAGGAACGTTGGGAAGCAGTTGTTCTGTAATACATTAATTTATTTATTTATTCTTTAACATTATTGTTTTATTTTTATTTTTCACTTCTACAGATAGTATTTAATGTTTAAGCGAATTTCGAGAGCGGAATAGCTCAGGGGGTAAGGTAATTGAGTAAAGAATAAAATAGAGTGGACAGCCAGGTACCTAAGATGTGTCAAGGTCCCCCACCAACAGATTGGGCCCCTTTTAAACCTCATAGTCTATTGTCTAATAGAGAAACACATCTACTCTTTATAGACCTTCGAAAGGCTTACGACACCATTCCTATATTTAAACAATGGCAAGTATTACAGGAAGCACGAATCAACCACACCTTAATAAAATCTCTTAAAGAACTGTATAGAGGCTCCATTACACAGATAAAAATTCCAGGTTTCTTTGTAACAAAAGGTTTAAGCAGGGATGCTGTGTCTCTCCCACCTTGTTTAAGATATATATAGAACATGTTTTAAAAACTTGGAAAAAGAAATGTAGAGGAATGGGATTAGAACTAGTAGGTACGTCCATATTTACATTACAATTTGCGGACGATCAGGTTCTCATTGCTCAAGACAAAGATGATATAGAATATATGACTCGAAAGATCAAAGAAGAATATGAGAAATGGGGCCTATCAATAAATATATCGAAGACAAGGTACATGTGTGTGGGAGGTAACACAGATGATTTGGAGATAAACGACATAATTATGAAATGTGATAAATATAACTATCTTGGAGTACAATTGAATAATGAAGGGAAAGATTCACTAGAAATAAAAGAACGTCTAAGACAGGGAAGAAGAGCCATAAAAAGATTGAACGGAATTTGGTGGCACAATAAGATTTCGAAAAAAAGAAAACTGAATATATATAATGTTGTCGTAAAAAAGCATAGCATTGTATGGAGCGGAAACATGGAAGCTAACAGAAAGCGATAAAAGCAAAATAAAATCATCAATGGATGTCCTTAGAAATTTATAAATCTTAACATTCAAGTTAATCTTCCAAAAGTAGCTCTTTATTTTGTTAAGTAAAATTCTTAATCAACATTTTTTTTTCTGTCACACTGTATTGCCAAGCATTGAGGGGTAACAGATAATACTTTATAATAATTAGTCAACCAATGGCTATAATTACAGAAAATAAATTCCTTTAGACCGGACTCGAATTTTATTGAAGTTCGGGGGCTTACAGATTGAGCTACTCCTCTCCTATTATAGTTTACACAATTTTTTTATTTTTTTTATTTAATTTTATATTTTCCTCCGAGGCGTCTGAAAAGAAGATAGCCTCGTGATCGTCTTTTGTAAATATTCATTAGAGTACTACCTATGGGTAGTTCCTCTACAAGTTTTATTCATGTCATTATATCTCATATATACCGCACATTTACTAGATGTGTTTTCTAATACAGTTGGAAATTTCTATTAATAAAAGAATAAACAGAAAAAACGAATTATATATTTGAAGTAATGCGGCTTTATTTTAATTTCTATCGACATATTGTTATATCACCTGTAAATTATAGATACTTGACATTATATTATATTATTAAATATACAAATGAGCCTATTAAAAATATACAAAGGCACTTTGCGAAGCGAAATAGACTATGGCTCAATATCATCTATTCGTACGATAGATGTTGTCCACAATACAGCTCTTAGGATATGTACGGGTGCATATAGAACATCAACTGTCCTTAGCATATATGCAGAAAGTGCAGAACCTTTCTTAACATTAAGGATAACATACCTTTTTGCAAAATATGCAGCTAAACTAACTTCATTAGAAAGCTATTCGTTAAATGTAGTCTTGTATGATTTCGGAACAGCTCAATGTCATAAAATCGTATACACCGATGCTTCAAAATGTGAGTAATCTGTAGTGGACTGTAGGGATCGAAAGCGAAGAACGCCTCTTCAAGTTGCCTTGAGCCTGTTCCATTTTTACTGGAGAGGCCACTGTCATTAAGGAAGCCGAGAATAAAAAGTCAGTTATTGTCACTGATCAATGAGCCTATTACAGTCAATAATGAATTATCGGTCATAACATTACAATATTAGACAATATTAGAAATTCTTGACCTAATATACAACAGAAAAACAATATGATTACGTTCATTTGGGTTCCATCCCACTGCGGTATTTCAGGAACTGAAAAAGCTGACATTAGGTACGCATAATGGTATAGAAGGATCAATACAATTAGGATTACTGAATTAATTGAGATTATTTTATTAGAAAACTAGTTTCGAATGCTAAACATTCATCTTCTGTTCTAAAACATACAAACAAATATTTCAACACATCAGTATTATGTTACATAGATTGTATATACTAAAGTTTTTAAAAATTTAAGACAAGAAATCAAACATAGGCACCCACCTTAAGCAGTATACAAGGTAACTAAAACAGAGATGGACTTCTCACTGAATTCGTGAGGAGTAGAAGGGGGTAGGGGGGGGGGGGGGGGGGGGGGGGGGGGCAAGTAGGTTAAATTTTTGTGATTTATTATGGGATTTCCCTTATGACTCATTGGATTTTTCCGTTCCTATGGGAAACAAGTTTAAAATGGGGCTATTGGATATGTTTATCTGATCATTTAAACAAAAATATTGATCCGTTTTAAACGATTTTATTATTTTTAGTAATTCAAAAATATTTAATTTTCGGCTATTTTCTACTTGATGTAGTATTTTTACTGCCGAGTCTTTATTAAACTTGTGGTTATTTTCATTTAGATGGATAGCGAAATTGGAGTTTTGGGTCTTGTTAGTGTATGGTCTTATATGTTCTTTGTCTCTTTTACCGATCGTCCAGTTTGTATTTTGCTTCAGTCATTGCATTTTAATTTGTATAACAATTTTTTGTATGTTTTACAACTGAAGACGAAAATGGCGTAATAATCTGGAAGTTGATCGCCCAAATAAAAATCTCATTGTACAAAATCTGAAGATGAATGTTTAGCATTCGAGACTAGCTTTCTAATAAAATAATCTCAATAGAAGTGGCAATTAATTCATCAATTCTAATTGAAAAAGCCGATTCCGCAGCTCAGTCAGCTAGAATTAGTGACGATGATATTACTAAAAACATCAATCTAATTCCTAGAGAAGACTGGATGACGCATGTAAGATGCTTAATTAAAGCGAAGTGGAAAGAATCATGGACAACATATACTTCTAAATTATTAGAAATAAAGCCAAACTGCTCAACAAAGTGACAAACAAGTAGCAGGAAATCCAGAAAGGAGGAGACAGTTTTGTGCCACCTGAGAATCGGTCATTTTGAATTCTCCCATGGCTACCTTCTCTGTGGCTTGGAGCTCCCTACGTGAGTTAACTGTCAGAAACCCAGAACAGTAAAATACATATTACTAGACTGCCAACAGTTTTCATCTGCAAGGGAAAGACTCAAAATGCCATATAAACATACGCTGGAAGAAGTTCTACAGGATGATGAAAAGTCAGTTCGTTATTTGAGTTTCGGAAAGCCATCAGGTTTTATGAATAAGTATAAAAAAATGAAGATGAATGCCAATGATCCTGAAGGGTAGAGGCAAACCAAAATAAAATAAAAAATATTATTCACTATAGGCAAATACCAGCAATCTGCTCATTACAGGAGTTACTAACAAACATTACGCTTTTATTATAACTTCGATTTATAAAAACCCTCTCTTTTTGAATAACCGTTGATTGCTCATTAACATTATTCTAATGAAGGAGAAGAAAATTATTGAAGAACATCCGAGTCGCTGAAATTAGTTGTACATTGTTGAAAAGGCTTAAATTATTGAGATGGGGCGATTGTTATGTAAATCTCAATTAGAACCCAATCGTTAGGTAATTGTCAGCCTCAATAACCCCGCGAACCGCCTTCGGTAATGGAGCAAAAAGTTAGGATTAAAAGACTCGGTTCGAGACTATCAGGGCATTATCAGAAAGTTTTGGCGGGTATTTATTTAATGGCGGGTGATTATTGCGCGGGATTAGCGCCCCCCACCCTTCCGATAAATCATCACTCCCTAATCCTGTCCTTCCTCCTCGCCACTCCCGATCCCTCCTAATATCCTATTCCTAATTGTCTTCCCTCAACAGGTGAGTGTGCCGTTTCATCTGACTACCATTGGCTCACCTACTGTTGTATCTAAGCTGTTGTGTTTCAAGATGAAAATTTTTTTTTTTAAATCTCTTAAAACTGGACCAGTAAATAAGGTAACTTTATTACATGATAATATAAGATGAAATTTATTCCTTTTTAATAATTGAAAGTCAAAATAAAAAATTATCTTTATTTTGGGACATATTATCTCCTATGAATTATTTTATTTCAGACAAATTAAGTAGTATAATCATACAAGAGATTTATGGGTGTATATAGGTATGGCTGTCATAATAAAGATATCTATATTCCATATTGACGGCATGGATTTTGAGCTCTGAATTTCGATTAACAATATATTTAGGTCTTTTCTTTTTTTTTAATGAAATGTAAATTTAAATATTTTAGTGACGTTACAATAATATTTTCTTTTTTTATTTTAACTTCAACGTTGCTGATGACACGTGTGTGTTATCAGAAACAATGATCACTTTATTGCCTCTCAAACATTCCAATCCCATATCCTAAACCTTCAAGAATGGTGTCAAAAATGGAGAACCAAAATAAATCCAAACAATTCACACCAAATAACAGTATCCTTTAATGATATTCCAATAATCCCTGTTAAACAGATCCGCTATCTAGGACTCCACTTGGACAAACGTCTAACTTGAAATCCAAATATAAGACTTAAACGACAAGAAACTGCTCGTCGTTACAGACTACTTCAACATTTATTAGACAAACTTTCAAAGCTCCCAATTAATTACAAAAGACTCATTTACATGACTGTGATTAAACCTATCTGGACGTACGGAGTTGAGCTTTGGGGCTCTACTAAACCATCCAATTCATCTCATATCCAATCCTTACAATCCAAAGTCCTTCGAAAAATCCTCAATGCTCCTTACATTGTGACCAATAAACTTATCCATAAAGATTTCTGATTTAGCACAAACCAGATACCTATCCTTCCAAAGTAAGCTGCATAACCACTCCAATCCACTAGCCTTCCAACTTGCTTCCTCTTACTTCCCTGATAATCCTCCGAGGTGTCTGAAAAGAAGATGGCCTAGAGACCTTTTAGTTTAGATTTTATTGAAGTGCTACTATTGAGTAGTTCTTCACAAGTTATTTACATGCTATTGTAGTCACTGTCAACACATTTACTTGTTGTATATTGTTTTGTACAGTTGTAAATAATAATAAAAAAAAAAAAAAAAAAAAAAAAAACTTAAACGATTCTGAGCTACACATTTACACATTACACTTAACATTGGGTTATACATTTATTGATTACTCTCTCCTATAACTTTACATTGAAATAGCAGTTCTATAGTTAAGGTAAAGGCACCAGTAGTAGACACTATTGTGAGACTCTTGCAGTAATTTTAGTGGCACTTCAACAAATTCACCTCAAGTCTCATTTTTTTCTTACACATGCCCAATAGCACTCTTATTTGAAATAAATTTCTTTAAAAAAAAACAAAAAAAAAGCTCTATTATTGATTTTAAGGTTGTTTAAAAACAGTTTGTGGAAAACAATTTTTCACCAATAGTTGACAATACCAGTAGTAGACACAGAAACACACAAATTGTTATGACTTCACTTAACAAATATATTTAACTTATTTCTCACCAAATATGCCCCATAAGTTTTGTTTTTACAAAAGAACTAGGATTATTAAAAAAAAAAATTAAAATTAAAAAACAACATATTTCTATTTAAATTAGGAAGGCAAAAAAAAAAAAAAAAAAAAAAAAAAAACTTTTACTTTCATTTTTGTGTTTATAATTCACCTTTAGTCTCTTTAATTCTTTTTTTCTCAGTCTCTATTGTATAAGTCTCTTTGATTTATATACAATAGCTTATATATAAGCTCTAGGTAATTTTACTCAACGAAAACGATTCAAATAAACTTTTATATAAAAAAATTAAATACAGCTACATTTTTATTAATAAATATAGTATAGTATATAAATAGAGATATTTGTAAAATCATAAATGAGTTCAGATCTATGCTGAATGGAAGTCAGATTCTATTCCTTACCGCCTTTCCCCCCTCCTCCCAAATATCAGAGGATTTGGTAGTTTTTTCAAAAGGTCTTTATTTCTTACCAAAATCTTCTTGGATTCTGTAAATTCAAAAGCTGTTCTTAATCCATTACAAACTCTCAAAAGCATGATAAGCTAAGATATTTTTGAAAATCCCAAAACTCCACAGACCGCGTTTCCTCTTTGTAAGGTTTCTTGTCTGTTATATTTTTTAACAATATTGACGGTAAGCATCTGAGGAGACTGCATATGGTATATGCCTTTAGGAGACAGAAGAATTTATTATTTCAGTAGTTAGACATGCTTGTGATCCACCAGTATACACCTCTGTCTAACACTGGAACAAGCGAGAAAATCAGTGTCCCAGTAGTTGGCAGTTTGTTTTTGGACTCATTCAAACAAAATTCACGATAAAAAAATACTTTATTTAGTGAGTTAATTGTGTACAGTATATTTAAAAACAAAACATGTAACTAAAAACTGTAACAGTAGAAGGATAATTGACGAAAACCAAACTAACTTTCCTAAACTAGTGTGGTTAAAGGAAGAGCCTTTTATAACACTGCTAATTAAAAACTGACCTAACGTTTCCACTGCTGGTATAATCTGCTACTGCTTTATAGTGGCAGCACAGTAGAAGCTAAAGTTTAAAATGGGTCCAAATTCAAATCGTTCAGATGGTTCTAGCTTGCATTTTTTTAAGTTGAAGTTTCAAGTGTCCACTACTAGCTCAATATCCACTACTGGTGCCTTTACGCTACAGAGTAGATTTTATTGCTAGTGAGTTATAGTGATATATTTTTATTTCGTCTGCTATATTTTAAGAAGATGTAATAGAAATTAAATTTAAACATGAATATGTTGTCTTGTATTTTGGAGTAGTTTCTTGTTTATTTAGTCTCTTATGGAAGTTTTAAGTGAGTCTGTTGCTAAGATGAAAACTAAGAAAACATAAATGCTCAATATTATATAGCGGTAATCTAATAAGAGAAATAGAGAGAGACATGATGAAATAGGTTTTAGACGCAGTGTAAATATGTTTCTAGGATTTTTTCGGGATTTATCTTAAACTTTAGCACTTTCGTTTCTGTGGTAAATAGAAAATGAAAGCCTTAGGCTACGAAATGTGAATTATATATATGTATATATATAAAACACTAAAATATCTTGCCACTGGCTTAAAGGTTTAAATAATCCACCTCAATTATTTAATCATTTTCACATTCTTTAAACTCTCAATTCCGACAAAAAAATATCTAAAATAAAAGTAACTACTAGGCAATACAAAGTCTTATTTTCTAATGAATTTATTTTCGATTTTTCTGTTTATTGTTTTTATTTATATGTAAATAAAGACTGGCCAGACGTACATAACGTGTCGTTTTTATAGGTGGAATTCTATAAATCCATTGCTAAATCTTTATATTTATTATATAAAAATATAGAAATATATAAAGAACGATTATGATAGTTTAAATTAGTAGCATACAACAAAAATTTAATTAATATAAAAAACGCAATACAGGCTTTGTACTAAATTGTGTCACGAATTTATCATTTTTAGAATATTTCATTTATTGGGAACAGTACTTACTGTAATATATTATTTCTAATTATTTTTTTATTTTTTATCTTATTTCTAATAAGAGAAAACTCTAAAATCGTCAAGAATTTGAATTTCGATATTATCATGCACAATATGTATTTATATATATTTCTTTAATAATTTCTTAATTTTTGTTAAATATTAATGTTTATTAGTATACTTTAATCGATTAATTATATGTAAAAAAGTTTCTTTTCAAAATCCGATATTTGATCAAACAAATTCTTTCTTTTTTTAAATTAATTAATTTTTTTCTTATAAATGAGGATGTTTATTGTTCTTAAAATATGTCATTTAGTTACAATAATCAATATAATTGTCACTCAAGATATCCAAATGTATTTTTTTTTTCTATGATGTATTCCAAGAATGTTTTGTTTGCTCAAACATTTTACAAAAAGCATTACAATCGTCAATCCAGTTTATTTTATTTATTCACTTATTTATGTTTTTATTATAATTTTTTTGAATCATATGTTTTGTAAAACCAATAAATTATTTCATTAATAATGTTTATACTTTTTTTTTTTTTTTTATATGAAATTACCTGCCTATTGTAGATTATAAAATTTACAACCAGTCCCATTACTATGTACTATGTTAATGTACTAGTCAGAATTCCTTAGAGGTCATGTTCAATCCAGGAAATAAGTAAAATGCGAATAAATGGTTTGCATCCAATTTGAATTTTGTATGTTAGTTTGAGGCTGTAACTATTGATAAAGCTTATTATTTATTAGCTTCAACAATAGCTGACCCTTCAAAACTGAAAAAGCATAGATCCCTGAAATAGTTGATAGCTAACTTAGCTACAAAAAACAACCGTTAGCAATCTCCATTTCTATTACCGTTAACTTATCTATAACTATAGTTATTATCTACAGATAATTTTTCTCCAACTCTGATGTGTAGTATATTAGGCTATAAGTTGATGGCATCATAGCAGCCTATGTTAAGGCCGGTTTACACGCTTTAGCCAAATTTTTATTTTTTTATGGCTAAAAATTTTCGCTTAAGTAAAATAAGTCGGGACAAAGATTCGACTGTAGGTTGGTGAGTTGGCATGAGGTGTGAAAAACAATGCTCAAGCCTTGCGCATACGTATTTTACGGTCGACCACCTGTTCCATACTGTATTTTGAGTGAATGTGTACGATTTTTGGTGGCCTAAGGTAATCGTCGGCCATTCTCCTATCCCACTGATTAGTTTTCGTTCTTAAGGATACTATTTATTTTTTTTTTGTAATCTTCCAGGATTTAACGATTTTATTTGTTACTCTTTTAAAATGGCGAAAGGACATCCTTGCCCACATATTTATATATTAGTTTTTGTCCTCGAAGATACTATCTTGAAGTATTCCAGGTTATAACGATTTTAAGATGGAGGATGGACTTCCTTGACCACTCTCCTTCCCGACAAATCATTAGTTTTTGTCCTAAAGATACTATTTTGAAATCTTTCAGGATTTACCTATTTTATTAGTTCTTGTCCTTAAAGAACGAGCCAGATTGCGCAAATGGCATGTGTCATGCGTTATTGTGTTCTGGAAAGTTTTGCTTTTAATTGTTTTTATTAATACTATACTGTAAAAATAACGTGAATCTTTATAAGTTTTTCAATAAATTATATATTCTATTATTATTCTATTTTAATTATTATATACAATATTCAGATGCAAACTATAGCTGTGTTGCTTAATTTATCATAAATACTAATACATATTTAGAATGATTACTAAATATATTAATGTATATCGATTGTTATGAGCTTAGATTGTTAGAATTACTAATAGGAAATAATACAAGTTGGTTTCGGCTGTAGGGGTTGATGGAGGGTGAAGAAAAGGGCGAGAAAGGGGATTATTAAAGGAAAACAGAAGAGGAGTTAGTGCCAATAAAGTACAAATGTGCGGGAGTTGGGAGAGGTCTCAAAGAAGATAGGAAGTTGGACAGTCAAAGAGTGAGAACTTTCTTCAGACATATTGAATCCAGCTTTTAGATTCTGTAGCCAACAGGATTAGAGATTAAACTTCACTGATAGCTTCATCTTTACGCTTGTCACTTTACCATTCCTCTCACCTTAATAATTTTTTTTCTGATTTAACTGATTCTTTAAATATTAACACGTACCAATGCTCAAAAAATCCACTTCAAAACTGATGATCGAACCGTTACTATAAAAATGATATAATCGTGTCTAGATTTTAGTAATATTTAAGAATCATTTATATTATATTAAAAACAATTTTAATTAGAGAAAATAATTTTTAAAACCTTTTATATCAATATAGGGGATTAGGCCTAGCTAACATTGATTTTTACTTTCAAGTGTTAAACACTGATATTTTACTAATTTAGACTAAGGTTTAGAATTTAAAATTCCATTCAATTATACATATTCCAGCATAGATTCTCAACTGGAATAATATAGTTTTACAATGAATCTTTTATTATAAAAATTCACTATCCAAGGGAAACAAGATTATGATACAGTAGATTAGAGGCGAAAAAAATTTATCGTATCTCCAAGGGAACAAAGAATATCTATGATGTATCAAAACGTTCACTATAACAAGATTATGATATATCCGGTATAAAAATTAATAGTACGATATACCTACCGAAAGTTTTATCTACGTTTATTTTTTTATAACATACATTTACAGGGTGAGTATCTCTTAGTATAAAAAAATAAAATAAATAAGTGAAACTAGATCAAAAATGTAGAAAAATGCTGCAGACCTCACTTTTCTATTCCAATCTGTTGCTAATATACGATAAATCAATGATTTTTTTAAAGAAACCACGTTTTTTACGATAAAAGCTGTAATATCTCCATTTTGTTTGAATATTATTCAAATTTTTGACCACACGTTCGGATTTGTCATTAAATTTCCTAAAAGAGCAATTACTTGTTACCTTGAATTTTTTAAACTTAGGACCTAAATAAAAGCTTGATCTTCACCTTATTTAAGGACGTTACAATGTCATAAAATACTTCAACGCTCACCGTTTTTCTAAAAAAAAAAAACTATCCATAAAACTGAAAATCTCACAAAAACCAGCTTTCATATGGTATGATTAAATTAATGATTTGTATCAATGTCATGGTGAAATATACTTTTAAACCCGGAAAAACATGGTGATTTCATTTGTTCTGCAGCATTTTTATTCAAGTTTCACCAAATTTCTGTTGTTTTTTTTTTCTCACTAAGAGGAACTCACCCTGTTTATAACGACGATTTGTTTTCTAATTAATGACGAAATTTCTATCTAACTGATATTTTTCATATCGTTTCCTGTTTATTCTTGTATTTTATTATACCCATCTCGTTACATATCCATTCAACAGCCCATATTTAGGACGATGTCTTAGAAAAAATGAAGAAAATATGTTGTTTTTCAAATAAGTTATTTTTCATTACTTATATATTATATATATATATATAAAGCTCTAATTAAAGCTCTAACTTAATCAACTTTATAATATTTCTTCTACTGGATTTCTCGCTCGTGTTTCCGAGTCATCGATTGTCTCCTCTCCAGTGTGTTTCGGTGAGACTGAAAAATACCTGCAAGGCAAGTCGAAACGTTGGCACACAATTAAAGTATTTCTACTTTGACACGGTGTGTCTGGTTGACTGCACCCCTGATAAACAAACTTCTCTATCTATCTAAACATTCAACAATATTTTTCTTATAATGTAATTATGTGTTATAGTTTTAAAAAAATATTTGGTTGGTATACTGCAGAATAATATGAGTCGATTTATGTTGTTGTTTTATTTTGTAGCTAAATATTGTCATCCATACTATTATATAAAAATACAAGCCATTTTTCGTTTGTAATCACGAACCACGAAACCTACTGAACCAATCTGAACTAAATTTTATCTACATTATTTTCATAGGTCAAGGAGTGATAAGCAATAATAAAGTGTACTGATTTTTAATTAATTTTTTATTAAAAAAGTAATAATATGCGGATAACAGTGAAGTTTGAAAATCGACCGATAATTGGCGAGTTACGGAAAGCTTTAGAAAGCTCTAAATTAATAATGAAATTCACCTTTTTCAATTAAATTATTTTTAAATGATTGAAATATGTGGTGGGACATGTGGATTCCAGTGAAGTCGAACAATATGTGGTTAGATCCCACAATAGAGTTTACAACGGTAAAAATGCTGAGGCTATCTTTACTGAATTTTAACTACATCATCTTCATATTTGTAAGAAGGTTTAGCAATAATAAAATTTACAATAAAAGACATTTAAATGTACGATGTTGAGTATCAGAAACGAGGTTTGCCACAATATCATACACTTTTATGGTTAGAAATTAAAATCCAACCAGATAAAACCAATAAAATTTCTTCCAACTAAAAATTCAATATGTCGATTCTTTGCATTTTTAAATTGTGAGTAAAAACATGATTTATAGACCTTTAGTTGTAAGTATTGATAATGTAGTCCATTATCCGCAACAGTTTCTTAATAGTCTTTGTTCATCTGGATTATCAACTCATAACATTACAATGAAAAATTCGATGTATCATTATGCTTTTACGTAATCTTTTCACACCTAATTAGAGCAAATTCAACCAGGTAAACTATTACTGACATGCGTAAAAATATTTTTTAAGAAGTAATGCTCATTCGCATACTTCAATACTAGATATTTATGGATAAACATATGAAACTTTACATAGTTAATTAAAATTATCTAAGTTCTTTACTTGCGATAGCGGGCGAAGCCGCGGTGGGGGATTCTAGTTTAATATAATTTTATTACATTATCAATGAAGATAATTAATCTAAAATCTCTTTTGTACTCCGCCTATTGTGGCACACCCAGCCCAGCCCCCCCCCCTGTCCCGCAGCCCCCACCTCAGAAGAAGAACAAAGAGGACGGGGCACACAAACACAGTAATTAAGATGCGACAAGAGGGCGAAGGATTGTTGATTAGAAAACTGCCTAATTGGATGAGCCTCTTTCTAAAGGCAGCTCGGCAGCTCGTTAGTTCTCGATATCGCTAGCAGAGCGCGCTAATTGTCCTCTTCTCCCGCCTTCATGATCTATCTAAGTAATGAGTGCGCTGAGCTCTGTCCCTACGAGTGTGTGCCTCGTCACGTGGGGCCCTCAGCCGAGGCAAAAAGTGATCTTTATGAGTGCGGTGGTGACGAGTTAACAGTTGCCAACCGTGTACAGATCAACGAACTGGTTATAATTTTATTTCAACAGGCAAACCCCTCAAGGCTAGATTGAATAACTTCATGTAGTTAAGAGTGTAAATTTATGAAATTTAATTAATAAGTAAAAAATAAATGAAAAATGAGAAGAGTATAAAATACTTACTCAACTTTGCTCAATTTCAACATGAAATTTTCTATTATACGGTAGATTCATAAACCATACGGATTGTTAAAGTGAACCTTTCAAATTTCTATAAATCATAAGATTTTTTTCTTTTACTCTTTTATTAATTGAAATTTACAACTGTATTAATAAAAACACATTTAGTAAATATGCTGTATACAATACAAAATAATGGCATGATTAGAACTTGTAGAGGAACTACCCATTGGTAGTACTCTAATGAAATGATTACCAAAGAAGATCACGAGGCCATCCTCTTTTCAGACGCCTCCGAGGATTGCCAGGAATGAAATGGGAAGCAAGTTGTGCTACAAGTGGATTTGGATGGGGAGTAAGTTTATTATGAAAGGATAGGTATCTGGTTCGTGCCAAATCGGCAACATGTGGGATATTAAGGTCATTGTGGATTAATTCATTTGTGACAAAGTAAGGAGCATTAAGGATTTCTCAAAGGATTTTTGATTGGAGTGATTGGATGCGGGAAGAATTCGATGGTTTGGTGGTTCCCCATAACTCTATTCCGTAAGTTCAAATAGCTCTGATAATCCTCATATAGATGCGTTTCTTGTAGTGAATCGGGAGATTTGAACGTTTGTCTAGTAAGTGTTGTAGCAGTCGAAATCGACGTGTAGCTTCTTGTCTTTTCAATCTTGTATGGGGGTTCCAGGTAAGTCTCTTGTTCACATAAAATCCAAGGTATCGTATTTGTTCCACGTTATTTAGCAGTACACCATTAAAGGATACAGGAGGAAAGGGTGAGGTAGGTTTTTGACGAAGAGTAAAGGTTATTTGCTGTCTTCAAAAGATTTAAAACTAAAGTCTTGAGAAACTGTGCCATAGCGCACATTCTCAGCCTCCACTGGACTCAATTTTCGGCGAAGAGGTGGAAATCTGGAACTCTGACTCTGGTTTGACCCCCTAATTAGAGGGAAAATAGTGTTTCAGGATATCCATTGTATGCTTGTAAGTATTGTACATTAAGTATAATTGTAAGACTTTTTTTTCCTTTATCAATTTTTGTTTAATTGTTTCTGCAATTTTTTATTTTATTATATTTAAATATTGTTTTTATTTATTTACTTATTTTGGTTTTTTCGCACACAGCAAATAATAATAATTTAATTAATTGAATGCAATTACTGATCGATAATGATGATGATGATGATGATGAGGCTGATGTAGTTCAATTTATGACTGGCTGAAAGTTTGATTTCTTTATAATCTACGATAATTTTGTTATTGCTAATTATCAGTGAAGTATTTATAAATCGATTTTTTTTTCTTCATGATAAAAAAAGACCCAAGTATTTCATATTTAGCAAGAGAGCAATTTGAGTTCAATAAATTAAATTATTTAACCCGAAATGTTTAAAGAACAAGCTTCATACTTTTTTAAAGCTCTCATATCGTCTCTACAACTCTAAAATATCGAATATGACAAACTAAATTTTTTTATTACTTTATCTATTTCTTTAGGACTGGAATACGTTTTATTAAATTCCTAAATCTGAATTCACTGTGTAAAGGGGAGTGATAACCCTGTCAAAGGGTTGATTATAAAAACTATTTGGTTATGCCAAATAAATGTAACGGATCGCTGAATATCGAATATATAAACCGCGTATTTTCGAATTCAATCCTTTGCAGCTGTAGGGACGATATCTTATTAAAACATCGATGCAGCGGTAAAGTAATATTTACCACAAATATACATCAAACTTAAAATAGATCAAGTAGAAAATTTATCATGTTAAATCAGAATTCGAAGATTACTTATCTGATTATGCATTGTATATTTTATTATGTAGACACGGAAATAATAAATGCTAGGAGCTGTATTGCATTATATTTATATAATCCTTGTATTTACATTCTATTGTTTCTCTTTTATTTTGTATACACAATAATGTTGTTATCGATATTTTTTTCTTTTATTAAAGAAATCATCGGTATTGAGGATTTGACAGAAAAGCTAAGTTCTGGATCAATATCAGAATGAAATTATGTACAATTGGTTTTTAAAATATTTTGAGTTTGTGTGTTTACTTGAAGCGCGTAAAAATATAAGGTGCATAAGAAAACAATTTAGGGGCTAGTAATTATTTTTTGTATAATTATTTGGGCAATGTAACCTATCAATGTATCATTTATGAGAATATGACAAAGCGTTTAATTATTTATATTTTTGTATAAATACCATCCGACACGAACTCCAAAGTGAAAGCTAAATTAAAAAAATATTTTGTTTTTATAGTCTAATACGCAACTAAAAACTTCGGACAGCAAAACTAAGGATACATTTGAAATTTTAGATCACATTAAAGTTTCTGTATATTTAAAATTTGTCTTTAATATTTAGATAATTATTAAGTTAAATATTAATACATTGAAGAAAATAACAAACAAGAGTAGGCATAGCTTTAAAAAACGTTCATTAAAACTAAACAATGAATACTTTGATTTAGGGATGTGTCGATTCTCTATTTAAACGATTGTTGAGAAAATAATCGGTATCGAGAATCGATTCCTAAGAATCAGTCGATACCGGAAATTTTGATGGTTGGTTTGTGATACCTAACTAATTAGATAGTTAATCATTGATTCTACTCCCTAATGAAAATTACTTCCTTAACCCCTGTTACTTCTTTTAATTTATATTAACAATTTTTCATCATAATGTTTAGTTATTTTGTAAAGATTTTCGCTACTCTAAAATTTATATAAAAACTCAAATATGATTCCAATCACAAATATGAATTTTCGAAATTAATTATTTTTTTTACTTTGTCAGAATTGTAAGTTATCTCATATATTATCTGTTTAAGGTTATAGAAGATATTTGCTGTTAGATAATTTATTTCTTGAATAATTATTGTTTTTTTCAATACATCCGGTTTGATCTTATTATTATGCATTATATACATATAAATTTATTTTCTAACCTTTGTATCGGTTCTAAGCACCGATAATCGATTTTTTGGTACCGATATCGGGAATTAAAAAAAAAAATGACACTGAAACAACACTTGATTATTTATTAATTTATATATTAAAAAAAAAAAAAACACATCAAAGATTATATTTTAAGATATGTTTTAACGAGAATTTATTGGGCCTCTGAGTAGGCATGGGATTGCGCTGTTGGTCATTTTCCAACTTCAAAAGTACGTTCGAACTTAGTTGATAATAAAAATATTGTTTTCCGCTCTCAAACTTGGATCGATTTACGGTTAATGTACATCATCATCTTCCTATAACAATATTTTCCATGTTATAGTATATATAGGTACTTTGTAGATTATAGATAAACAGTACTCTGAGGGGTCGAGCAAGGTTATTCAATCACAAATCAAATATTAGTACAAAGCCAAATATATATTAACAATAAATTAGAACTCAACATACCAAAACCAGTTGAGTTGATAAGTACTTGCTGCAGCTAACGAGGTGGGGACCCTGAGTACCTGAACTTGAAAAGTTTTACATTAATCAGTTTGGCTAGTCAATCAAAATCAATAAAACAATGAAACCGACTTTAAAACAATTATGACGAGTAATCGAGTTTAGAACATGAGTTTAATGGAGACTTCAATCCAGTGGAATGAGTATTGAACTGTTCATGCTAACTTTATGAGCACTTTTCTACCAAAAATCCTCTGGTTGAGCAACAAATCAAATGGTTTTGTGGATTTCTAATTCTTCTATTTTTTCTTAATAACAGAAACTTCTTTTATCAAATTATAATAAAATAATCTCACTCAATTAATACAATTAATAAATGTGCGGTGAAATTATTACAATAACTTATTTAAAAAAATACCAATTAGAAGCACTTTTACCCTCCAGTAGTCGCAACCCTAGGACTAACACTAATAGTCGCAACGATCTGACAGATCACCTCTCGAAATTCAATCGTTTTACTGATAAATTCATCACTTTTATTTTTTTCATTTACTTTATTTGATTTTGAAAGGAATGCACATAATAATACACTTTAATAAAATAAGTTATAAAAATATTATTTATCTATTATAACAACTTTTAACTATTTTTCTCCTATCACAACTTTTTATCTATTATTTATTTTACTAATTGTATTTATACAGCTTTGACAGGCAGTTTTTGAATGTTCTACAATTGTACATTGTATATTGTTCACAAAAGTATTCAGTCAGCCTTCGTTTTTCACATAATTCACAACGTCGTCTTATAGAGCCGCGTCCTTCATTCCTTGCTTCACCTCCACCTTGCTTCAGGTGGAGCATCCTCTTTTCTATAATATATGAAACATTAACAAACTCCTATCAATAAATGAATTATTGGTAATGCATTCCTCATCACTAGATACATTATCTTTGTGTTCAGTATCTAAATGCTCAATTCTTTCTTCAACAACGTCTGTTTCATTTTCAGTATCTGTCTCACATTCTTCAAAATTGTCTACATAACTATTATTCTACGTATTACATAGAATGATTTTAAGAATCATTTCAATACCATCTGTGTTTTCTAAATCGAAGGTGCGCTTACGATTTATAATGTAATAACGATAGAAGAAAATCTGTTGCGTCAGTAGTCGCATAGATCTTGTCCCGGTTACACCGGAATAGAAACTAAATTACTAAAAATCTAGAGAGAATATTGAAAATTTGACGTCACTAATGCATTCGAGGAATGTTAGTTGAAAGATACTAAGACGCTTATCTCATTATAAAAATCCTATTCAGAATACTGCGCAAAAAAATACCTTGGGTGGTCTCTCAGATCGGTCGCGACTACTCGAGGGTTAATTAAGTTAGTAAACTTTAGAAGTAGTAACACGAAAACAATGTACTAATAAACACGTAGCCTGAGAAACTCTAACCCGAAAATAAACTTCACCAAGCACTGTTCTCAGCCGCTTCTGTCGTTTGAATAAATTCTATGTTGTCACAATTCTCCATCTTTTCCTATAAAAGAATTGATAATATTCTTCGATTTATTTAGCAATGTAAAAGTTATCGTCCCACTTATTATCTGAATCGATTAGTTCTTCTTGTCAATATTCTGTCATACACCTTCGAAAAATTAGACTAATATTTTCTTGTAATTTTCTAATATTTGTTCTAAATCATTTAACAACGAACAAGTAAGTAAATAATCACACATTTACTATATAATTAGTATAAGGTGTCTTAAAAATGAAAAACACCTAACAATAGCAACGTATTAATATCGACAATATTGTATGACTGGTGAGTAATCATTTGTCATAATTATTAGATATCTATACAACTAAAAGTGAACTAGTCCTAATCTTTACGAGTATTAGAGGGTACCTTCTTACCAGGAAATACTGAAGCTTGGCGCATAAGATGGTCCTGATCTTCTTCTAGGGTGACCCGTAAAAATGAAGAAGTAATGACACTATGTTATATGTTTTAGACACTTTGGATATACTTTTTAAACTGCCCTATTTATTTAACGTGCTTCTTATTTTACAATAAAATAAATCGTCCATTCGAACATCTAAGCCTTGCCAGCTGGATGTATCTTACTACATCCGGCTCCTTTATCTTCATCTTCATTCTTCATTCTCCTTTACAGGACCGTAGATCCTTCTTGATACCTTTCTTTCAAACAGCAATAATTTCCGTTCTATGGCCTTCGTTGTCGTCCTTGTTTCTGACCCATTAAATTATTATTGGTTGACATTTTATTTCTTCTTAAATCAATGTCCATTAATATATTATTCTAAAAATTTAACACCTCTTATAAAATTAAGACTATTTGTATAAATACCTACATACGCTTTATGTGAAAAAATCGAACACGTAGAAATATATGCACCTATTGCAGGGTTACTACAATGTGGTGAAACAAAAAAAAAATTAAAAAAAAACATTTTTGTACTATTTCCGTAATACTAGAAAAGATCTTTCTTTATGCCTGCCGACAACTCTCGATTTTACCCTTTTTATTAACACTATACGCCTCTCAGGCGAATATAATTTTATAAAATCTGAATGTATGATGTCTGAGCACTCCGTTTCCATATAAATTTTAAAAATAGTTTTGCTTTTTTTTTAATTAAAAAGAAAAATTCATACAAAAAACAAATATACTTGTACAGCATTACCATACTAAGGAAATTTCTAATGAATAATAATATTGTCAGCATTCGTTTCAAATAACAATTAGCAAATATGGAATAAAGTTAAATGCGCTTACTAATTAGCTTAGGAATCAAATCGATACATTAATTTCAATAGACAGTGATTTTCAAATATAAAACTTACATTTAAACCGAGCAAATATGGAATAAAGTTAAATGCGCTTACTAATTAGCTTAGGAATCAAATCGATACATTAATTTCAATAGACAGTGATTTTCAAATATAAAACTTACATTTAAACCGAGCCGTTTTGTATGAAATATTTTTATATGGCGTTTTCCTACACTATCAACTGGTTGTGTTTTTTTACAGTAAAATATTTCCCTACGATTTGATCTATGTCCAGTAGTATTTTCTTTAAGCCCTTTTATTGAATTACAAGATTTTTTTTTTTTTTTTTAATCTTGCTTTCTATTTCAATATTATTTATTCGGTTTCTTTATTAAGATCGTGAGGAATTTTGAACTGCTGATGGAAACACTGCAAATTACGATCACATTTGTGGTTCAGCAACACCCTATGGTAAAGGGACGTGTAAAGATTTGCGTTAGAAGCACACTCTACGCCTCAGAGGTGTGGTATATTTTGAAATGTAAATTATAATTAGAGATAGGCCGACTAGCTTTTTTTATTTGTTTTTTGTATAGTGTTTTTTTTTTTCAGTAAAATGAAGCAAATATCAGCAAGTTACTTAGCTCAAATAGTTAATTGAGAAATTCGGTTTATTTTTTGTATTTTAACCTGTGATTATAAAATATATATATATATATATATAATATTTATTTTATACATTTCAATTTGGAATTCATCGAGTCCGACTGATGGCAGAAAATTTATTTTCTGTTATTTCGGCCGTGGATCGAATTCGAGGTCGGGAGACCCTCCTGGGGCACACCCAGCCTCCTAAAAAGTGGGTACCCTTAATTGGGGGAAAACTTGGCGGTTTTTTTTAATTATGACACTGAAAACCCTTCATGGGTTGTAAGTGGTGCAGGATATATATAAATATATATATATATATATATATATATATATATATATATATATATTAGGTTATGAAAGTTCTTAAGGTTGTAAGTATTGTAAAAATTATTGAATTTATTTTTTTTTTTTTGTTAATATCACGATCTTTCTTAAAATTCCATAATTGATTAAAAAAAGAAAAGAAAAAGTTTCTATTCCTGGATAAAATAACAGCCTGTAAAGCTGGTTGCAAAATACAAATTATAATCAATTAAGGTCATGTTTTCATTTCAATCGACCTATTTTTAGGCCTAGAAATATGAATGAATTAAATGGCCAACTATTTGGCTTTTTTGGCCGACTAATAGTCGACCAGTCACCGATTAAAAAAGCAGATGACTAGTCCGTTATACTGACTAACGAGCCGCGAATCGAACGATAACATAAACAAGAATGTCTGTAGATAACATACATAGAATTTGGTGGGTGGTGTTAAAAATCGCGGATATTTAATAACTTCCCAGAACATCACTCCATCTCTTAGGCGTACTGTGTCATCTACTGGGTTAAGTAACACAAAAGTATCTATGATATAATCCTTCGAGATATTTTATGATATCCACTTAAGGCAGAAGAGGAGAGCGATGGACGGGATCTACCCTGGCGAACGATGGCCATCAAGAAAGACCCGAGGTGACACCAGACAAACTGCTCAATTCCAACCGATCCGCTACAAGAAGAGGGGATGGCGGTGGAGTGAATACAGACAACTTCAATTGGATTGTGATCGATGGACGAGCGCTCTATCTGCCACCTGCGATCCTGGATCAGGATGGAGCGGGGGGGGGGGGGGGGGGTGGAGGGCAGTTTTGTAAGGGATATTCTCAAGGGCAGAGGTCCTGAGGGGGGGGGGGGGGGGGGGTTAGTTACTGCAATCAGGGCCTCATCTTACTATAATCAACTCTAATTTGAAATTGTATATAAATTATAATCTATATTAATAAAAGTTTCCACCTTTACAGGACAGTGGGTGATATTTTTTTCACTTGTAAAGCGGCTTACACTGGTCCTGCGGAATACTTTATTTTGTTTTTATAGGACTCCTAGGCACAAAGAAAGATAAAAATTTGTTAACTGTAACAAAGCATAGAGTGCACTCGCTGATTTCAGTATAAGTGGGATCCAATATGTCCTAAAGCTCTTTCTTAACATTGGCCGCGAATAGGTCACGAAGCGGTTTGTTTTATCTTGTGGACACTATTAATTTTTCTCCTAAAATTGTGTAAGCATTGTTTAATAAAATATTTGCTTTAACACAAACAATGATAAAGTTTCAAATTTGTCTTTTTGCTAAATTAAAAACATCATCACTGTCACAAGCAATAATGAAAATTCCTGTTAACGTCATAACTGGAGTTTTATTACATTTCTAACTTTTTCTCTACAGTTAATCTCTGTTTAAAAGTTAAACTACATTGTCATTAATTGGTAACACCATTTTCTTTAATAATAATTTCAACATTTTTGTTGAGGTCTTCCTGCTAATGTTTTTTATTGACAAATTTACCCTCAACAATAATAAATTATCAGTGGGACATATATATTTCACGGTCTGTCTAGAAATAGAGTATACATTTTTGTCACTCAGCGTCTAATAGGATATATGAGTTTTGCATCATATCTTAATAGATGCTAATGCATAAATTTTTACTAAGCAAGAAATTATTTTTCTCATACTCAAAATAAGTTCATGGAACTGTTTCTTTAAAAACATTTTTATTTTTATTTATATTTAAAGTTTGAGCAAAAGCAGTGTTTTCCAAGGAAGGGTTAAAGAGGATCGGATGTCATTTTGCTTTAGATTGAATCTTCATCTCGGTTTCATTCAAGAACTTATAGTATAAGTATAGATATTTAATAGTAAATTTAAATAAATCAAAGTAAATACAAAGCCGTGGGGATTAATATATATATAAAACTTCATTGTTTTTATTTTATTTTGACTTAAAATTTATACGAATTGAAAAACTGTTTCTATGGTTTTTAATTATAAGCATTTATACTTACTGTGGATTTTTTAAAATAAAAAACTTATATAAATTATAAATCCGAAACACTGTAACCATCAGGACCATCTATATTAAAATATATTGGTACGAATAGTTACTTTACTAAAATTCATATTTTTTGCAGTCCTTTTTTTTTTTTTTTTTTTTTTTTTTTTTTTGATTCCTTTACGAAAAAGTAAAGTGCAAGATTCAGAATAAGGCTAGTATGTATTTCACTAATGATTCTTACTGAATCCGCATCATATCGAAGCACGTTGCTTTGTGACATCTTGGATTTAAAACGCAGAGTGGTTTAAGTTTAATTTTTTAATTATTTTCTATACATTTATCTCTTTTTTATTGTTATAAAGGGAATCGATTTTTTTTTTTTCGAGAGAGAGATAGACAGATAGATAGACAGATAGAGAGAGAGAGAGAGAGAGAGAGAGAGAGAGAGAGAGAGAGAGAGAGAGAGAGAGAGAGAGAGAGAGAGAGAGAGAGAGAGAGAGAGAGAGAGTGAGAGAGTGAGAGAGAGAGTCTCTTAAAGGGTGTTAAAGTGCTCAGTATATTTAGGTGCATATGTAAGTAATAATACGCATTATAAGAGGCTGTATTTATCTTCTTGTTTTAGTTTTGAGTTCGATAAAGTATGAGGAAGATATTTGTTAATGATGTTGATGAGTATTATATTTCTAAGTACTATTAAGTCAAAATTCCTACTTTATTATTAATAAAGTCAAAATAAATATCATCTGTGATGAAGATTCTATTGTCGACTGTTAGTTGTAATTTAAGTTATGAAATTTTTTAAATGAAAAACTTGACATGTTTATTTACCTGACTGCAGCCCTGACCATTTCATCACTTAAATATCATCTGAATCAATGAACCCATTTCCATTTATAAAACATAATTTATATTGGATAAAGTAAAATTGAACAAAAAATAAAAATATTAAATGCACAATCAAAACTCATTTGTTGCATTGAACTTATGAGAAATTCTCGTACTTATTCCGAATAATAAAACTATATTAAAAATTTAGTTTGGCATGAATTCTAATTTTAAATTCATTTTTCCTGTTTTGTTTTTTTCATGTAGTATTTCATATTTATTTTCCTTTTTTGATATCGCTATTTTGTTTTTAACAATTTGCCTACGTTTTTTTTATTTGTAACGTTGGTACAAATATATTATAATCTTTTTACATGAATGTAGCTGGCTCAAAAAATAATATATGTATTATTAACAATGTTCAGCATATTTTTCCTTAATGATGTATTATTCATAAACTACTGGTTTCGGAAAAAAATACTTTCCATCTTCAGGTTCATACAATATTGTTGTGTACTTCTCAATGTCAATGTGTAATAACATTTTATACTTTGACATTTGATCCTAAAGATGGGAAGAATTCTTTCCGAAACATCTAGTTTTTAAAAATACATAAAATCATTAAGGAAAAACATGCTGAACTATGTATACATTCTTGGTATTAATGTGTATTTATAAATTTATATATATATATATATATATATATATATATATATATATATATATATATATATATATATATTTATTTAGTAGAGTAGATAAATATTAAAATTTAATAATGGAAGTTTAAGTAGTACATGAATCACTGATTATAAGAACAAATTTATTATAAATATACATTGCTTTATATTTTTTTTAAACACAATAGCACGCAACTCCTGGAAATTTCAACGTCCGCCAGCCAGTGATTTTATCCATTGTCACCGTGAATTTTAACAGTTATTTTTCATTGGAAATGTTAATTATTGTGAATACAACAGTATTTTAATATTACTGTATGGTGTTATGTAAGAATCATGAATAATTAAAAAAGGCGTTTTTCTCATTTTCTGGACAAAGAAAAAAATATAAACATTATAGAAAAATTGCGAGACAAAAAAACCTGTAACGGTCGGTAGCGCTTTGGAGGCGGCGGAGCAATAACTCAGCGGAAAATCGAAACAAAAACAACACGAAAAAAATATAAACAACAGATGCATTGAGGAATGTCGGAGTGAGGATTTTCAACTGGCGAGGTGCAGTTTGTGTGTTGTTTTGTTGTGTACTGTGTTGTACTGCTGGGGCTTGGTTTATATTTTCATTGATTGGAGGGGGGGGGGGGGGGGGGGGGGGGGGGGGATGCGCGCGCGGGTGTGGGTTCGCCGGCTTCGGGTTATTTATTGTTGAGACGGGAAACCCGCACGACACAGGGAGTACTCCGGTCGTCGTCACAGTCGTCAAGATTTCGGTCGAGGGGACGTCGGGTGCCCCCCTCATTGTGGGGTACAATTTGGTAGGGGTATATCCGTGCGCTGTCTGGAAGCCTGCACAGTCCTCTCAGTGCTCCTGTACAGGTAGGTCCCAGTGTATGTCTGTATATGTATATATATATCTGTCTATAGGGTAAAGGTCTATGTATCTACTGGCCTACATGATGTCTACATACATAATCCCTAACCCCAAGCAATTATATACATCTCTAATGAACTCTACAATGCGAGCATGTTAGTCACATGGTCAAACAACAACTATTATTCCACCTCATTTAAACTACAAAACACATCCCACAACTAACAAACAAATAAATTACCTCACATCCTAACACTAAAATAACTATTTCTTCAATATTTTTAAATTTAAAAATATTCCTAATAATATATATAAAAAAAAAAGTTTTTAAAAATTTTTAAAATTTTAAATGAAAAAGTAAATATGAAACACAAATTTGACAAAAAGAAAACATTGTTGCTATTGATAACGTTGGATACAGTTTAGAACCTTCCCCATAACTCGCCATGAGGTTATACTCAATGTCCTTAGGACATTAAGTTATACTTAAATTTTAGTTAATTGTACTTATTTTTTTCAGACTTTATTTCAAAATAAAACATGTTGGTTATCAATTGATGCTTTTTTTTTTTTTAAATTTAATAAATATTATCAACATTTAATCAACTTTATTGTATTTTATGAGCTTCCAAATAAATTCAATACATACTACTAGAATAAATACTTATCATTTTAATTTGTATATTTGTTATATTTCTTCTTAATATACTAACATATGTTTATATAAAACTAAATGTAAATGTTAGTTTTCTATATCCAGGAGATTTTTAAAGAATATATTGAGTTTAATCATTGTTCAAATATGTAATCAATAAATATATAAAATCACAAAAAAGTTAAAAGATAAATGGTTTATGTTTAAAAATTTTAACTTTATTACTACAAAAGTGTACTATTCTTCTTATAATATTTCTTAGTTAAAAACATTTCAACATATCAAAGGATTCTTTGATACAGTGATGTGAAATATATATACTTTGTTAAAAATATAAATACCTAAATGTATTTATTAAATATATTTTATTATAATTTATTTCAATATTAGTACCCTTAAAATCAATTAAATACTATTAAAAATAAATTACTTAATGTAGAACAACTGTTGTATCAAAATTAACAAAATATTTGTTCTTCTATTATTGTTTATATCTTCTAACTATTGTTTTTTATTTCTTATACCGTTTTATATATTTGCTGGGGTATATTACCTGTTTTGTTGTGATTTTATTATTTAAAAAAAATTATTATATATAAGATAAATAACTATCGCTTGTAAATATTAACTAAATGGCATTAAATAATAGTACTAGAAGGACATTCATTTTGATGATTAAATTTAGAAAATATTAAGAATGACTGGCTAAAAATATTACATCGTCTTATGTCTGAGAGAGGGAGACTTCAACGGGTTTACGCTAAGCTTCTTAAAATAAAAAAATTAAAATCCTGTAATTATACTCTAATGAATTATTAATTATATATACTTTTTTCAAAGTAATAATTATATTCCTGATGATATCATTATAAGCACAAATTAATTTATATACAAATTATGCGATCAGATTTATTTATGAGTTCTTCCATATAAATTACTAAGTTGAATCGTAATATTTAAATAATATAAACTAAAGAAATAGAGTTTTGTGAAATAAAAAAATAAACATTATAGTACTTATTGCCGCCATTAAACATTTACTATTTACATATAATTCAAAATCATTATTGAATAGTTTTAATTATACCTTTCAATAAAAAATATATTATTCTTCTATTGGTTACATGATTATATTTATGATATTAATAGTTATATCAAAATTAGGTTATTATTATTTTATTGAGTAATTATTACAATCTGCCACAAATGTGGGCAATAAGTAATATAGATGGCTTAATGGTCACATTCACACATAAAATTAGGTTAAATTATAATTATTTTATATGGGAAAAAACTTCTATACACAGTAATAACTGGCATTTTTGTTGAACCAAGGTTTTATCCTTCCGATCCTTTGAGTTATCACATTCTTTGATTTTATTTTCGAATATATTATTAACGATAATTTATATAATAAAAATCAAACACTAAAATAAACTGAATAAATGGCATGATCAAATTGTGGCTATAAGTCAGGCAAGAGGTCCCAGAATTGTATTGAAATAATTATAAAGATGGATAAATTTGACATATTTAGAGTTATGCTGTCAATTATATGTTGTTGTTTTTGTTTTTTTTTTGCAGGAGCAGGTTATATCGATAAGGGTTTTTATAAAACTAAAAATGAGAAAAAACAAAAGGAAATTCAAAACTATGCATTTTTTCCTATGAAAAGTCAGATGTTAGATATTATATATTCAATCCATACACTATTTATTTAGCGATGCATTAAATAAATAACTTTTTTGTCATTCATTATACAGAAATGCCGTAGTTTCTTCGAATATTCGCTAACTAACAAACATTCTTAAGTGTAAGATATTGGGTCGGTAAAAATAATTATTAAGAGCGGGTAAATTTGCAAAAAAATTTATTAAATCATATTAGGAACTTAAAAGTAATGGTATGGCTGGATTTCTAAATGTATCTTTTCTGTTTTGTTTTTTTTTTGTTTGTTTTTTTTCAGATAATTGATCAGAAATAGCGATGAAAATTATTATAGTTATTATTATTATTATGTGTTTATATTTAGTAACTTCATAGTCCAAATGATTACTTTACTTGGTTTAATTGCGCCAACTATTGCTGCAACCTATTACTTTCCAAACAAATTAAAACAGTATACGTAAATACAAAAATAAGAGGTGAAGTCGTCAGTACTTTAACCTATTTGATAAAATATTTCAGTGCAAATTTCGACAAAGTAAAGAAATCTTTTATCGGCGTTCACTCAAAACCATGTTTTTTAAATTGTGTTTCAATTGTAATTTCACAATAAATATTATATATTATTAATTGAACCTTGGATTTTATTGATTCGCTTTAAATATCATCGAAATAGGAGGAGTTTAAGAACTGTTTTTTATTTGTTTGATAAAGAAACAGGACAATTAAAGCTAAGGGTTATTAATGTTTGTTAAAGCTATTAATGTTTTAGTTAGTATTTATTACATTTCAAAGGGAAAAATATAAATATATATAAAGTTATAAAATAAAATATATGTTTTGTGAAGTAACTTTTGTTTAAAGTGGCGAATAAGGCCGAAAGGCTCCCTTCAAATATTTCCTTTGTTAGGAAGGGATAGAGGTCACTCCTTGGTCAGGTTACTAACCCTTCAGCGAACACAGGTAACATGAGGGTCGGACCGTATCTTTACAAAGAATATATATATTTAGCTTTATATATAATTTATGTAAACCCTTACATATTTAATATTATATAATATTTAAGAGTAATTATCATCTTACTTTTTACAAAACATAATTTTAAAAAATATATTATATGATATTTTTTTTTTCTGATTGATATTTTAATTTGTTTTTGTTTTAATATATTTATTAAAATTTCTTTTCTTTATTTTTTTTAATTTTTTTTTTTAATTTGAAATTTAGTTTCGTCAGTAGAATATAATGAACTTTTCGGGTTTTAACAACTATTCCTACGTAGAAGTACGAACTAACTTCCTTAATTCAAATATCTCATCCATCTTAGAACATAAAAGTGTTTTATGCAGCTTTTTAGCTGTGTGGAAGCAAATATATATATATATATATATATATATATATATATATATATATATATATATAATATATATATATATATATATATAATTAAATATGTCTACCGAAAAACGTTCTGTGACAAACATAAAATTTGAGTAATTTGCGAAAGAAAATCATAATCTAAACTTTTTGTTAGGTTTGTAGGTAAGATTTTATATTCACAAATTAATTTGTTATATTTACATGTATAATAACATAATATAGTACTTTTATACATTCTAGGACATACTATTATACATTTTATAAACTTTAAAATCGCCACTTTGGAAATTTTGTCGCTTAGAACGTTTTTCGAAGAAGCCATTCAATTATTTGCGATAGATAAGAAAAGAGTAATTAGACCTTGTGCAGTATTTAAACCAACATTGTATGTAGGCGTTGCGGAACTGTATCATACTGCGCCGTTATGGTGCATGATTTCAGTTTTCTAGTTATTTTCTTTATTTATTATATAATATTAACATACTATTAATAGTATTTATTATATTTACATAATATTAATATATTTATTATATTATCTTAATATTATAACTTAATATTGGTTTGAATAATATAATATAACGTTTATAATTTATGAAATTTGTTTATAAAAATAAATAAGCGTCGCTACTTTACAAGTTTATTGATAAGAATTACTTTTAATATAACATTTGTATTATTATTAACTTGAGTCTTAAAAAGATAAATTAATAGTTCATTAGTTTTAAATTTATTAACGCAGGCGTGAGTTAAAAAAATTAATTTAAAAACGATTTCAAATAATCATGCCTTCAATTTATATTTAAAACAGATAAAATAATAGCTTATAACAAATATAATTTATTAAATGATTGTTTTACGAAATTGCTAATGTTGAATAAGTTTAAATGTAATTGTTGAGTTACATTATATTGATGTTTATCACAAAATACCCAATTAAAGCGTAAAATTTATACTCAGCCTACCAGCATTTCATGTATACTTGTTACTATCTCGATTTATCGGTAAAAATAATAACGAGAGAGGAGCAGATTTTAAAGAACACCAAAAATAAATAAAAAATAATTAGATTCCTTAAAAAAATAAGATAAAATAAATATTGTGGAAAAGAATATTTCAACTTTTTTTTCCCTTGGTAATGGAAATTTTATTTTATATTGTCATAACCAGCATTAAAATAACAAAAAATATATGTTTTTTTTACGGTTACTACCTACAAATAAAAGTATGATTATATAATATTTAGTAATGCATTTATTCTATTACAGCTATAGAAAAAAAAATATAGAATACATAGGTATGAGGCCATAAAAGACAGTCATGAATCAGATTGTTTGGAAACAGGGAAGAAATGGGGATATATCCGGCCGATGATGATGGATCGAGGAGAATGCTCTTGTCAGAACTTGGCAGGGGCAGTCCCATTAACGGAAATATGTATTCCGGAAGTAGGGTCAGGGGGAGAAAATCTGTTTTCCTCTTCCAGTTGGAAAGACAAGTTGCCGGATGACCCGGTCTGTTTGAGTTGGACACGTTTGGGGAAAATATTCTCGAGATCGGCATTTTATCCGTGTGCTCGGGCTTGGATTGGCCGTGCGGAAGACGAATTTGAGGAATCTTTGAGACACTTGGGGACATCTGCCGCCCTGACCGCAAGTACCGCCCTCAGCAATATCTGCCGCCTCTGACTGGGACCATTAGTTCAGCATAATTACTGTCAGTTATTGTTCAAGGGATTATTAATGAAACTTGATCGAGTACTGCAGAATAGTTTTCTTTATATATGTATGTATACCAATTAATAATAACCACTTTATTTGTTAAAGAAAAAGATCTTGTACAAATATTTCAAAATATAAACAATTTAGTACAAACTTCTTATGAGTAGCTGACCACACATCTTAGTAAAGTTTGCATTGTGAACAAAATAAAATATTACTCCTACTATATACATACTACACATTATTAGATGCTGGTATAAATGCATAATTTTACATAATTAAAAATTAATAATTTATATACTTATATACATATATAAACATGAACAAAGATTAAATAAATAGAAATCCTGATATATCATATCCATAAAGCAAATAATAACATCAGAGCAAGTAACTAGTTAATTAGTAATTTCGGGAACAGTGTATATCTTAGCAACTGATAATAAAAATAAGTAAATATAATTTTCTTTTTCAATACTGTCTATATTGAGAATGTTCTCTATATTTGCATAAGGAGGTGAATCAGTATATATATATATATATATATATATATATATATATATATATATATATATATATATATGTATACCTTTATCTAGAATAGAAAATAAATTTTATTCTGAGACTATGTCTCCTAAGAATATTACAATGTAAACAAATAAATAGGGTGTGTCTGCTTGACAAAAGATAAAATAAAATAAATTAAAAATCTAAATAACTATTGTAAATGTTACTAATAAAGAAGAAAAATAAATAAAAATTGAAATAAATATTATGAAAATCCAATAATCGTATAAATAAATCAGTAACATTCTGGAGAGTAAGGGGGTATTGAGAAAGAAGGAATTTAAATAATTTAAATGTGGACACACATGGAGCATTAGGGATGTTGCACCGTAGTAAAGGAATTGTCAAGTGATGCACTATTATGGAAAGAAGAGTACAAGACTAAGGAGGGACCATATATATATATATATAATAAATAGATATAATATAAAAAGAGAGAGAGGGAAAGAGAAAATATATACATTTTAAGCTAATAATTATATTTATTTTAATGATTGTTATTATTAGTATGGTGTGTCGAAAGATACTGTTAGTCGCCATCTTCTCTCCATGGGGAAGGTGAAAAAGACTTGTATACTCGTCCCTCTCGAATTTACTCCTCAACAATTTTACAAAAGTTGAGAAAACTTTACAGAACTTCATGGGTTTGAACTACTGTCTCATCCACCATATAGTCCAGACTTCGCACCTTCGGAGTACTATTTGTTTCAAGCCATGGCCCATTTTTATCACGGGAAAAAATTTGATAATTTTATAGAAGTTTAAAATGCTGTTCAAGAGTTCTTTGACTGCCATCCCAAGGAATGGCATCAGCATGGCATTGAGCAATTGGCTAGCATATGGGTAATGACGGTAGATAACGATAGACTATACTTTGAGTATTAAATGTATTTTATAATAATACAAATATTTGTTTCAAATAATGACACTAAGCATTTTTTTTTGTTTGAGCTGTATTTATTCTGTATTGAATATTGTTAGCTGTAAAACTTGGATTGATAAAGTATGCTGTGTATGTAGAAACTTATGTATTAGCTTAATAAAGTGTTTATCTCTATTTTTTCCAGTTCATTATAAAGTAAATATTAACATATAACTATCAAAAGATTAGTCAAACCAAAACTGAACATCTATACTCTATACTTTCCACTATAATCGATAATATTCAGGATCGATTTGTCCTTATTATTTATTTTATCTCTTAATCAGAATCAGCTATCCTGTTAAAAAAAATAGTGATTTGTTAAAATACAATCTTTTGATATGGATATGGATGGGTACCTTTGTTAACGACGGGCTCGTAAGAAAAAAATCAGATAGCCAAACTGGGATTATGAATATTTATAAAAGTAAATTAAAAAGTCTATTTTCTCCACCGGGCTTTAATCAGCTGGTGATGCCAACCCTAAGTACAGTTCGTGTGGTGATGCTCGCATGATAGCATGAAACTGATATATTTTTTTTTTACCTTTTTAGTTTTTGGAGCGGTCGAACGAGGTCAGTGCAATAAGTTCTTCACTGCACCTCCCCGCCTGGAGAACTTATTGCCCCTCCTCGATGTTAGTAGAGCTTCTCCTTCAGGAGTTATTGTTTCTCTAATTAATATAATAAAATCATATCATACTAGTAAGTAAATTTGTACAGGTACTGAAAAACTTTCCCATTTTTTCAGTTCTATTAAAACTTATATAATATAGGAACAGAACTATTTCATTTTTATATAAGTTCTTGTTAATTTTAATATAAATAATTGTTAATATTATATAAGTAAATGTCCTTTTATTTTTTTTTCATAGAAAGATTAATTAATGGCATTTAACTTTGATTTATTTCATGAAAATTGTTCTTATCTGATGTTACTAATATTCATTATATTTTATACTGATACTAAACATTGGAATGCTGATTAAACGTTTAACTTATTATTATTTTTTTTTTTCATTCTTTCTTATATAGTAACATTTATATTTTGTTTACGGGAGCTTTATTGAGAAATTAATAAATTAATAACGACTAATGTAAAATTTCTGAAACTATGTTTCTACTTCTTAAAACTTATTAATATATTTTTTAAAGGACATAGATCGAAACAAACACGAATCTTATGAAGCAAGGCCCCGCACTCTATGATGGGTGTAAAAGAAGTTGAATATCATTAAGATTTTGAAATTTTCCCTTGGCCCTAAGGGAAGTATGTAGTCGGGGTTTGTGTAACTGGAAAAGAACTTCTTTGTGGTTGACAAAAACTGGATAACCTTACAACGATTTCGGATGAATTCAATCTAATTTTTATCAATAGAGTTCAGATTTTATTAAAAGTCCTTCAAGAACAAATTCATTATAGATTACCTCTTCTATGTTCATAAAAATGGGCCTCCTTTCCAAGGATGTAGCAAAAGAAGGATCTAACGCCGCGCGGTTCCCTCCTCAATAATAAGACTTTATCTTAAACTGATTCGACAGCTAAATAATATTTCTTCAAATAATGTCTCAAAATTACAAGAATTTACCAAGACCGTCATGTTGCGATTTCAATAAACACTTTTGGGCTAACCTTTCATTGAATAAGTATATTTTTGGTTTTATCAAAACAGTATAATGTTGAAAATTAAGAGTAGATAAGTGTTATAAAGAGAGAATATTTTTTTGGTACACAATAAATAAAACAAACCTGTTCATATTTCTTTTTCTTCCTGCGTTTGGTGAATAAATAAATTTTTTCAACGTGTACATGTATTTTAACTGATGGTCTACAAAGCAGTGTAACGTTTTTTGACCCTAAAAAGGGGTTACTTTTTTCACTAATAAAATATTAACATTTTGATACGCCCTAGCTTTGTTGGTGTTGCTCAGATTGAAAACTGACGACAGTTCCCTAACAGAAACTTAATGGAGAATATATTTTGTCATATAACATTTGTCGCTAGGACCTGATGTTTTGAGCTATTTTGGCCAGAATGAAAAAAATAACTTTTAGCCTGCGTTTTTTAGCATTGAGGCATCTTTGACACGCTCTACTTCTATTTGTTGTTGTTGGAATAAAAATTTGCTTTCAGTGTCCTAATCAGAACTAGTAGATAAAAAGCAGTAGATTGAAGATAAACATATCCATGACCTATTGTTTTTCCGTTCGATTTTTATATAATTTGCTCCTATAATAGGTTAAAAGCTAATTACTAATTCAATAAGCCATATGATAATTCAAATAATAATTATTAATAAATATTAATAGTAAACTATATTATAAATACACTGATGAACTAAATTCCTTTTTTTATAATCAAATCGAAATTAATTATAATTATATAATAAAGGCACAAATCTAAAATTATGAATGAGAAGCAGTGGGGAGGAGAAGGAGGGGTAGGCCTCGCATCAGATGGAGAGATGTGGCTGAAAGTATGGCTGGCCGGGTATTAACGGAAGAAGAAGCAATGGATAGAGGAAAATGAAGGAACCGGCTGAGAAAGTGTTCGGTTGAAGGAAACTTCGAATAGTGGAGAAAAATAAGAAAAATCCTTTCAAAGAAGAAGATAAATCTAAAATAATTTTAATTATAAATATTTTTTTTTTTTTTTTATTCTTTTATTAATAGAAATTTACAACTGTATTACAAAACACATCTAGTAAATATGCGGTATATATGAGATATAATGACATGAATACAATTTGCAGAGGAACTACCCATTGGTAGTACTCTAATGAATATTTACAAAAGAAGATCACGAGGCCATCTTCTTTTCAGACGCCTCGGAGGATTGCCAGGAATGGAATGGGAAGCAAGTTGTGCAACAAGTGGATTTGGATGAGCAGTGAGTTTATTATGAAAGGAGAGGTATCTGGTTCGTGCCAAATCAGCGACGTATGGGATATTAAGGTCATTGTGGATGATTTCATTTGTGACAAAGTAGGGAGCATTAAGGATTTTTCGAAGGATTTTGGATTGGAGTGATTGGATGCGGGAAGAATTCGATGGTTTGGTGGATCCCCATAACTCTATTCCGTATGTCCAAATAGGTCTGATAATCGTCATATATATGAGTTTTTTATAGTAAATCGGGAGATTTGAACGTTTGTCAAGTAGGTGTTGTAATAGTCGAAATCGACGTGCAGCTTCTTGTCTTTTCAATCTTGTGTGAGGATTCCAGGTAAGTCTCTTGTCCAGATAAAATCCAAGGTATCTTATCTGTTCTACATTATTTAATGGTACTCCATTAAAGGATACAGGAGGACAGGATGAGGTAGGTTTTCGACGAAGGGTAAAGGTTATTTGCTGGGATTTACTGGGATTTATCTTAACTCTCCAGTTATGACACCATTCTTCAAGGGAAGTGATGTGTGACTGGAGTGTCTGGGATGCAGCAAATGGATTATCATTGACTGATAACACGCTGGTGTCATCAGCATAGGTTGTGAGGATAGTATTAGGATGGGTTGGGATATCAGCTGTATACACTGTATAAAGGATGGGACCCAGGATACTACCTTGAGGAATACCAGCGGTCTGGGGAAAGATAGATGAGTATTTAGAATTGTGATTAACTTTAAATACTCTATCAGAAAGGTAGGAACGGAGGATGAGGAAATATGTAGATGGTAGGAATTGGCGAAGTTTGTAAAGCAGACCTGGGTGCCATACTCGGTCAAATGCCTGTTCAACGTCAAGAAAGACACCCGTGCAGTACATCTTGCGCTCCAGTGCAGATGAGATAACGTCCACCACACGATGGCATTGTTGGATAGTGGAATGAGACTGGCGAAATCCAAACTGGTGATCAGGAATAATGTGA
Source organism: Euschistus heros (assembly GCA_003667255.2). Lineage (NCBI taxonomy): Eukaryota > Metazoa > Arthropoda > Insecta > Hemiptera > Pentatomidae > Euschistus > Euschistus heros. The sequence goes on from RCWM02000297.1 coordinate 556,775, forward strand.
TTGGAATCAAGGATGGGATAAAGTCGTTTCAAAAGGAGCTTTTCAAGGATTTTGCCCATGATAGGTAGGAGGGAAATAGGTCGGTACGAGGAAGGGTTTTCTGGCGGTTTTTTAGGTTTTGGGATCATTTTTATTATTGATGATTTCCAGGAATCGGGAAAATATGTTGTACGGAGGACAGCATTATAAACGTAAGTTAGGAATAATACTGCTTTCCTTGGAAGGTGTTTGAGGATTCTTGAAGTGATAAGGTCGTGTCCAGGAGCTTTATTGGAGGGCAATTTACTAATGATGGCTATTATTTCTGAAGGGTGGAAGGCTTTAGGAGGAATGGTCATTTGGAGAGGAATGGCCAGTTCTGCTTCAATAAATTCTACATGGTTAGGATTTAGGATATCAGGATGAGGTTTAAAAATATTGTGTAATTGTTCACCAAATACCTGCGATTTCTCTAAATCAGATTTGGTCCAGGTTTGAGCTGGAGTAAGGAGAGGATGATTGAAGGTTTTGAATTTTAACAGTCTTTTGGTGGTGTTCCACAATGATTTATCGGAAACAGTTAGTTGTTCAGTTTGTTTTTGTAAATTTTCAAATTTTAGTTTTTTAAGTTCTGATTTAAGTCTGTTAGTCAATTTATTATAATAGGTTTTGTCAGTTGGATACCGAGTCCTATGCCATTTGGCCCTAGCGCGACGTTTCTTTACTAATAAAACGCGAATATTCTGTGGTAAGATATTTTCTGAAATTTTAATTCTATTTTGTGAAGTGTTTTCTGTTATGCAGGTTTGAATTGAATTTGTAAAATGTTCTATTGCCTGAATCTATTTCTTTACATGTTTTTAGTGGAGTTTTTAAGTCAAGTTGGTTTTCTAAAGCCGAACGGAATTTGTCCCAGTCTACTCGTCCAGTTATTAAGGATGGAGGAGAAGGTTTGATAATAGGAGTAGAATGTAATGTAAGCAAAACTGGGCTATGATCTGAGGAAAGGTCATCTAAGGAATCTATTGTAGTTAGGGAAGTAGGAATTTGAGAGGTGACAAATATGTCGAGGATATCTGGGCGTTTTTTTAGGGATGTAGGCCAGTAGGTAGGATTGTTAGGTGAAAGGATGGGGTAATTGTTTAAGGATGATACACGGGGAAAGTATACTACCTCGGGAATTGGATGTTCTACAGCCCCATCGCTGGTGTTTGGCGTTGTAGTCCCCACCTGCAATGAAGCGCCGCCCAAAGGATTGGAATAAGGATTGCAGAATATTTTGGGAAAGGCTATTTCCTGGAGGACAATATACAGCTGAAATAGTAAGGTTAAATGGAAGGGTGGATAGGATTAGTGAGGTAGACTGAATGGTGTCAGTTGGAGAGGAAGGAATCAAGGTGTGGGTTAGTGATCTATGGATAAGAATGCAAGTACCACCGTGGGCTGTTTTGTCGGGGTGGTCAGTTCTGTAAGTGATATAGTCTTTGATGTGGAAATAAGAGGTAGGCGTCAGGTGGGTCTCGGTAATTAGGGCAATGTGAATGTTATTGTCGTGTAAGAATATGTCTAGTTCATTTCTGTGATTGAGCAAACCATTTGCGTTCCATAAAAGAACTGCCAAGGAGTTTTGGATCATCGAGGAACAATGGAAGTGATTTCTGACAGGGCTCTTGTGAGAAGGGTAACTAAGGGTCTGATAGTTTCTTGGAGTTCACGGAGGAAGGATGAAAGAATCGATGAGATATCACCAAAACTTTGGGAGGAAGTAGGATAGGGTTCTGATATTTGAAACGGATGATTACACTGGCTTGAGGACGGTACCTGGAATGGGATTTGGCTTGGATATTGTTGAGGAGATATGGTTTGCCCATGTATTTGTACTGGAGGCTTGATCTGTTGGTTCACTTGTTGTGGTGTCTGTTGACAAGTTGATGGGGAAGGATTGATTATTTTGGGAGGTCGGGATGGAAAGGATGGTTGAGGCGCCTGATTTTTGTGACCGTCGATTTCTTCGTTCGACCGTCGTGAATTCATTGGTTGGTTGAAGAGTCTGAGATGAACCTGCTGCTGAAGTTGATGGCTGAGGTTCAGTGAGTTGAACGGTTGAATGGCTGGGTTGTTGATATTGAGGCTGTTGTACTTTTGATGTTGAAGGAAGTGAAGGGAAGTCTTTGAGAGAGCTATTGATGACTGGGATGTTTTGATTCTGGGAGGATGATCCTACAGTTACGGATGTATGAGGAACTGAATTTCTATTAGTAGCTGAGTTGGTGCTTCTTTGCTTTTGCCTAAGTTTGTAAACCTGGCAACCTTTATAATTAGCGGGATGGCTCTCACCACACAGGACACACAAGGCTGGCGTTTCACGTGTTTTTAAACATGATTCAGTTAAATGTGGTCCTGCACATTTAACACACCTTGGTTGCCGATTGCAATAGGTCTTTGTGTGTCCCAGGTTTTGGCATCTGGTACACTGAACTATTTCTTTTTTGAGTCGAGGAACTTCAAATTTTACGACGGAGTATACCAATCTTTTGATATTAAAAATCTCAGAATTGTTCTCTGCCGGCTCCAGATCCACGAAGAACAATGGGAGTTTGTGCTTATCAATACGGTGGAGAACATTGGCGACATGCCTGACAGAATGACCTAACTCCTCTAGGTCTCTTTTGATTGCGTTGGGAGGAACAGATTGATGAAGCCCACGCAGTACTACTCTGTAGGCCTTTTCTTCTTTTAACTGGTAACAATGAAATTCTATATTATTATTTTTCAGATGCGCTATCAGTGATTTGTAACTTTCTTTTGTTTCCGTATTTATTTTGATGTCTTCATATCTGGAGAAGCATTGGAAATTGGTTTGACCTATTAACTCGGATATATTTTGACAGAATTGTAAATAATTTTCTACGCCGGTGACGTAGATTGGAGGTGGTTTGAAATCCATGAGAGGTTTTAGTGGTTGAGGTGCTGAGCTGTCAGTTGGCATATTTGTTAGAGGTTGGAATCTATTGTTTGTTTCTATGGGTGTGACTGCAGAGACTATAGTCTTACTGCGGGTTTGTGGTGGTGTGGTGGATACATTTGGCTTTTTATCTTTTTGTTTTTTCTTTTTCTTTTTTTTGTCGGGGGAGTTCCCAGTAGGCTCAAGAGCAGTATTCCTTTGTCTTTTAGACAAAGTTCTAGCCTTGAGAAACTTGGAGTCCGATTCACTGAAGTCAGAACATGGCATTTCTTCATCAGAATCAAAACACGATGATTTTTCATACTCCATGATGATATTAAATGTTTAAATTATTTTTAATAATTATAGAAAATAAAATAGAATGAGAGAAAAAAAAATACATATATGAATAAATATTTATATATGCGTAAAATAAATTAAAAAAAAAAAAAAAAAAAAAAAAAAAAAAAAAAAAAAAAGTCCCACTTCAACGAGTATCGAACTGGGCTTCGTTAGAACAGCGGTCAAGCGCCACCAACTATGCCACCAGTGATGATAGTTACGGGTAGGCCAATGTAACTGATAGCCTAGCTCCAGACGTGAGCAGGTTGAGACCGCCTAGCCACGCTGCGCCCAACTATCTAGTCTAACACTAACAGACCACCTTCATATATTAGTTTCTAGGAACTCACCTAGCCAGAAAACTTCACAAATTGTTATAGTTTGTAGACACACAATATATACAAAGTCTCGAGCTGATACGTGAGCTAATTCCACAAGAATCAAGAGAGTAAACACAGAGCTGATTTAGCTGGCTGCATAGCAGTAGCGGCCATGTTCCTCACTAATTATAAATATGAATAGAACTAATTGTTCTTATTGACTAAAAAACATGAAAAACGATGACACAATGTTTAAAGTAATATATTCTTCTAGAAGATGTCAGCAACTTTGTCCGAAGTAGCTCTCCAGGTTCCCTATTTTTGTTTAATAAAATAAATAAAATTTTTAAAAAATGAGTTAGAAACATGAAACCAAAAACGAAAATATTGCTTAATACTTTGGTGATCAGTTTATTACTCATATGAAATAATCCTGCAACCATATGAGGCCAAATGATGTTTGGACACATTTATAAAAACCCGTTAACACTAATACCATAAAAAGGCTTACATCGGCCAAGGACGGCCAATATGTGCTCTTATCGTAGTTGCAGCACATTTTATGTTTAATCATTAAATGTATGAAACAAATGGAGGATGCTAGCTTGTTGATAGAGCCCGGCAGAAGGATTTTCGTTTGTTAAAAATGCCCCAGTTTACGGTATAAATAATTTTCTTTTTTTTCTTTTTGTTATTTTTTCTGCACCTAGTCTGCAAATATTATTTATTTTTATTTTTTATTATATGTTATATCATAATTTATTCGTATCGTTTAATTCTGTAGGTGATCTTTATTCTTGTAATGGCAATTCTTTTTTGTCTTTATTTTTAACATTTAATATATTTTTTTTTCTACTCGGCTTTTAGTTTTCTTTTGTTACCTCATCATTTATCTTGTATTATTTTAAAAACTATTAGGTCAGATACGATTTTACTTTATGTTCAGTAATGTTATTCTTAAGAGATTTTGCCTAAGAATAAAGTTTTCTAATTTATTCTATCTACTTTTTTTTTTTTTTTTTATTCAGATAGATAAATATATTAACTTCGTCATATATATATATATATATATATATATAGATTGTTTAATTATAAAACAATTATATGAAATCAAAAATGATCTTCATAATTCCCCCTCTTAATTAGACTAACAAGGAAGGATTTGAAAATTATCAGGTGTAGAGCCCTAATGAAAGATTCAGCCAATATTGGAACAAAAGATGCTAGCGCCCCATTTACGCTCCGCATCACATTTAATAATCCCATCGAATAATTCCACCGATTTCACTAGAATTAGATTCGACCCCTCTTTAGGGAACAATATCCAGACTGGAAGGGAGGGGGGGTGGTTTTTGTTATGTCGATATTGTCTGTGTAATGGTCTGCCCTCTGACACTCTGTAATCTGCTAACAATAGCCCCGCTCTTCATTGTTTAAAACTGTCTTCCACAGTCCTTCCACAATAACATATCAGTGGCTTTATTGTTATATAGATATTAGTATTGTTTGTAATGGATATAAAGCCAATAATATATAATAACTATATTACTACATAGTTTCTGATATTGTTCAAGTATCCATAGAGAATAAATTTCGTGAATTGGTGTAAATTACATTCTACAGACAGTTTCACGAGACTTAAAATTAAAATTAAAATGGCTGACAAGGTAGCAATACTCTAAGGAGACTAAAAAAGAGTTGAATACTTTTTCATATTAATATATATGAATATAGCTCCGTTGATTGGTGATCTTCCTAATGAAAAATACGTGAAACACTGATTGTTAAAAAATTTAATCATGATCCTTGTGTTGGGGAATGGTGTAAATATAAAAAATAATCTAATATGTATCCTAGAGTAAATAATGTTTTACATATATAATATCATCGTACGCCCAGTAGTCACCTATGGAAGCGAGACCTGGGTCCTAACAGAAACATGGAAAAAGAAACCTATGCACTTGAGAAAGGAAATATATGAACCTACCTTCTCCGAGGGAGAGTTAAGCATCAGGACTGATGAGGAGTTGAGAACATTGTATGACCAACCAAATATTATGAACTTTATAAAAAAGGTTGAGGTGGCTCGGCCATGTGGAACGGATGGGAAGTGACCGTCTTCCAAGGAAACTACTTAATGAAAAGGCTGGAGGAGCTCGTAGACGAGGACATCCGAGAATGAGATGGTTGGGTGACATAGAGGAGGAGTTGAAACAATTGGAAGTCAGAAGATGGAGGAATGCTGCTACCGATAGACCAGCTTGGCAGGCGATTTGCTACAAGTTCTTTGTTCTTGGAGCGCAGTAATAGTCGAACATAATAATAATAACAATAAATAAAGTTTATATAGTAGTTTATTTATTTTTTGATAAAATAGAAAACATATACAGCATCTTTTATAACTATAAAATCTTTATTATTATTTTTGTTTTGTTTTTTAACATATTGATTAATTATTACAATCTGACTATATTACAATAAGTAATATAGATGGCTTTATAATTACATTCCCATATTATGTACAGTAAGAAATAAATGCAATATAAGAAAGAAAAAACAGAGCATAAATGAACTATGCCCTATGCTAAATATATATATATTTATAAAATAGGGTGTATAAAAAAAATGACCGTTTTTAAAACAAATATTTGTATTATTATTTCTTTGATATAAAATACAATTAATACTTAAAGTATAGTCCATTGTTATCTATCGTCATTACCCATCTGCTAGCCAATTGGTCGATACCACGCTGATACCTTGGGATGGCTGACAAAAAACTCTTGGACAGCATTTTCAACTTTTTTCCCTTGAAGAAAATGAGCCATGGATGAAAACAAGTAGTAATCAGAAGGTGCGAGGTCTGGACTATATGGTGGATAAGGCAGGAGTTCAAACCCATGAATGTCTGTAAACTTTTCTTTGGTTCGACTGGAAGTGTGTGGACGAGCAGGTCTTTTTCATCTTCCCCGTGGAGAGAATATGACGACTAACAGTCTCTTACGACATACCACACTCCCTGGCAAGTTCGAGAGTACTTGTGGACGGATTTGACTCAACAGCTTCTTTGAGAACATCATCAATATCCATTAATGGCCGCCCGCAACCCTTCTTCCTTTCCAACGTCGTATCTCCACTTCTAAATTTTTCAAACCAACGCCGCGCATTGCGCTCTTCAAGAACACCTCCCCCTTCATATTTAATAATTTCACCAGTTGTTTGAGTGGCTCTGAAATGTTTTTCCAGTAATGCCTTAAAATTACGAGAATTTAGTAGGACACTCATGTTTCTTCTTCGAAATAAATAACTGAATTAAGGGTTTTTTTTTTTTTTTTTTTTTTTTTTTTTTTTTTTTTTTTTTTTTTTTTTTTTTTTTTTTTTTTTTTTTTTTTTTTTTAAGAGGTCAAGTGTTAGTAAACAAGCTTAGAGAATGTTCTAAAGGGATTATTAAGTATTGGTAAATAATAAACAGCATTATGATATTTACAGACTTTTGAACTCCGGAATTTGATAAAACGGTCATTATTTTTTATACGCCCTATTATTTAAAAATTATATTATAATTAATATAATATTATTAATATAAATAAATAATAGTAAAATATCATGAAATTAAATAAAAATTTAAAAATACAATCATACTTTATTTACAATGTACACTCATCCTAGGAATTCCCCAGCCAGACGTTTCAGGTCCAGAATGATCCTTCCTCTTCTATTTCGGCTGCATCTCTTGTGTATATAACTGAGTAGAATCTGAGCTACAGCACTATAGTACCTAACTATAGTATAGAGGAATGAGTAAGGAAGCTGGCCGTTGCCAGAACTCCAACCTATATACATATTTTGAAATGATTTCGGGGCCTTTACTGTTTCAATGAATGAGAGGGTTATCAGGATGTGTGGAATCGGACAATGACTGGTCCAGAGGATGTAAAGAAAGGTTGTGATTGAATTTAAAAAATATAAGGACGTTAGTTATATTACGGGTTTTGTTAGACACATAATGAGGGGCATTCATTAATATTGTTCTCAAATATTTTTAATGAAATGTGTTATTTTTGTGTCTGTTCATTCGTTTAACACAGCAAATAAAAATATTAATAAAATCATTGTTTCAATTTATTTAATAGGACTACTCCCGAACTTAAGGAATAATAAATATAATCGACAACTAAAAATTAATAATTAATGAAAATGTTTATTATGGTATCATTCATTTACATGATAGTAATTGCTATATAAAAAGATATTTGAATAATATATTGGAACATTTTCGAACATTCGTGGTTATTAAGGGTAAGCATGTTCATAGATCTCTTTGGTTCATTTCCTTTCATATCTATATGAAAAAAAAAAAAAACTGAAACAACTGATTATATTTATTTTTTTTTTTTTGCTCAAACTTTCAAAAGCTTTAACACTTGTGCAACATAATGCACGCTAAAAACATCCAACTTAGGTTTCACTATTAAATATATTATTTAGTTATCATATCGTATATCTTTATTACTTTACTTGTGGCTTTTTTATGTAAAAATTGTAAAATATTCACGGACACATTTTATAGTTAGGTTTTCAGTCAAGATTATAAAATCCTTCCTTAGGTTTTAGTGGAATCGATTTCTTACTTCCTTCAGGCTCAGCCACTCTCAAAATCTCGACAAATCTGCATAAATTGGACAAAGGGTTGATCCTATGAATGGATAGAATATTTACAGCAGCATGCTCGAGTCACTGAGTGCAGAGTTATAAAATATAAGAGAAGATGGGAAGATAAAAAGGATATGAGGAATATGGGATCCCTCAAAGGATATATTCTCCTTGGATGTTCTCTCTCTCTCTCTCTCTCTATATATATATATATATATATATATATATATATATATATATTGTCCGTATTTTTATATATAGACCATCTTAGGTAATTCGATTGTAGAAGAGGATATTGTGATACCCTAGGCATATAATATGGACTCCCCGAATGTAAAGTATGAAACAAGTACATTAGAGGTTTGAAATAATGAATTTCTTTTCTTTAATCATCAGGACTAATATTCCGAATTCTGGATATTCCTAGTGTTTTGGATTCCTGGATTCCTAGTGTTTTGGAATGATTTTAATCGGACCCTTTTGTTCTTCATTATACCTTCTAGAGGGAGGAATTATTATTTAGACAATTCCCATAAAAATAGTGTATTTTGATTTATTTTTTTAATTTCTATAATTATGATTTACTCAGCTACATTAAAAAATGTTATTATCATTATCTAAACATAGATACAGATTTATTTAGAGGGTATAGCCAAAGAAATAAAAAAAAAATGTCAAAAAGAACATCACATTATTTTATTATACCAACGTTTCTGTTATAGCAGTAATTGCAATCTGTAGGGCTAAAAACAGGAAATTAAGAAGTTTTCTACAGAATTCTTGATTTTCCCAAAATATATTCAATTATATTTTCTTATTATCTATTAGCATATTCCAGTATATATATATATATATATATATATATATATATATATATATATATATATATATATATATATATATATATATATATATTATTTTCATCGTTGGTTACCTCTGTGTTCTTTTCTATCTCCTTGGTTAGTTTTTTTATAAAAAAATATCAACTCGATATCCCTTTTTATTTTTTAACTGCCATTGTCTGTCATGTATTCAATCTGACAACTATCAGCTGTGAGTTGATTATTATAATTTGTTATATATATATATATATATATATATATATATATATATATATATATATATATATATATATATATATATATAATATATATAATTATATATAATAATATATAATATATAATAATTATAATAATTTATAATAATTTATACTATTTATATAATATATATAATTTATTATAATTTATTATAATTATTATAATATGTCATCGTATTTCTCAACCTCTCTTTATTTTCTATTAAAACACTCGTTACATACCTTCTTATATTAAAATATAAAAATATTTATTAAAAACTCCATCATTCAATCAGTTCACTCAGTCAAATATTGTATCGTTCATCCAATAATTCAATTAAACGTTGTATCTTTCAATTATATCTAGACACTATTTTATATCCTGAATTTATGTAATTACATTTTTTACTATCTATTTTTTTAATTGATTTACTTTTTTGGGTATTTATTGTATCATTTTGGTCACATCCACTTTTTTGTTGATTTTACCCTAAAGAAGACCATCAAGACAGGTCGAAACTTCGGCACAGCTTATGCAATGTTTTTGTTTTTTAACTTTGATTTTTAGTTTATTGACCTGAAGATGGTCTTCTCCAACAATCATATATATCTGTTTTATCACCGCTGTCTCGTGTCATTCAAAAGTTTGCTGCAAAGGCAGGATTAAACTGCCCTTTTTGCATGGTATTAATGCGTTAACGAAGTCGGAATATACAACAATGGCGGAAGTTATCCTTCCGCCATCTTAAAATCGTTAAATATTTTAAAACAGTGTCCTGGAGGACAACGATGGAGGAAGTTATCCTTCGGATAACTTAAAAACCGTTAAAACAGCATCCTTAAGGACGAAAAACTAATAAAATATCACCATCTTAAAACAGCATCCTTAAGGACAAAAAACTAATAAAATACCACCATCTTAAAACAGCATCCTTAAGGACGAAAAACTAATTCTATTTGTAGAAGGAGAGAGTGGCCAAAGATGTCCTTCGGCGTCAAAAAATCGTCAGATCCTGACACATCTGTAAACCAGTGTATGATATATCATACAGTCAACTATAGTATCATTATTATTTATTTATTTTTTTATTCAATTGAATGTCCCTCAAAATAAATTTACAAGAAATATATCCATCTAGTCAGCAGGTATTTTTTTATCACGATTACATGCTAAGAAGTATCTAAAGGACGTTCAAAGGAGCTATTAATCTGTGTAAAGAAGAGAATGTAAAGAATGTTAAAATCCTCACTAAGAACCTATCACGCATATCTAAACTCCTATTGAAAGTTGTCCTCAAAGCTGAGTTCATTTCTACATCGAGAATCATAAATAAGTTTGCTGCTGTTTGAGGGGCAGATAGCTGAGTAGGTTTACGAGTTGGGGGTTTATGCCGGCACTAAATCAAAGTTTGGTTATTGTCTCTGGCTCATTAGGTGGCAACCTGTAGTTCTCTAGTTCTCTGGCCCCCCGGCCCTTTATGGGGGCTCTGCCCTCTTTGAATACGTCATTACCCTCATCCGCTAGTGACGTCATTAGTGACATATGGTACGCCGCGTTCTGCTCTAGTCGTAACTTGGTTTCGTACTGATTTACCCCTGTTTCATGTTCACACTTGGCGTGGCCATGAATGTTAAATAATTTTAGGCACTGCTGGATTTAATTAGGCCGTCAAATAGTAGCTTAGCCTTTAGCTAGTTTACTGGTTTCTCTTTTTATCTTTATAAACAACATTTATCTTACATTGAATGTTTAGAAGCAAAAACAAATACTGCTATTGTTATAAAATACTGTTTATGTTTATAATTTTTTTTTAATTTTCTATATTTATAAATATCTATAATAAAAATATCTATAAATTACTTTAACTATTTGTGCAAAAGTTTATTTGTGGTAAATTGGTCGTAAGTTCGAATTACATACAATAAATTAAAACATAAATCCTTCTGGCGGGCTCAATCTACAACCTGGCATCTTCCGGGTGGTACAAAGCATTTAAAGATTAAAAAATTCAAGAGCTTAATTCATTCGCAGTAAATATTTTATAAACAACGAAACCTAAGGAAATTAAACACGGTAGGCTCTATGGAGTAATGATTCTCAAGATTTTAGATTGATAGGATTAGATACAGTTGATGTTTATTTTCTGTTACTTTGGCCGTGGCTCGGCTTCAAGATCGGGACACCCTCCTAGAGCACACCCAGTCTCGTTGAAGTGGGTACCTTTAATTGAGGGAAAAACCTGGCAGTTGAGAAAGTATTCTGGCTAAAACTCCTCCTTTTTCAAATGTAGGCCCAGTAACAGAGCATCCTTATCTAAGTACTGAACCCAAGACTTCATGAGTTGTGGTACAGGTTTTTTTTTTATTATTGTTATTTTTTTGATGCTTGAACATTTTGCTGTTCCTTAAAATTGTGGTCTTATAACCGTCATCAGATGACTAGTTTTAACCTTCCTTGGACTGAGTGGGGTTATCCCGCACCCCACGGCTCGTTTTTCGCTTGCCATTTTTATAAATTTATAGATATCCATTAGTTCTTCTAGGAGTTTTCTTCTGCAAGTGTCTTGATTCAATGGATCAAAAATAAAAATAAAAAACGAATGAACTTTATGTTATTTGAACAACTATGGCTAAAAACAGGCCTGGTGTATACGCACTCCACATAGTCGTTAGTTAGTGTGGCCTAATTCAGTTTGGTATAAACATACTTTTTTTTTTTTTTTTTTTTTTTTTTTTTTTTTTTTTTTTTTTTTTAACTTTCAAATTACTTTTCCTTGGTAGTAAATCGAATCAGTAACATTAGCTTAATCATTTAAAAAACATGGAGTTAATGCGGTTTAGTTTCTTTCACACGAATTCTAAAGCCTATTTATTACATAAATCGTAATTGAATTTCCTAAATGCTCCTTTCTTTTAGATTTTAGTTTTCTCTCTACTTGTTTTGAAGAATCAGTTTCGTGTTGCATTTGTATGTGTCATAATGTATTCTTCTCGGACAGTAAATATTATAGAATTAGCTCAAGCTGCACTCCAGGAGTATATATAAATTGTATAAATGTTGAAAATAAATAATTTTTTTTTAAATTTTATTTCTTATTTTAATATTTTTTTTGCTTTCATGTTTTTTATAAATATAAAAAGTAAATTTATTTTGTTACTATATTTTTTTTTTTTTTTTTTTGTAAATCAATAATTTTTATTTTGAAAATGTACATATATATTAATGAATAAACAAAAAATATTTTAATATTCGTTTTAAGTTATTCTAATCTATAATATAAATAAATATTTAATAGAATCAAGAAAAAAAGTAATAATTGTGGTTTAGTATGTAAAATTGAAATTTAAAGTTGGGCGGCGAGCGCACCCCACTCAGTCCTTAATGTTTACAATCCACCCAGTCTTAGGAAGGTTAAACTTCCATTAGTCGCGTGATCCTGTGAGGTGCATGATGAAATTGTTTTGGCCGTAGAGACCTTTTGGGAGGCAAGACTCCAGGTATGCCTTTACGAACGTTCCAATCAAGTGTTAGCACCTGATTCGGTTCCGCCTCAAACTTTACCAGTGCAAAGCATATCAAAATATCTGGGAGGTGTAAGGTTAGTCGCACATAATTTTTTTCTTTTTCCTTCTTTTTTCGGTCTGTTATTGTCTCCTGGTATTTTATATGTTTTTTTTTAGTACTCAAATACAGAGTTTCGCGAGTCTTTTTTAATGAAATATATTGAAAATAATTTCCAAAAATTCACAAACATTTGTGAGGTGTAGGTACTACAGTATTATTTTGGTTTTAGAACTAAGCATGGTTTCACTGAAGAATTATTATTCATTGGAGAATTAATATATATATTATTTTATACCCTTAAAACTAGAAATAAAATTCATTTTGAGTTATTCCAACTCTTGTCCATATTGGGCACGCGATAACGGAAGGTTAAACAAATATCCCTGTTCCCTACAGTAGCTGCTGGTCCAAATCTCTTTTGGAACATTCAGAGTAAACTATTTGCTTTATTATTCAATCTATCTCACAGCCTTACCTTACCTATCTCAATGGGGATATAAATGAGAATTAAGACTTATAAAGAAGCCCTCATATAAAAACTTTTATTTGAATGATTTCTGATATATGCTTTTTTCCTTTAATCTGATCGCAATGCATTCTTGGGTATATGTCTTTATTCTTTTTCTCCTTCAACTCCATTTGTTCTTGCTCTTATTCTGCCCCTTACTCCTGACTTGCAGGTGCAGTGCGAAGCAGCCGCTCGGCCTCAGTGAGAGCAGTGCCGTACCCGCAGTGTCGCCGTTGCCGGGAGCACAGCCCCTCATGTGAAGGCAGTTCCAGCTCGCAGCCTCCAGCCGCTAGCCCGATGCTCTTCGTCCCGTTCTCTGTCCCCGCCCACCTCCCGCTCCAGCCCCAGCAGGTCAGCCCCAGCCCAGCGTCTACGCCAATCATTAAGGTAAAACAATTATATTATATTATAATAAATAATTTTTAAATAATTATAATATATGAATGTTGAATAAAAATGTGGTTTTTCAAAATGGCAATGCTGCATACCAAGTAAATTGAGAAACAAGCATATAGAAGACATGTTCTTAAGTACATTCTCACCTAAGGTAGTTCCTATATTACCATTACTACCTGAAAAGTAATCGATATACAGTAGAAACTCGATAATTCGTCATGAGTGGGGTAGAGGGAGTGACGAAATAAAGGAAATGACGAATTACAGGATTGTTCTGGTAAAGTAAAAAAAATCATTTTAAACTATATAATTCTTTTTTTGTTTTTTTGCAATTTATCGACTGCAAATACGAACAGATGACCATTATACACATTAGACTTGAGTGAAAACAACAAAAAACACAAAAAAAGCTAAAAACTTGCCGCATCCCATCAGGTGTGAAAAATCTGATTCACACTGCTGCTCGAAACCACTCAATGCACTTAGTTAACATCTACTCTACTTCTTTGCATAAATTAGTGGAAGAATTAGAAGCGTCATCATTATCATCTTTTTCATCACTAGCTTCATTTTGAGCACTCAGTACTTGTTCTATAATTTCAATGTCATTTGAAATTTCATAACCTACATCCGTATTTTCCATGTTTAACCAGCTGATTACCTCTTGTTTACCTCTTGCTTACCTCTTGCTTATCGTTTCTCCTTTTATAATCTGGAGTAGAAGTTGCTGAGTATTAATTGATTCCGGGAATTCGTCAACTGCACTCATACTTGCTTTAATATCTTACTATAACCAATGGAGGGATCGACTTCGGGCTTTTTCTGATTTTTTTTTTGTGTTTTTTTCTGTGAAATGATTTACAAAATGTATAAATATAGGCGTCTTTTTTAGTGACAAATGAGGCGGTTTTAAAATTAAATAAGTAGCTAGGGGAAAAATGAATCACATAGTATTTAATTTTGATATTTGTAGTTGCCAATTAAAAAATAATTAAGACCTGACGAATTACAGAATAAGAAGAATTATCGAGTGACGAAACAAGGAGTTCCCACTGTAATGCTAATATAAATCTTTATTCAAGCGGGGATATAATTAATAATAACAGAGTGCAGTATAATCCAGAAGGCATCCGCAAACACTCAAAATCTTTAAGTTCCCGCAGAATGCGTTAACAATGGCGGAGCATCCTTTTACCATCTTAAAATCGTTAAATCTTGAAACATTTCAAAATAGTATCCCTAAGGATGAAAACTAAAAGGACATCAATATCGGAATATCCTTCGGATAACTTAAGAACCGTTAAATCCTGGAATATTTTAACATTTTATCCTTGGGACCAAAAAATATATAAATGTGGCCCAAAGATGACCAGCCGTCTTAAAATAGTGTCCTCAAGGAAGAAAACTAATAAAATCGTCAAATCTTGAAAAAAAAAAAAAAAAAAAAAAAAAAAGTATTCTTATGGACGAAAACTAATTCTAACTAAGAGAGGAGAGTGGCCGAAAGACACCCTTGGCCACTCTCCTTAGAATTAGTTTTCTTCCTTAAGGATACTAATTTAAGATGGCGGAAGGACATCTTTGGGCCACATATATATTAGTTTTCGTCCTTCAGGATATATGTCAGGATTTAACAGTTTTTAATTTATAGCTTTCAAGATAAGGTTTTCACACAGTAATGTGAACGAATAAATATTTTTTTTTTTTTTTTTTTGGTAATTCATGAATGAGAATTTAAACGTTTGCAACGTATTTTTTTTAAACGATTAAAAGCTTTCTAGTTATTTTGGTTTTTGTATCTTCTGGAAATTTGTACGATTTGTAACTCATATGAAACTTGTTAGGAAAATCAAAACTATAAATAAGAATGAATAACGGCAATATAATATATATAACCCAACAATTTGAAACTAATGAATTTTTGAATAAGTTTTATATTCGCCCCTTGCAATCATTACGCCTTCCATTCGATGAGGAATAGGTCCAATGTGGTTTTAAATGAATTCATAAAAAAGGTTCCCTATATAATGTAAAGCTTTAAATCATTTTTAATTTAAATCATTTTAATTTAAATTTTTGTAAATTTTTACTGATTTGGCTCGATCCAGATACCTTTCATAAAAATCTTAATACTCACCCAAATCCACTTGTTTCACAACTTGCTTCCCATTCCATTCCTGACAATCCTCCGAGGCATCTAAAAAGATGATGGACTCTGGGCATTCCTCTATTGTAGATTTATTAGAGTAATACTAAGAAAAATAATTTTAAGTTTAAAATCAGTTAAACAATCCTATTTCATTAGGATAGCGAGGCCGGAGGCAATGTTTTGTTTTCCCATTCCATTCCTGATAATCCTCCGAGGCATCTAAAAAAATGATGGTCTCTGGGTCTTCTTCTATTATAGATTAATCAGAGTACGACCAAAGGGTAGTTCCTTCACATGTTTTTATCCTGTCATTATTTTACATTGTATACCGCATAGTTAATAGATACATTTACATAATAAAAAGTAAAACCTGGATGGCCCGAGAGATGCACCAATTCAGAAACCACCTTGAAGGATTCAGAGAGAACCCTTCGCCCCGCAGAGCCCTTAGCCTTTGACAGAGCACTTCATAAGTGAACATTCGTTAGGTCGAGAACCTGGGCACTTGAACTTACTGCCTTCTCCTAGCCTCTTCGTTAATCTCTTAACACCTCCAGGATCCTTCGTAGCTTCTTAACACCTCTTTTTTCATATATTATATATATATATATATATATATATATATATATATATATATATATATATATATATATATATACAGTAGAATCCCGATATATCATAAGAAACTGTAGGTCCCTTAGAAAAATCTCGTTAATTCATATAGAACAATGCATTTTAGTCTTTATACCGTATTTTTTTTTTCTCCAATATCTGAAAAACTTCTTATAAATCGTATTTTTCGGTTGAATTGAAGTCCTGCTTTAGGAAACTCTCGTTAATTCGCATAAAACCCATTTCCTTTATATAATTTTTTTTTCTTCTCCTAGGTCAATAAAACGTCATATTTTTTGTATTGAAATTTACAACTATACAGAATATATACATCAAGTAAATGTGTTAATAACGATTACAATAACATGTCAAAACTTGAAAAGAACAACTCATCAGTAGCATTACAGTAAAAATTCGACGCTAGAAAATCTCTAGGCCATCTTCTTTTCAGTCGCCTCGGAGGGTGGGAAGAAAGCTCAGAAAGTGGTGGATTTGAGTGGTTATGGAGCTTACTATGAAAAGATAGGTATCTGGTTTTGGCTAAATCAGCAACAAATGGAACATTAAGACCTTTATAGATAAGTTTATTGGTGGCAAAGGAACATTGAGGATTTTCCGAAGGATTTTGAAATGTTAGGATTGGATACGACATGAATTGAATGGTTTAGTGGAACCCCAAAGAGTAACACCTTACGTCCAAGTAGGTTTAGTAACTGCCATGTGAATGAGTCTTTTGTAATGAATTTGGAGCTTTGAAAGTTTATCTCGTAAATTTTGAAGTAGTCTGTAATGATGGACAGTTTCTTGTCGTTTTAGTCATGTAAATACAAAATTGGGTTTCTCACGATTATGTATGTTTACGTTTACTCATTTTGGGAATTGTTCGGTTTAGCCTTATCATGGGCCCTAAAAGAAAACATCTAACTGTTAAATTAGAGAAATTAATAATATCAGCAATAAAAAAATGATGAAAAAGAAATTAATGTTCAAATTCATACTACTGTATTCACATACTGTGTTGTTTATTTTTATAAGCACTAATAAAATAAATTGCATACACATTTATAAAACATATATTCATTTCTTTAAAACACAGTATATAGGTATGTTTGTAATAAAAAATATAAATTAATGAAAATATTAAAACTTTCAGTATATCTTATTTTTTGTTTATTTTATTATATCTATTTATTAAAATTTACAACATTATACAATATAAAATATAATAAATCAAGTAATTGTGGAATTATTGCTAAAAATGACACGTCACTTATTTTTAAAGAAACTATCCATTGGTGTCACTTATAAAGGTTCTATATAATGAAGTACTATATTAGAAGATCCCAAGGCCATCTTCTTTTTAGACGCCTCGAAGGGTTATCGGGAATGGAATGAGAAGCAATCTGTGATATTAATGGATTTGAATGACTTTGGAGTTTGCTTTTAAAAGATTGGTATCTGGTTTGAGATAAGTCAGAAACTTAAGGTATGTGAAGACCTATGTAAATAAGTTTGTTTGAGACAAAGTAAGGAGCATTGAGGATTTTAGATTGTAAGGATTGGATTCGAGATAAATTGGATGCTTTAGTAGATTTCATATGTCCAAATTAATATTATGTAAATGAGTCTTTTGTAATTAATTAGAAGGTTTGAACGTTTGTCCAGTAAATGTTGAGACAGTCAAAAACGTCAGGCAGTTTCTTGTCGTTTTAGCTTTGTATGTGGATTCTATTTAAGACGTTTGTCCAGATGGAGTTCTAGGTAGCCAATCCGTTCAGCAGGATGGTTGGTGGAACATCATTAAGAATAGGAAGACGCAAACTTTTAGGTAACTGGTTGAATACCAATAATAGAATTTAGTAAAAAATAATAGTGATATAAGGCAACAGTTAGATTCTAATAAAAAATATAATATAAAATAATAAGGAGAATACTATTAGAGTTATGACATAAAAATGAAAAAAATGACAATAGCTAATAATAAAAATACGAAAATAAATTTAGATTTACTAGAATAATAGAAAATTAATGTAGAATAATTAAAAAGTAAAAATATTAATAGATATAACGAGAGCCGTAGAGCAATATATATAGTCCGTGAAAAAGTCCGATGTAGGCCGACAAGAAGATGAGGACCGGTAAGTCAGAAGGCGTCGAGGTCTTGTTGCTGATCAATGATAACCACTGGGTGGCCATTGTAGGAGGACAGTAACTAGTAAGTTTATGTGGATTCTATTTAAGACGTTTGTCCAGATGGAGTTCTAGGTAGCCAATCCGTTCAGCAGGATGGTTGGTGGAACATCATTAAAGAATCCTGTAGGACAGTAACTAGTAAGTTTAGGATGAAGGATAAAGGTTATTTGATAGGACTTATTTTGATTCTCCATTTATGACACCATTCTTGAAGGTTTGTGATATGGGATTGGAGTGTCTGAGAGGCATTAAAGGGATCATTGTTTACTGATAACATACAAATGTCATGAGCATACGTGGTAATAATGCGTCGGGATGTCAGATGTATACACCGTGTAGATGATTGGACCTAGGATGCTTTCTTGAGGAACACCTGCAGATTGGGTAAAGAGAGAAAAATAGGAAAAGTTATGATTAACTTTAAATTTTGTATCACTGATATAGGAGCGGATAATAAGGAAGTATGTAGAAAGTAGGAATTTACGGACTTTGTAAAGCAGTCCCGGGTGCCAGACTCAGTAGAAAGTATTTTTATACCCGATATATCATAATCTAGTAATTGTGAACATATCGGGATAATGTGGGCATTAGGGCACTTAGTGGGCACTTAGGCACCATGGTACGTAACATAACTCAGCATACGGGCTCTAGTTGACAAGCCTACTATCAAAGAACACATATCTACATACTGCAAATGAAACTCATATCCACTTGTATCATATTTAATAAATATGAACCTTTCTTATCACAGTTAATTCTATTTTTACATAAGCAATATGTAAAAAAAAAAAATAAATAAATAAAAATAATAAAAATGTAATTTATTTTAATAAAAAGAAAATTAATTTTAAATATAGAATCAGTTCAACAATCCAATTTCATAAGGATCGCGATGCCGGAGGCAATGTTTTGTTTTTGACGTTTGATTGACAGAATTATTAACCGGGCTATAGAAGAGCTCTCTTCGTCTTGCCTTTTCATCCACCAACGATTTTTCAACAGTATTGCCCTCAATACCTGTTTCACTGTAGAAAATAAAAATATTTTAAAAGGTCATCTAGTCTGCTTAGGAGACTAAGTAGAATTATAATAATATAACCTTATATTTGATATAACCATAGTTCCCAAAGCATTTACTGATTGAAAAATTCCTGAATTCTGATTTTGAGCATGACCGCTAATACAGACAACAATGCTTTCTGACAATTGACAGCTTATTTCGAAATAATAGAGCCCTAAAAGTTTGAAATACCTCATTCGCACTTATAACAACCATTTCAGTAAGAATAAAATACACTAAAACATTACACGAGCAATTCATGAACATTTTTATGTATGAATTACTAACCTTACTACCTGTAGTAAACATAAGGCTTACAGCCATAATGAAATAATATTTCACTAACCCTTGTTGAACAGATCCTGTTTTAGCTATTTAACCCTCCAAGGACGAGAACATTTTTTTTTTTTATCAAAATAAGATTTAGTATATTTTTCTTTGTTAATGAATATGCTGAAGTTCAGGAAAAACGGTTTTAAAAAAATCAGACTCACTTTTTGCTTATAATCGGCCATGTTAGAACAATATGTTAGGCCTTCCCCAAGATAATTTTTCAGTAAAAAAATCATGTTTCAAATTTTGGAATTTCATATTCAAATATATCAAACGATTTCTTATCAGAATCTACTTTTTACTCATACATCACAAAGAAACAAAAAAAAAATTAGCTAATACAGAATTCATAATTTTCTATTGCGACTAAAACATAAAATACACATACCTACATCTCAGTTTTCACACTTGGTGCGGACAGACCTTTTGCATGAATCTATGGCAATTCGGTAACGATTTCCTTCAACTACAAAGTGGTCGACCTTATCATAGCTTATATCTGTCAGTACTCGCCTATCGATTATTGCGATACTGTGGCATGCATTAACCTCATTATTTGAATGAATGTATTGCGAAGCATTGCCGTGGACACTAGATCTAAAAAGTTTAAACTTTTTTTTAATATATTTATTTATTTTCCTATTTTCAATGAACAGTACAATTTTTGATCGATTAACAGTTAAAAAGTTTGTTGTGAGAAGAGACCGGAAGTCATTGTACCGGCCATTTTAAAACCTTCAGGATTATTATAATAAACACTGGCTCTTCTTGGAGAAGGGCTGCAGTGGTAAAGGTGAAAAAAATAAAATTGGAAGAGCAGGGTGTGCTTTTGAGAAGTTATCCGTTTGGTGTGATCTTATGGACAAGCCAGTCCTTGGAGGGTTAGCACGTATTGTTAACAGCTGTACAACTGTATCTCATGAAGGGTTTTGGGTTTATTACTTTAGTAAGGAAGTATTGCTACAAGACCGACGTTTGACGGAATTATTAACTTGGATATAGAAGAGCTCATGTCCTCTTGAAGATACAGCTAAATTCAAACCTAACAGCAGAGAAGAAGGGAGAAAGAATCTATATAAAATTAGGTCAGCTTCTATTTAGTTGTTCTTTGTAAGAAAAAATCGTATGCTGCTACTACCTTGTACTACTAACATTGTAGTTATTTAGCTATGTATGCAAAGAAATAAATTTTAAGGTTTTATCATTTTAAGAAATAATAATATAAACATTGATATAAATGTTTGTGTAGGCAGCCAAATGATAGAATCAGTTCTCCAATGATTCTGGGCATAGCCTTTAAGTGAGACAATGCTTTTAAACTGTACTCAGGCAGCAACAACTGGCGAGGCTTCAACTGTTAACACGGATGTAATTGTGTTGTTGAGCGCTAAGCCAGTAACAGCCCAGTGCTCCTATAGGCTATTACACGTTCTCTATTATCTTATCATCTTCGTAGCTCAGTATTATCAGTATTTTAATTTTGATCTACAACTTTAACTTTAAAATATTATCTTTTATATTCTGTAATTATAATCAATAAGAAAGTAATTTCTAATCATACGCTAAATGTTTATTTTTTGCCAAAATATTATGCTTTAACCATGTTCAGTGGACAGGGCTGGGTATTCCACAATATTTAATCAAAATTTCACATACAAGGTCATATAGTAAATTTAATAAACTTTTAGATGGAGAAATGAAATTTCGGACCAAACAAATAGTTTCGAAGTTATAGCCGAAATAGTACCGTTTTGGTTGTTTTTTTTTTTGTTTTTTTGGAGTGCTTTAAGATGTGTTTGAACGCGTCAGTTCTGAAAACGCACCCGATTAAGCTAGTTTCCACATTGGCTTATATCTTATTAGGTGTAATTTAGCCTGTGTATATTTCTTATATAATCTTTTTTTCTTTACCGATTGCATATATAGTTTATGTATGTATATAGTGTGTATGTGTTTATATGCATAGATTTTTTTTTATTACCTATTTGATTGTAAACTTGTATTTACTTTAATTCTCTTATTTAATTATTTAATTTATAGTCTTTAGGCCAGATATAATTTATATCTAAATCTAAATCTTCTGTCATGCAACTCTTATTCTTAAGGGACAATGTCTATATATTTGAGCTGTTTATATTTTATTTCTGTTGAATGGAACATCAAACCTAGGACCATATGAATTTCTAAAAATTTCAAACTTCATTAGAAATGCATCCGCTTGGGAATGATTAAGAGTGCCACCTTTACATTATACATCTGACATTGTCTCCCAGATTATTACATTTTATTTGTTTATAGTGCTTTAGCGTTGTAAGAGTATAACAACTTTTTTTTTCTTTTTTTCAGGTCACAAATTTAATAAAACTTAAACAGCAGTTTAATTCTTCTTGATGATCCTTGAAATTGGGCCGTTTTAGAGGAGTTATTTTACGGTAACAGATAACATTCTTGAAGGACACTTGAGCAAGTTTTATAAAATATCTTCGTTTTTACATTGCTCTTTATGAGAGGGGGAAACTTTTCAGAAAATTAGGTTTCATTAAGGACCGTAAAGTGGTAAACTTTTATAACTAGCAATAACTTGACGTTATCGTCTCATCTTTGTCGAAATGTGAGACTAAAAGACTTCTTATAGGAACTACGTTACCTCACAATGAAATTAAAAATCACTTTAAGGGCATATTTCATTTATATATTTTACTTGAATATTTGAATTTTATTATTTTTTTCTTTCAAAATATCTCAACAAATCACGTTAGTTATAATTGCTCAATAATATTCAATCGTCTTTAAATCCCAAATCCCAAGATCAGCCTAGACGCAACTAAACTAAACGACTTTACGTGCCTATTTTAAACTTCGTGCTGCTATTACCTGAACTATTTTTACCGGATATAACTCCCACAGTTCCACATTGTGGAGCCTTCTAAATCCTCCTAAATATGTTCATCCTTTTTTTGGGGCAAATATTCTTCACAGTGCTTTATTTTTGATTACTTTAGTGCATCGTTCTTCCCTTAACGTGAGCGGCTACATTTCGCATCCGTAAAGAACAGTTGGTAGTATAATAGTCTAATATTTACATTTTTTTTAATTTCTGAATAGTAAGGACGAACTGAGTAGTTTTGTGACCGAGAAATAATAAGATTCAATATTATTCTATAATTTATTATCATACTGCAATAATTTACTGATTATTATTATTATTTTATTTAAGTCCCTCTAGGAGCACTTATGATCAATTTTTTTTGGATGCTTTCTTTTATTTCCTATACTTCCTGAAACTAGCCAATAGTTTTTCCTTTTTCTCTTCCGTCATGGGTTTTCGACTAGTTTTAATTTTGGGTAGTGGAGACCAAGATTTCACCAGACCTCTTAATTTCCACTGATCCAACACATCAAGGTCAGAAATTCCAGCAGAATCTAGGTCTTTTTGCACTTCATTAAGCCACAGACTTCGAGTCTTATAGCTTTTAATGAGAAGAGGTTCTTACTGTAAGTTATTGTCCATTCTCAGGATGTTTCCGTAGTACTCCAGTCGCCTACTTCACATTCTAGTGTTGGCTGTTTCCAATTGTCGGTACAATTCCTGATTCGCCTTTAGTCTGTAGGATCCAGCTGGGAGAACTCTCGGTCTGTGAATTACTTACTGATTGTTCATTTTAACATTTAATTTTTTTTTCGATTTTAATCGAAAAACACTGTGATAGAATGTGATAAAAAAAAACAAATCAAGTTCATGAAAAAATCATTATATACCTTGAATTTTATTTTAATTAAGAAATAATATATTCTTAATGAATAAGTATTTTAATGGGTTGTCCGGAAATTAGTCCAGGCTTATTTTTTTAACACTGTGTTAGATAATTCGATAAGGCTTAGATGATTCGATAAGGTTCAAATCCTGTTGAGGCAATTAATTATTTATTCTGAAACATCTAATGATGACTGATATAGGAGATGGATCAAGCGTCAATTTGATGGAAACCCTCAAAGAGATAGGATTGCGTGGTTGATCTGGGTTTAGGTTTTGATGACGTTGCACAGTGCTTCGAACATGAGAGTGAACAAATTTCGCGAACCCTCAAAATCGTATTAAAAATTACACGCTGAACAAAAACGTTCCCATGAACATGGGTCTGCAAATGAATCCATATAAAAGTTACGGCGAGATAATTTTTATTAAATTGAGTTAAAAAAAAAACAACAAAAAAACTCTTCCCAGTTGGTGGTTAGAATCTTTGACATTCATAAGCGAATGTAATTTATTAGTGACTACATCTATCTGTTCTGTTTTTTATTTTGGTAAAACAATATTTCAGAAAACTGGCAATTGTTTATGCTGACTCTTCCTAAAATGAAAAAAATAATAAAACTGTTTAGGCGCAGGCAGGCGCAGTTCACGGCAAATTTAAGCTTATATACAAAGCTACAAGACTACGCAAAAAGCTCAAAAGGATATTTAAGGATTTTTTTAAAAGCCACTTCAAAGTTTCAATAATGTTTGTTTAGTCAAAGACCGGAAATTGTACTTTTCCAAAAGATGCGGAACTTCCTCAGAAATCAAATAACACTCAGGAGTGTTCGAAATTTTGAAGAGAAAATTATTACAAAATCTTAGCCAATAATAATAAAAATGAAAATGACTCACCCATGTGAAGATCGCCGACCAGGATTGGTAGAACCTCTTTTGGCAGGCAGATGCATCTACGAAACCCAAACGAGGATGAATTTCTTCTAGGTGCTGCGTGAATCGGTTGAGAAATCTTCTAGCTTGATCAACACTAAGTCAGACTGGCTTGGCTTCTGACGAAAGAGTTAGCGAGCTCCAGCAAGGATTAGCGCGAGAGATAAGGAATTCAGCTGGTTATTGTAAACATAGAAAGGTTAGTTGCCATTGATATTTCGCAAGATGGCGTGAATGGTGTTACTAACCACTTGATTTAATTAATATTTCATTTAAGTGAGGTTGAATGTGCCTTATACATCTGCCTATCTACAAAGAGCGCCGATTGGCACGAACAATGTTCAAACTGATAAACGAAGCTTTACACTCATGTAATTACTATAAGTGCTTAGCTTGCCATTTAAAATAGTGCTTAGCTTGCCTAAATTTGAAAATGGTATATTTTCAAAATGTGATGTAAATGGAACAAAATATAATTTGCTACAAATACGATATAAATCGCAAAACGAAAATATTCGTGAAGTTTTTCGATTCTGTTGACTTAAACAATCAATCAATATTTTTATCTACTTTTAAAAGTCATTCCCAATGTGTGACACTTTTAAATGTAAAAAAAATAATAATACAAAATATAATTTGCTACAAATACGATGTACAATTTACGCTTTAAAATTCCCCAAAACGTCAAATATTCGTTTGAATCCTATTCCAAAAATTTTCGATTTTGTTGACAACATATTACAAAACATATAGTCATGTACAATACAATCTTTTAAGATTTCTTTGTAGACTTTTCAGAAAAGTACCATTTCTTGCTCTTACTGACAAGGGGAGGACACACTCGTCTCTCACGGATCTTGTTGACAATTTTTTTGGAGGATCCTTGTCTAAAAATATTCTGTTTTTTCAATGATATTTTTATCTACTTTTAAAAGTCATTCCTTGTACAAATAACATACGAAATAAAACAATTCTTTTTTTTTGACTAGCAGCACTAGAACTTTGTATAAATAATATTAAATTATATAATTACTACAAACATATATTAGTAGTTAAGACACTTTTAAATTTAAAAAAATATAATAATAAATAAATAAAATAATTATTAACTTAATAAAAAGATCAATGCAATAAGAAGGTGTACAGATTTACAGCTTTAAAACTCCCCA
Organism: Euschistus heros; assembly: GCA_003667255.2. Taxonomy (NCBI): domain Eukaryota; kingdom Metazoa; phylum Arthropoda; class Insecta; order Hemiptera; family Pentatomidae; genus Euschistus; species Euschistus heros. The sequence continues at coordinate 582,760 of RCWM02000297.1, forward strand.
CAAAGCATATTTGATTTTTAAAAAAAAACACAATAAGGCCATAGTCTGAATCCTATTCCAAAAATTAAAAACATTCAGATTTCAGTCAATGGCACAACATATTACAAAATAATATAGTCTATTTAATGTTTGAATACAATCTACATTTAAGATTTCCTTTATAGACAATGATTCAGAAATGTATGTACCTAAGAATTTGTTTCTCTGCTCTTCAAATTTGATGCACTGACAAGGGGAGGACACACTCAGTCTCTCACGGATCTTGTTGACAATTTTTTTAGAGGATCCTTGTCAAAAAATATTAAACATGTATTTTGCCGTTCCGATCAATGAGCCCTAGGAGCCCAGAAAAAAAATAAAATAGCATTAAACTAATTTATTTTTTATCACGAGTTTAAAAAATGATATCGACATGATTCTTGAACCAAGATTTTTAGTCTTGAGTACGGATTCAAGGAAAAATACAGTCGCTACATAGATTCTGGTTTAGGTTAATTAAATTCTAAAAAAATGATTAGTTTTTCAAGCAAACTACCTCTATAGATTTTTTTACACAAAAATTGACGTCAGATTCTAATTTAGCACCCTCAAAAACATTAAAAAACGCTTATTCAACAAAATCAAAAATTATCATTTTTTTCACCCTCTTCGAGGAAAATAAAAATTTTTAAACCGATTAATGGTTACATACCTTTAAATCGCCATTACTTGTACATGTCACGCAATTCATTGGTTGGTATCGCTGGAAATAGGAGAGTCTCAGCTTTCTTTTGATGTATCTAAATGTAAAATTCGATGAACAAAAATCTATTAAAAAAAAATTGGAAAATCCGAAAATCATTTTGATTTTTAACTTGAGTTTAAAACCAGATAGCATGATGAAACCAAATATATTTCATGCGTATTACCACCCTATATTTTGTTTAAAAAAATAAAGCTGATATGTTCAACCGTCTAAACGTGATATCATTTTTTAAACTCGAGATATAAAATAAATTAGTTTAATGCTATTTTATTTTTTTTCTCGGCTCCTAGGGCCTATTGGTCGGAATGGCAAAATACGTGTCTAATATTTTTTAACCAGAAACCTCCAAAAAAATTGTCAACAAGATCCGTGAGAGACTGAGTGTGTCCTCCCCTTGTGAGTAAGAAAATGTAGAATAGAAAAGAAAATACCTCACATTGAGTACCTATTCATTGAAATTTCTGCTGGTACCCAGCATCCACTTTATGGAGTTGTATACCGTCCTCCTCTTGTACCTTTCGATCTGTCCTTTGAATCCTCCTTATTTAACCTGGTTCCTCTCTATCACAAAATCATTATTACGGGTGATTTCATCACAAATCTTTTTTCCGACTCCAGCAACAAACGTTACCTGGATAACTTGATGTATTCCCCTCACCTTTTTATCGTTCCTTTTTCTCCTACTCATCATTCCCGCTGGTCTGACCCATGGTTAGACCCTTATTTTATCGATTCACAACAAAACCTCCTGTCCTCCTCCCAATGTCCTGTGCCTTTTCTATCCTGCCATGACCTAATCCAAATATCCTATGACTTCCGAACCCCTTCGGTCCTTTCTAGAACCATTACCTTCCGCAAGCTTGATGCCCTCAACCGTGATAATATCTTACCATTCCTTGAGGTCTTAGACTGGTGTGAGATCTACACCAAAGTGCTCCGCAACTTGTTACAAACAAAAATCCGGCGTGCAAAATCTTCCAACTTCCATGAAGCCTTTCGATCCGCTCCTGATTCTAAAACAAAATGGCAGCTCCTTCGCAAACTTTCCCTCCATAATCCCTCCGGATCTTCAACCTCGACCAACTTCCCAGTTTAACCTACCTAACGACCTAAACACCTATTTTGTATCACCATCTCTAACCACTCCTCCTTTCCACTCAATGCAAATAATTTTTATTTTTCCTACATTACCCCTTCTGATATCATTTCCTCTGTCATGAAATCCCATACCAACTCCCTTGGTCCAGATGGTATCCCGAATAAACTTACGCCGATCCTTCTATTCATTTATAATTTCTCCCTTCAAAACTCCGTATTTCCTACCTCCTGGAAAAAAGCCATTGTTCATCCTATCAATAAAAATTCTAACCCCACATGTCCTGCAGACTTTCGTCCGATCTCTATCCTTTCAAACCTTTCAAAACCATTAGAGCGTTTGGTGCAATCCCAAGTATTCAGCTTCCTGGAAGATTTCCTTCTACTCGATCCCCTTCAATCTGGTTTTCGTCCTGGTTATTCTACCCAATCCGCACTAATCAAAATCACCAGTGATATCCACGTCGCAATAAGAAAAAAAAAAAAAAACCGTCCTTATACTCCTCGATTTTTCCGAAGCTTTTGATTCCATTGACCATTCTATCCTATTTTCAAAACTAAAATCTTTAAACTTTTCCAACAGCGCTATCCAGTGGTTCCATTCTTTCCTCTCCAACCGTACCCAAGCAGTATCAATCCCTAACCAACCCTTGTCAGACTTCTTACCTCTTTTCTCTGGTGTAGCCCAGGGCTCCAGCATATCACCTCTCCTCTTTAATTGCTACATTAACGATCTGTATCAGTCAATTCTACACTGCTCCCACCACCTTTATGCAGATGACTGTCAAATATATTTATCCTTTTCCCCTGCCGAAATCCTTGATGCTTTCTCCAAGATTCAGGATGACCTTGACAGAATCTGTACTTGGGCCAATTTGAATAATTTAAAGTTAAACGCAAATAAAACCCAGGCGATAGTAATCGGCTCAAGTCACCTTCTCAGATCAAACTCCTATTATCCCTCTCTAAATCTAAGTAATCAACCTATTACCTTTTGCTCCTCCGTCAAAAATTTAGGAATCATCTTCGACCAAAGCCTTTCCTGGAAGCCTCAAATTGCCCAAATATCCAGAAATTCAATCGGAACCCTGAAACTATTCAATCGTGCCCGTCATTTCCTCCCCCAAGCCACTCGCAAACTCCTAGTTTCCTCGCTCACCTTCCTCTCTTTGACTTTGGCTGCGTGGTGTTTGGGGGTCTCTCTGTGGGTCTCCTAGAGAGGTTAAAACGAATTATGAATTGCTTCGTTCGATTTGTTTTTGGAACCCCTAGGCGTTCCCATGTCTCACACCTGTACATGGACTTGAAGTGGCTCTACCCATTCACCCGCAAATCATACTTCCTAGGTTCATTCCTTTATCAATTCATTTATCACCATCGCCGATTCTACATTTATAATCTGTTGAAATTTAAGTCCTCCTTCTACTTACTTCACAACAAGATCACGTTCCTCTGACCTATACTTGCCTTTCCATAGAACAACATTATACCAGCATTCCTTCCTAGCCCGATCCACTACCCTCTGGAACACCCTCCCTCCTGAAATAAGACATGCCCCTTCATTAAGCTCATTTAAAACACTCCTTTTCCAATATCTTCTCTTATCCCTGTCAGGTGCCAGTCAATATGAACAGTAATTCTTATTAAATATGATCAAATCTAATAAATTTGATACCGGTGAATTGACTCATAAATTTTTTTTTCATATAATAATAATCTTTTATTTGTTCCACATTGGTAAATAATCATTTTATTTATTTTTTTATAAAAATTCTTTTTTCTGATTTTTATTTTTATTTTTTACTTTAAATGTTTTTGCTAAACAAAGAAATTTTATCTATCGACAATTCATATGTACTCGTATATAGTTGTGTGTATAGGTGTATAAGTGAATGAGTGCAGTGTATATAAGTATATATCGTAATCTCTGTAAATATTTTCTTCATCCAATGTACATATAGACATAGTTCATTCTCTGTATATATCTTTTCTCATTTTCTCAGGGTTATTTATCTTATTTTATATATTTGTTTTAGTATTATTTCATTTATCTTTCTTATGTTATCTTATTTACTAAAGTTATTTAGACAATTATTTACTTAACTGTATTTGCATGTCTATTGTTCCTCATATATAAATACTTTTGTATGAAAATATATATGCCAGACCATTGTACTATTTTATGACACAATTTTGTTGTCCTTAGGGGACAATACGTCCCAGAATAAAGATTATTTTTTTCATTTCAAAAATGGCTCAAGGGATCCAACACCAAAGTACCGCAGGCCATGCAGACTTCGCTGGATTTTATAATTAGTGTTGTGTCCTTTACACCTTTAGGTAATCCCCGCTTGAGACTCTTAGACGACTCACTACTTCGAGTTTTTAAAAATTCGTCTGAATCTGCATGTAATCTTCCGGGCTTGCTATATTAAAATTGGATATTTCTCTATACCTAGGGTTGTTGGTAGAATTTTTTTCTCATTCATTGATATTTACAACAGTAAAAAATAATATACAACAAGTAAATGTGTTGACAGTGAATAAAATGGCATGTAAATAACTTGTGAAGAACTACTCACTAGTAGCACTTCAATAAAATCTACACTAAAAGGTCTCTAGGCCATCTTCTTTTTAGACGCCTCGGAGGATTATCAGGGATGGAGAAGGAAGCAAGTTGGGAGACTAGTGGATTAGAGTTGTTATATACTTACTATTGAAGAATAGGTATCTGGTTTGGGCTAAATCAGAAATATATGGAACATTAAGATCTTTATGGATAAGTTTATTGGTCACAATGTAAGGAGCATTGAGGATTTTTCGAAGGATTTTGGATTGTAAGGATTGGATACGAGATGAATTGGATGGTTTAGTAGAACCCCAAAGCTCAACTCCGCACGTCCAATAGGTCTAATCACAGTCATGAAAATGAGTCTTTTGTAATTAATAAGCTTTGAACGTTTGTCTAGTAAATGTTGAAGTAGTCTGTAACGACGGGCAGTTTCTTTTCGTTTTAGTCTTTGATGTGGATTCCAAGTTAGACGTTTGTCTAAGTGGAGTCCTAGGTAGCGGATCTGTTCAACAGGGATTAATGGAATATCATTAAAGGATACAGTAGGATTGGTAGAATTTAATGTTCTGTTTACATCCTTTAAAAGCTGATGGTTCTTTATCTTTTCCTGTTGACTAAAACAAAAACGTTAACAATTCGATAATCATACTAAACAGTTGTCGAAGGTTTATTAGAGAATACTAAAATGTCAACAGGTACTTCGATTTTTGATTTCTGTTTATTGGGCGAAGCACTGTGCGTGGTATGAATTATCTAGTCAGAGATTAGTAGTGTCTGCATCGAACTTTTAAGTTTACTGAGCCGTTTTATAAATTTATTTCCCTTAAAGTACCAATCATAAGCTAGATAATGTTGTGTTGAATTTATTTAGTTTCGCCTCTTTAACACATACTCTTTCGATAAGCTCTTTTAGAAGATAAATGACAAACTACTAAGACATTACGGACAATCGATTAGGAAGGATGGTGGACAGAAGTTGGCGTGGAACAAACAAGTGGCTACGAGAGGGACCAACCTGTGGCGGGAGGCCGAGCAGTAAGTAATGCTTCCGTCACCGGCACAAGTTGATACTGCTTCCTAATGCCCCAACTGATCTGCCCAGTCGATAGCTCTGTCTTATAGTGCCGCTTTAGTATCTGTCTTCCTTGGGATTCTTATCTTCCCCCAATAAACTCCTATTTGTCATTACAACCTCCCATTTTATCAATAAGCTTCAATATTCTATTATTGAAAAATAAACTTGCAATGTTTTATCCGTAATGTAAACAATGATTTGCCTTGGATCAGTCAAATTAATTTAAAATAAAAAAAAAAAAAAACTATTTACCATATAATATTTACAACTGTATAAATATATGTACATTAAGTAAATTTTAGAAAAAATTATTACAATAACTTGTCAATAACATGTGAAGAACCACTCACTAGTAGCACTTCAATAAAAAATTCTATATAAGAAGCTCTCTAGATCATCTTCTTTTCAGACACCTTTGTGGATTATCAAGAATAGAAGTGGAAGCAAGTTGAGAGATTAGTGGATTAGAATATTTAGGAAGTTTACAATGAAAGGATAGGTATCTGGTATGGGCTGAATCAGTAACGTATGGAACATTAAGGTCTTTATGGGTAAGATTATTTGTGACTAAGTAAGGAGCATTAAGGATTTTGGATTGTAAGGAATGAATACTAGATGAATTAGATAGTTTAGTGGAGCCACAAAGCTCATCTCCATATGTCCAAATAGCTCTGATAACTGTCATGTAAATAATTCATTTGTAATAAATCAGTAGATTTGAACGTCTGTCTATTAAAGTCGAAAACAACGAGCAGTTTCCTGTAATAGCATCGTTTATTTATTCTAGTATAAAACCTCGAACAAACTAGACCACAAATTATTAATTAAAATTTTGAATTTTGTTTGAATGAAATCATAACATTCTCTGACATAGATACGCCTTTTGGCTAGGGGCATATATATTTTATTCTCTGAGTAAAGTTTACTTACACTCAAAAACACTATATATACACATTTTTTTACTGTACATAATTTGTGGACGTATAATCATAAAGCCTATATTACTTATTTCCCACGATTGTTGCAAATTGTAATAATTACTCAATAACAAAACAGTGCACAAAAAGAAAACTAATTGAATAATTATAACTATTGATAAAGTACCTGGGATTATAACAATTATATAATATTAAGTTTAAATTAATTAGACCAATTCAAGGACCATGGAAAGAAGAACCAGGACCAAGAAAAGAACAAGTCATCTTTACAAGACTTAAATTGGACACTCAAAATTAACTAAAAGTTACTTATTGGAAGACAAGCAACCCCCAAAATGCAACGAATGTCAGATAAACCTGACTGTAGAACACATTCTTGTTAAATGCCAAAAATACAAAAAGCAAAGAAAATATAACGGTTTGACGAATCAAGGCATTGCAAAATTACTAGAAAACAACTCGTATCTCCAAAAACACATTATTCAATTTTTAAGACAAACAAACCTGAACAAGGAATTATAGTTCTGAACCTGAGTATGGTTCCTCTAACCAAATGTGGTGGTGCATGGCACCAAAATTTAAATAAATAAATAAATTCTCTCATAATATTTTTTTTTTGTAATTTGTTTAATATTATATTATAATAGTAACATTTCTAATTATGTTATAAATAATTCTCATAATAATTTATTTCAGTATAAAACTACTTTAAAATTATTATATGAGATTCATTTGATTTTAACTTGAAAATGCCTTTTCAGTGATTTTTTTTTTTGGGGGGGGAGGGGAAACGTTACGGTGATTCATTAAACAAGTTAAAGAAAAATTCACTGATACAAACTTAGGTTGTATTTTCAAAAACCAAAAAAAGTATTAGGTAATTCTATTGTCAGGACGGAGAATAAAAAATATAATTAAAGAAAGGAATTCTCAGTCTGTGAAATGTCGACAGCAGACCAATTTGTTCTGAGACAAATACCAGGGACTTGAGGAGGCAGTTGCGCAACCAAATGTCTGCATCGGGATCACAATTAAATGAAATCCGACTCGTGCAATCGATAATGTTGTTTTAGTATCTATTCACTTAGTGTTTCTGAAGAGAGATGGGACTTTTATATTTAAACCAAAACGATTGCAATTGTATTTTATATATATATATATATATATATATATATATATATATATATATATATATATATATATATATATTTTAGATTGTGCTAAACAACTTATAATATATAGGATTACAAAAATTATGTCAGTGCTATACGGAAAGCATGATTCATGAAAAAGCATAATGTTTTATTTTAATTGATTTAAATTCCTATTTCTATTCATTGGGCTTTTGGGACTGACTTAGTAAATTTTCAAGTGACACTAACTAATTTGATTATGTTTTCTTTGTGAATTGCCTTACTGCCTCTGAAGCTGCAATGTCTTTTACGTCCAACTACTCTCCTCAAATATTTTATTTCAGCAGCTTGCTGTTATTCTTTTCAAGAGGAATCTAGCATTCATAACTCAAGAGGAGACTTGATAGTGTATATCTGGTTATATTTCCTTTATGATCCTGTTCGATGGTTTTTGATTCATACGCCCTGAAAACTATTCGAAGATATTTATTGTGCTCAACTTTTTCGAGAGGAACACTCTATTAATTTATTTGCATCTCTTCAGGAATTTTACAAATCTGTATTAGGTGCCTTACTTTCTACCACATACTTTTTTCTGTTATTGTTTTCAGTGCTTTTGCCTACACTAAGAACTCTCTAAGAACAGGTTCCATTTACGTGTGCTTGTCTTTAAGAACATATTAAAATTCACTGCACTTTAAAATACAAACAACCAGATATGTGTTCTTTAATAGTAAACTTCATAACCAATTAAAATCTGCTATTATCATAAATTGCTTCCAATTCTATTCCAGATAAACCTCCGAGGTGTCTGAAAAGAAGATGGTCTAGGGACGTTCTAACATAGAAATTGTATAAGTGCTACCAATGGGTAGTTGGTCTACAAGTACTTGAAACGTCATTTTTAATATTTTAAACAATAACTAGATGTATCAAATTTCAATAGGAAAAATCACTAGTTATGGTCACCTCACTAGTTATGGGCAGGCTTATACAATTATCGCAATAATAAGTGTCTAACCCATTTATTTGTGATATCACCAGGAGAAATATTTCTGAAAAGGTTTTAAGACTATATTACTAATGAAACTCTCCCTCCTAAATATATTAAAAATATGTTCCTCAAATAATGTCCTGAAATACCTCTTTTTTTAGTAAGGTCGTTTTTAAAAGTTAGGATTCTTAAGGAATTATAATGAAATTGCTTCATTAATTTTTATTTATTGAGTTATGTAGTTTTTCATTAGAATTCAGGCTTCTATACAAGCCCCATTATGTTGGACTATCTGATTTTAATTAACAACAACTAGGAACTGTCGATAACCGGTGTATAAAAATACGGGATGTGAGTTATAGTCACTCCTATCCATTTCAATTTTCTTTGATGGCACAATAGTTTTTTCTCCTAATGAAGGAAATTTAGAATTTTCTTCATTTGATTATTACTTCTTTTTAAAACTTATATTCTATATCCTTTCCTAGTAGTGGTCATGCTTAATCTTACGTCTCTTAAGTGAATATTACTTGTCAATATAGTTAGTTATATTCCGTACTTCCCGGATGGCTGAAAACTGGAAATATTGAAAGAAGATAATTTATAAAAAATACATTCCGATTTCTTTTAATTCATTAATTTTTAAGTGGGGGTGATTGCCATATTGTATTACATTAATGCTTATGTAGGAAAATAAACAAGAAGTGCGGCTATAAATTATACTATGATAAATAGTTGTTTTAATTCATTTTCAACTATAATTCCATGATGGTTTTCTAAAATAATTAGTAACTACTAAGTTTTTGAATGTATTACTGAATTACTTGTAGTTTAAATATTACAGGTGATTTTTTTTATTTTTTGAAATACATTACAAAAATTTGAAAACGAAAAATTATAAATGCGTTAAAAAAAACAATTGTAATTTTATTTTATTTTATTATTATTTTGTTTTTGTATCAAATACGCTAGAACTGAAGATTACCACCACTTTCAGAACAAATATAAAATTGCGTTAGATTAACAATTATTTATTTTTTTTTACAATCACTGATCCCTCTAAACAAATATAGGGTCAGATTATTTTTTTCCTAGATGGCTGTCTGTAAATAAAGTCCTTGCATTGTTTGTACAGTTTCTTTTTCTATAAAAGTACTAAATCGGTTTAGTGGAGGCCCTTAAAACAGGATATAAAACTCTAAGCCTTATAATTCCAATTTATTACAAAATGGCAGTAATCAAATTGAAGGAATATGTTTGCCTTAAGTACCGCCATGTGTTTTGTGAAGCGATAGCAATAAAACACTAGCTTTAATTGCTAAATACTTCCAAGGGAGGGCGGAACTCCATGGAACCGATCCATGGAGCTAGTTAAATGTCCCTAAGCCGAACTGGTGAGCAAATACTTTACTCCTTGGGTTATTTTAGGATATCAGAGATGTTTGCAGAAAGGATACTCCTCTACCAATAAGGGGAACGACTCCGGGATAAATAAACGGCCTAAGTATTACAAACATCCTTCTGTTTGCAAGCTGTATATCGGGGAGATTATAATCTGTTTTCTTTATATTTTCATTTATCATATCTACTTTTGTCATTATTTGTGAAAAGGAAATATAGTTATTTGAAAATTATTTTTAGATCGATATATAACTAGTCAACTCCTTAGATATTTGTTTTATTTTATATTTTTTATTTTTCAATTACTTTTATGCATTATATCCTAGCTCTCGTTAGCAAGAGAAGAAGTAGAAATTGTACACAATTCAGAAGGACATATGAGTATCGTTTTCAATAGCCCCACCAGTAGTGACTTTATTTAGTAACAGTAACCTAGTGATTATCTTCAAAATATGGGTTACAGAAACACATGTTTTTACTTAATTTAAACTTTATAAAACAAAATTAGAAAAATAAAAAAAATAAAGAAATATATTAATTATGTTCTTTAGTTACCTCTGGAAGCCAATACTCAACAATGTCTTTTAGTTTTCTGTTAAAAAGGTCTTTATTTATGTATATTTGCCTCAGCATAAACTCACAAAAATATCATGAGTGAATCATATACAATGCATTACTTTCAGTTAAATTCCTCTTTTTTTACAAAAAAGCATTTTGCTCATTCTTCTTCATTGCCTAATTCATACACATTAAAAATATTCATATACGTTGCTTGTAATCAAATTACATAGCAACCGTTGATAAATATCATTATAAATTCACTGGCGGAGCTATTGGAAACAAGACCCGGGCATTGATTCCCGGAATCCTGTAATTCCCCTGAAAAAACCATTCAATAAACAAATATACAAATTAGATACATTAAGGCCTAATTAAGAAGCAAAACAAACAATTTTTCATTACGCAAATATTAAAAATTCTTCTTTGATGGTTAATAGTTAACTGATTTCCTTAGTAATTTGACTTATCTACTTCTTAACGACAACCACCAATATATTCTGATTCTTTACGAAACGATAATTCTTTTGTCAAATTTATATATTTCAATGATTTTTTAAGGTTAGTTAAGGTTGTAAAAAAAAACAAATAATAAAAACATAACTTCTTTTATCAATATAGTGTATTGCTATGTTGGACCCTCATTAATAATTTTTTTTTTTTTTTTTTACAACGCTTCCTTTTTTTTTGGGAACATATTTCCCATCAGACCAGAACCTTAAATAAGTAAGTTTATACAGACTTTGATTTTACCTATTTTACTGTGTATTTACCATGTAATTATGCCTAATATATATTTTTTTAAATTGGACGACTGTTTAAATGAAACAGGGCTGGCTAAAATAAAACAGTTTTTTGTATGGTGGACACAGCGTAAAATAGGTAACATTAAATTATTTGAATGAATATTATAAGTAGCGAATAAGTGTTGGATTCTATAAAAATGTACTAATTTAATGTTCTGGCCTGATGATAGGAGAGATGTTCCCGAAACATTTAGAGTTGTAGAAATATAATAAATTATGAACGAGGAGTATAATGCTGAAAGATGTTATAAACAAACAAGTTAACAAACTCCTTTAAATTTATTGATATTGAAGTTTTTTTTGTTTTCTGTTTTCTTTCTTTTTTATGTATCTACTACCTGTGAGAATGAATAAGAGTGGTCAGCAATTACGCTCAATCACCAGGTTTTCCTTCCAATTTAAGGGTACTCACTTTATAAAGGTTTAGCGAATAAATAAGCTGAAATAAAGTAAATACATGGGTACTGTTATCCAATATATCTCTGGTATTTGTTTTTAGGTTTTTACATTAAAAGTAAAATTCGTGTTTTAAAACATACAGAAAAAAAAAGATTATTGTTTGCTTCGATACAGGATTTGGTTGGAATTTTGCGACTCAAAAACTTCTGTATGGAAGCTAGCCGACAAAAATGCAGGACACAGCTGGTATATAATGAGGGCATAATGATTGAAGTAGGTGACGTACGTGATCGGGCATCCACAGCTTGTTGCCACATCTGCTCGCTGCCACGGCTAACATGTGGTCATCATTGTGCACCATTTAGCCACCATACGCCGGGCACATCACTCACCCGAATTCCGAGTCCTGCCGCGTCCTATGGTCGATTTACACAGGCAGTCACATCGTTCCAGTGAAGTATATCCATAGCGGATATACAACCGGCTATTAAGTACGGAAGCGAGACATGGACCTTGACATTACACGAAGAAAAATTATTTAACATATGGGAAAGGAAAATACTACGCAAAATATATGGTCCAACTAAATATGGGCTGAATCTTTGGTGAATAAAGACGAATGCGAAACTGAAGACTCTATATACAGCCCCGGATATTGTAGCGAATTTAAAAAGATGCAGAATTAGATGGCTAGGCCATTTACAAAGAATTGAAGCTAGTAGGCTTCCTAAGATGATGTTGGATGGTGGAAAGAGAAAGAGAGGAAGACCTCGACTTCGTTGGCTCGAAGATGGACGATCTTCGGACTCTGTGTGTGAAAGGATGGATAAGGGCAGCCGAGGATAGGTCTGGATGGAAAAGAATTGTAGAGGGGGTCACGGTTCTTCGCCATAAGATGATGATGCGATCTTAAATATCATTAATGAAACAATCATTATTTGATAGATATAAAAAAAAAAAAATATGATTACCTATGTATTTTTTGTAAAATCAAGATAGCAGTCTTACGTAAGTTTTCATCATTTATAAATACACAAGAACCAACACTCGTGAGAATAAGAGGAATAATACCATGGAAAGATATTAAGGTCATTTCCTTCACTTTAACAAGCGGAAGAATTTGATCTTACCAACTGGAAACTGTGGATACAATTAAGAACGCCATCACTAAAAGTTTAGGTTTCTTACCTAATATGTTTAGATTGTGATAAATACTTTTATAAAACAAAGAAATTTATATGATTTACTCTATTTGGTATTTATATTTATTTTTAATTAATATACCAATATATTTTTTTTTTTTTTTTTTTTTTTTTTTTTTTTGCTTTTGCGAAATTAGTACCATGTCATTATTCTATAATAAGAGAGCCTTGCATAAAATGATACCATTTTAATGTATGTACTACAAATAAATAAATCAATTTTCAGGTTATTCCATAAAGTTGCAATTTTGTTTCTCGAAATCTCTGTTAACACTTTTTAATGTTGTTTTATAAAAATCTCGGTATATATCGTAAGCCCTTACAATTTTTATTCACTCGTCTGATAATCTTGTACATAACTGAACCTTTTTCATGGAAACCCTCAGAACTACTGAAAATGCTGCGAGAGTCCTTAACAACCGATTGGTTTCCAAGAAATAGTAATAAGAGGGGATATAGTCAGTTGATTTTTTTTTCTTTTCGTAACACCGACTCCATCCAATAAACCATATCGAAATTTTCAAATATTTACAGGGAAATGAATGCTATAAAAAAGGACTCCAATTTCCGGGACTTTATTAATCGGGGATCGGAAGGTTTAAAAGTTTTTTTTTTTTCTAATTTTTACACCATTTTATATGTATAATATTTATTAAAGGTTGTTGAGATGTTTTCAAGTGTTTATATAAAACTCCTACTAGCTCGTTTCCCTAAAAAATAAAAATTATTTACTCATTGTCAGTTGTGCTTTAAATGTCCATTTGAATCCAAAAACGCCAATTGTAGCAGAATTATCTTACTATAAGCAATGACACCTGATATTAGGAAATGAATGTTTATTAAAAAGCAAACTAAAATCACTGTTTTTTAATATGAATGAAGATTCAATACATATATAAATAATTCATTCTAATGTATTTTTTTTTTTAAATTATAATTTAATAAATCTTCATAAAATGTTTATTTGTTGATTAATGTTATTTTCAGCACAGTTTTTTATTTTAAATTAATCTTCTTATGTATCATATTAAGTTAATAAAATGTGATTCGGTTATCCGTCAATCCCCATACCCACCATCACCCCGGACAAGAGGTGTTTTACTGTACTCGCTTAATGCTTTTCCTCCCTCAGATTAAATATTTTTCTATTATCTAACGTTTATCGATATACCATATTATTTGCACGTACAGAAGCATTATTAGTAATAGGGAATTATTTTCAATTATTTATAATTCTCAGGAGTTTATATAACTGTCTACTTGCCCAACTAATACCAGCGCTAACTTTGATTTGACCCCATTTTTATTAAGTAATAGATTTTTCGAATACCGAAACGTTGGTGATCGATTCACCGTTTTAATCTTTGGGTGCTTATTTAAACTAAACACCAACCATTTTCTCTATTATTTAGAGATTCGATGGATACTAACAAAAACAATAAAACTACTTATCACTAAAACCAATATTATTATATTATTGAAAAATAAGTGTTTGCATTAAATATAATTATGTCTAGTACGCAAAAAAAAAAAAAAAAAAAAAAAAAAAAAAAAATTGCATTATGGGTTAATCAGCATATAAGTAATCTGCTGTGTAATTAAATTTTGGTTTCAATATTTTATGCTAGTCTTACAATACTGTTATGTTGTTTTGAAGAGTCACTGAAGCAGTGTAGGGAGCTTGATATGAGGTTAGTATTTTCGTGTCATCAGCTTAGGTTGCTGTTAATGCACCTGTGTCAAGTTGTGACATGTCCAAATGATAACATATAATGTATAACAGCAGATAATCCTTCAGTGAGGTGAATAGAAGAGATATATGAGCCCTGTTGATCAGAAAAACAGAAAGAACAGATTGAGGAAAATGATATCACAGAAAGGTCATTCTTCTATGTTCTGGAGACTACAGGTAAAACAAATGCATCTCGGTCTAAACAATAGACTTAGAATTTTGTCTTTATCAATTAAAAAAGTTAAAAATTGAAACTCCGACAGCAGGTAAATGCATATTGCAATTTACTTAAACCCATTCAGACATATGAAAAAAATAAACGAAACAAAAAAAAAAATTCCTGGCTGTTAAAAATAATACATCATATATAGGCATCAAAGGATATATCTATCTTAAATCACCGCTTTTCCCATTTTACGTTCCAGAATTAAAAGGATCAAATAATAATAATAATTATTATTATTATTACATTGTTTACGCCCACATTGCAGCAGTTAAATCAATCCATTTATACTACATCCTTTGCGATATTGCTTTCAGCACCTCCTATTCTCTTCCGAGAACTTTCTCATTCTCTCCTCATCTGTAATGAGGTATTGTTTTCGTTTGACTGTTTTTAATTTCAGTCTTGTATCTCTACTTCTCAGAATCCCTTTTTTTTTTTTCTCTAAAAGAATTGAATTACTTTAATTAATAACGAAATTAAATAAGCATTCAAGTTGAGAGAAAATGGTTTCAAACGTGACTTTTTTCATTCGAACACTTTAGGTCCTAGCAACTAATGTTATATAACAAAAAATACTCTTCATTAAATTTTTGAAACTATTAAAACATTTTCGATCCAAGCAGTTCCAATTGGAGTAGAGCGTGTCAAAATATTACATTTTTTAATTAAAAAAAAAAAAAGTTACCACAAAAAAGTATAGACCCCCGCCTGAAAGACAGATCGATGTTTCTAATACAAATTATTTAATAAAAAATACTCAGGCATATCGTTATTCCTGTGCAACACAAACCACTCATTACACTCAGGTTTGTATATACCCACTGTTAACGAACATATGCACATATATTACGCTTTTATTTTTTGTATATAAAGACCATAAAGCTACCAGAGTTATTTGATCACCACCTTCTCGCTATGACTCCTTTTCTGTCATCATCATCCCAAGGTCTACAATTATCACTGGAATACTAAACCTTCGTCGGTTTTTTTTAAATGTTATAAATATATTAACGATAAAATGTTATTTAAAGATATTAAGGAAAAACATTATTCAAAGGTATTAATGAAAAAATTGTTATTACTCACCTTCTTCGATGCCTGTCATACTAAAACTTAAGGTGACGTTGATGTGTACTTAATATTAAATAAGTTCCCAATAAATTGAAATTTTATCGATAAGACAGATAAGCGACCTGCCAATTGTTCAAACATGATTTCTATCCTTTGCTTTTGTAATATGGGTTTAAAAGCTACGATTCCATATCATTGGGGTCAATATGGAAGGATTACTAAAGGAAACCAGGTTGGAAAAAATAATCGCATTTTAGACTTTTGTCCATTGGCGGCCGCACTGTGCGTCAATCCTATCTTTGGCACTTCGGTGTTGGCCTCGTAGATCCCTTCTTTTTCTCAACCAACCATCAGCCAGTTTGTCTAACAATTAACACATGTAATCAATTCTCGTCAATGGTTTTCATTTCTGCTTATTTTTATGAAAATTATGGCAGTATATTCATCATGTTGAAGAAAAAGCACAGTGACTACCTTTTCCTTTTCCTTATAATATCTGTCAGATGACATAGCTCGTCGAAGGAATCAACTCCTCCTTTTGTCGTGTGGTAGTTTAAAATATGTTCTAGTTTATCATTTGACGGATTTATTTGACCATCATTGTGAGGAGATGAGATCAGACATACCAGCTTATTGTGTTTAGTTTTGTAAGAAACGGCTTATAAGTTCCGGTCAAAAATAAAAAAATGAAGATTCATTTGCACGATCCTGAAATTTCAGATCCACAAAATCTTTATCGACGAACATGGGTAGCTCTCTCTTGTTTTTCCTAATCGTCCTAAGCGCTGTAAAATAATAAATAAAATATAAGTACTAATTCGAGTAATGTGTTCGACTACCTGTGCCGAACAATATTTGTTATAACCTTTGTGAGTTAGGTTAGGAAGCTCGGGTTATAGAAGTGCTTTACCCAGCTCGACATATTTCAACATATGACTTCAAATCGACATATTTCAATTTCGACCCAAAACATTCTTAGTTTTTAAAATATTTTGATTTAATAACAAATATACATCATGAATATACAGATCATTCCTGCTTTGAACTGCTTTGAATGGTTCTCTGATTATTTATTTCAGAAAACATAGACCTGAAAAACATTGATGTAATTAATATTTTATATGTGTGTATATATATTAATATTTTAATATCTTCGGACCCTTTAATATCTGCAAGCAGGAAAGCAAGCCAATCAAATTCAAAGCACAATTTACAGGACATAGAAAAATATCTTTTAGGCGATGACGAATAATCTATGGATTCACTTCAATCTCATCTACATCATCTGATGAGA